>OX438778.1:15992583-16309583 GCA_949316455.1 Acleris holmiana
AAATGGAAATAAATAGCGTGTCGATTGTGTCTACCGATTTACTATCTAACTATCTCGGTAGCTTACTTCATACATGTTCCTAACGCAACATAAACGGTAACGATCATCGAATGCAACTTGTATTGGGCCTTGTGACAACGCAGTTTACGTGGCGTAACAAAATTGTCATCTGTCACCTGTCGGTGTCAGAATGGTAAATGAGCTAGTTTTTTATGGGAGGTCTTATTCACTTTACTGTAAGAAATATATCAAAACTAGATGGGTGACACTAAAGTGACTGAACACCCTGCTCTACTGTTATGGTTAAAATTTACGATAAATATTTTGTTCTTACGAGTATGTCTTGCATGTAGTTAATTATGTAGTTCTTGATGCAATTACATTTTTCAAATAAGCCAAGAGCTTAGTTTTGGGTACTTTTGTACGTTTGGGATTAGTTGAATTTGTGTGAATTTGATCCTCCATCATTAAACAACAAAAGTATCATGCCGGATGTTAATTTTAATAGCATGGTAACGTAAACGAATACACAGGGCCTCTATTATACTGGGCTAAAACGATATTGCGTTTGACATGTTGTTTTTAACTCGGCCGCCATTACTGTCAAGCAAATAAGACCCCAGAACGAAACGAATGAAGCTATTAAAACGTCGCCAATATAATCACACGTCAAACGCAATCAGGTTTTACCTCTTTAAAGGAAGTTCTAAGGCCTATAAACTTTATTTGACTTTTCTCGTTGACCAACCCAATCCCCAGGTTTGCTGTAACGTTATCTCACGTACCTAATACCTATCTCGAGACAGTCAACCACATAAACCGACGTACACTCGGCCACATAAATATGTTCCAGCGTAAAGATTTAGCGCGGCCAGTTACTGAGATACGTATCGGTGAAATCTATTGCCGGCCGAAGCATATGTACGGCGAGTGTACCGTGTTTGCCGTTTTGTGTTATTTATTAGTGTTGACTGTACTTTTGCGGGGAATATTTGTGCGGTTTATGATTTCGCTTTTGCTAGGCTTTTTAAAAAGGAGGGTAATTATAATGGATATGTATGTGTGTAGTATTCTGGTCGATTATTCTAGAATACATCATGAAGCACCTACTTAAATATGGATAATCTACTACTGTTATGTTACAGTAGACGACCTAAAGAAGCAATGTAAAATGATTTTCGCTCGCCGCAAGCAACGCCGCGGGAAAGTCATAGTACTAAGTTATATTTAAACCATTCAAATGTGCTTCGTCATAGTCGCTCAACAATCTAAATCGAGATATCTTATCGCCACCTTTAAAAACGGTACCATTGAAGAGTTCTGGTGGCCATCAGTGGTCTTCATCATCAGTTTCACTTCACCAAATGATACTTTCTGCATGCAAAAGATAGACTTGTTACTGAAAATACCAAAATCACTATCTGTATGCTTATAATATTTGAGGAGTTATTCCGATTCCTCACAGATTCCCTTGTCAGATATCAACTTGGCGCAAGGGGTGGTCAACCAAATATTTTTTTTCAAAATCTATCTACAATTGACGCAGTAATAGCGTAAAAAAACACAAAAAAAAAACACATTCAGCCTAATTGATAACCTCCTCCTTTTTAAGGTGATTAAAAAAGAAGTTCACGCATAAACGAATAAGTAGGTTTGTCTGGTTTTACAGTCAGAACATTTTTTATCATTCCCGTAAATCAATGAACTGGCTGAAAACAAAACATACGTAGTTCCAGCATGTTGCAGCCACAAAAAAACTATTGCAAGGTATTAAAAAAAAAACAGTTTCAAAAATCGAAGCAAACTGGGCACGAAAAGCGCGTTCGGACCAAAGAATCTGGCCAGTACGTTTGCCCGATTTGAAATTGGAACCTATAAAGGCGCGAACTGGCCGGAAGTCGGACGCGGGCTCCATCAGATCTATATCAGGACAGGCGCCCGCGAGCGGATTCATTTCCGCTCTACACGGTTGCATTTTGAATTTTAGAATTCCATTCGTTCGAATTGGGTTAGATGTGATTTTTTGATGTTGGCGGAATTGTGTGGCAGTTTTTGGTTAGAGCGGGGAAAACGCTGCGAGATTATCCTAGCGTCATGACTACAATATGCAGTATGCATTGCTGCACTACTACGGTTCTCTCACATTCACGGGAAACGTTGGTGTTTGGTTTGGTTTGAAAAATGAAGAAAAAGTAGACATGGAAGGCAGATCGAGGCCATTAGTAAAAATACTAAAACCGAAAAAAAACTGTTATAGAGTACAGCATTTTTACCTAAAACGTGATACAATTAAGAACAACTTTGTTTTTCACTGGGCTTTTCTGTCTCCAATAAAATAAAATTAAAAAACTTTTTTCTACACAATTAAAAAAAAAACAGAATGATTACCTTGCAGAATTTGTAAATTTATAAATTATACTTAATTGATAATATTCAAAAACAAGATCACATGATTGAGACCAACGACAGTTTTACTTTCAAACAAGATCGAAACGGTATAAAAAAATATCATCCAAATCCTACAACAACCTCATTACAGACGGTGACCATCAATTAAAAAGGTAGTTAATCAAAAAAGAAGAAAAAACACGACCTATTCCTCACCAAATAATTTCGCAGCCGCGTTAAAATAAAACCAACCCTTAAAGGGAACAAAAATAAAAACCCCTTTCACGGGTGCTAAACAAAAATACAATTTCCACAAACGACTCCACTTGAAGAACCGTAAACCGTAAGCCCTTCGAACGAGCTTGATTTTTACGCCCCGTTTACGCTTGGTTTACGAGCGTAAACGTATTTACGCCTCAATATTGACGAGTGCGAGGTTAAATTTTTGATAACGCATTCGTTTACACTGGAATTATACTCAAACATAACAAAGGATATAAAAATCTGCCAGGCGCGAGTCGGACTCGCGCAGCGAGGGCTCCGTACCGTACTGAATTTAGCAGGTTTTTATTAGGTATTTGTCTTTTTTGCGTGCCTGATAATTCCATAAATATTGACGTTTGTTTCTATGAGTTGCGATTTAATTTCTATGTATTTAAATTATTTTCATTTCTGTTTTTACCCGACTACGGCGAAGCAAAGGAAGGGTAATGATTTTGAAACCCTATGTATGTTTCTATGTAAATACCATGGTTGCAAGGAAATAATGAATATGAATATGAATAATATGTACGTATGTATGTATATATGTATGTAGGTATGTTCCACTCTAGCGCCGTTCCTATTGAGACGATTTTAACAAATGAGGTGTCTATCGATTTGCCTTTTTTGTGCGATGGTTATAGGCTATTTTATTTTATTATTACTATTTGTTGTTATAGCCACAAGAGCACCTGTGAAAATTCCCTGTCTCTGTCGCTAGACACATGAACCGAACCACCACCGATACCCCCCCACCACCACCACCACCACCATAGATAGCTATATCACGGTTCATGAGATGCAGCCTAATAGTGACAGACAGACGGACAGTGGAGTCTTAGTAAAAGGGTCCCGTTTTTATCCTTTGGGTACGGAACCCTAAAAACGTTCGAATCGGTTCATCAGTTTGGAAGCTACGCCACAGGCAGACACAGATACGTCCCAAATTTATTACACACTTTTTGCATCGGAGTTCCAAGTCATGTTACCTCCATATCTTTCGTTCAACTTGGTCTTGAATGATAAAGTGAAAAGGAGGCAACGCATCCGAAGTTTCGATATTAGTGCTGTTTTGGTAAGCGGGAATCTCCCGGGCGTAGGCACTTTGAAACCGCCATATGCCATATGCCATATGCCAACTTCGGTAAGAACCCGTTTTTAGGGTCCCGTAGTCAAACTAGGAACCCTTATAGTTTCGCCATCTCCGTCCGTCCGTCCATCCGTCCGTCCTTCCGACCGTCCGCAGCCTAGAACTAGAAAGCTGCAATTTGGCATGAATATGCATATTAGTCACGCCAATAAAGTGGAGTAATAAATGGTAAAAAAAAAAAAAAATTAAGGTACCTCCCCGACACGTAACTTGGGGATGTAATTTTTTTTTTAGTCTATTCTATAGTGTGGGATGTCGTTGGATACGTCTTTCAAAAGTATTACTAGTTTGTAAAAAAAACAGTTTTTCGATTAAGTTATCCGTTTATGAAATATTAAGCTTTGGTTAGACTCAAGTGTCCCCCCCCTACAGCCAAAACTACAAATACTAAATATCTGAAAAAAATCTTAAATGAAAGCGCATATAACGAATTTAAAAGTTAAACTGTCAAGACTAAGTAGACATCATTGGTTCTCTAGATACAGGCGATAAAAGTGTTTATACCTACTAAAATCATGTAAGACGGCACCCAATGACTTATAATAGAAAATTAGTTATTAATTGTTGTTTTATGTTTGTAGTACTTAACGGCTTCGGAACCTTACAATGAGCATGGTCCGACATGCTCTTGCCCGGTTTTTTTTTTCAGAATATACGTCATTACGGCAGATTTACTACAAGAAAGGTTTTTATCATTTTTTTTGTATTGTTTGAACAGCAAAACATACAAACGTCAAATTTATAATGACTATAGTAAAAACTCTGAAGAAAATCAAAACTTGATTTTTTGTAAGTGGCACAGTAGGCTGTGCCTTGCGGAATCCTCGGTGCGCGAGTCCGACTCGGACTTGACCGGTTTGTGATAATTTCAACTGTCTACCTACTACTTATTACGGTTCATTGGATACCGCCCGATGACAGCAAAGGCTTATTAACAGGGTCCCATTGGTACCCTTTGGGTACGAAACCCTAAACACTGAAATACTTACCCCCTTACTAATAAAAGTGGAATAAGCTTGGAATAGTTATACCATGCTTTGTTCTTATCTGTCGAATTCAAATGTCGCAGTGACGTTAACACGTTGACTGCGGCAATGAAATTGGCGGACTTACCGCGGGTGCGTTACGGGAAATATTTGGTCGTATCGAAGGCCACCGTGGTGCGTTACGGCCAGTATTTTCCCGTTCATAGTGTGTACTTTGAATGGCTGTAACTTTATCAAAAATAACACTACAAAGCTAATTTTTAGATAAATGTTAGATTATATAGTCTATTTTAACAAGCTGAAATAGTACCCGGCTAAAAGTTTTAGTTTAGAAGATATAACCTTTTTACGAAAACTTCAATTTAAGACAAATTACTTCCCGTACCGCACCAAAAAGGAATTAAGTTAAGGATGTGACAGTGTTGTATTAAAATAAACGTCGATAATCAACATAATATTTATTTTAATTAATTAATTAACCTTCCAAGATTCTATTTTTTTTCCCGTAGATGGGCTTTTAAATATTCTGTCGTCGTCTTTTTGACACTGCACATTTTTATTCACATTACACCTTGATTTTTTATTAGTTATTACAAAATTTCGATCATCTTTAATTCGAGAAGGTCCTGGATTATTGTCACTCGGTGTCATTTGATTTACACCTTCCACTTCCACCACATTTTTATCGTTTTTGTTGGGAGGGCTCGTTTTTATTTTTCTTCGTGTTCGCTTCATATTAATATTTGTCGATATCGCACAGGTGTTACTCCTTCCTATCGCCAAATGAGACTGTTTGTACCTACACCTGGGTGCGGTATGGGGTCACAACTACGGGAAAATACTTCCCGTATCGCACTAGAGAGCAAAACTCACACGGTGGTGCGTTACGGGAACTATTTTCCCGTACGATGTTTTATTACTATTATTTTCAAATAGATCTGGTATTCACAAATTAATCTATAGTTGACTCTTTCATACCTTCATGGGAACCTTGTTAACTCCTTCCCGCACCGAGAGGGAGAGCACTATTTTTGACCGCCGCACCCAGCGAAAGTCGAATACGGGAAAATAGTAGCCGTACCGCACACAACGTGTTAAGGACAAAAAATGGCATTACTATTGCAAACTTATTCAACGTTTATTAGTAAGGGGTTAGAGCATGAATACAAATTTAAATTCGCAACCATGTTCTTGACTGTCTGATTTTAAAGCAGCAATATTTTTCCGTGAAGCACATTTCTGTAGCAGACATAACAGGGTAGCCCCAAATCTTTGTTTGGAATCTTGCCCAGAAGATTGTAGGAACGTCTATTATTTTTTATTGTAGGCCACAGATCCAGATTTTACGCTAAATCATGTTTGTTCAGGTCTAGATCGGAAAATGGGATTGCCTATTCGTAATCCACTTAATTTTATTGCCACGTCAATTGAAATCTAGAGGAATTTCTCTTTGTTCATAAACGTACTATAAACCTATTGCAATTAAAGTGTTTTGTCACTTTCCGTCACATTCAAATGTCGCAATAAAAGATAAGACTGAAACATATCTACATACCTTCGGTAGAACAAGGGCACAATTGCCCCTTTAGTCACATTGTACATTGTGCCCTTTGTTCTAGTGTACAAGGGCATAATTGCCCCTTTAGTCACATTGTACATTGTGCCCTTTGTTCTAGTGTACAAGGGCATAATTGCCCCTTTAGTCACATTGTACATTGTGCCCTAGTTCTAGTGGACAAGGGCATAATTGCCCCTTTAGTCACATTGTATATTTTGCCCTTGTCCTACCAAAGGTGCGATATTCACACGCATAAAATCACGCCCCCACCCCCAGAGTGGGGCAGGCAGAGCCACAGAAATATCAACAACTCTAAAAGGACTTGTAGTGTTAGGCGATGGGCTTGCAACCTGTCACTAATTAATACACTGGTAAACATCTTAGCCTGATCGTGCAAACTATGGGAAACATATTAAATACAATAAATTAAGAAAAAATACTAAGCACACACGATACGTTGGTCTAGTTGGTAGTGACCCTGCCTTCGAAGCTAGCAGTCTTGGGTTCAAATCCCGGTAAAGGCAGATATTTGTGTGATGAGCACAAGTATTGTTCCGGAGTCTTTGTTGTGAATGTTGTCTAGTATAGTCTAGTTCTTAGATATGTACCTTGGGGGTAATTCTCTCAACACAGCGCTGCGTCGATCTCAATGGTGAAGTTTTATCCGGCAAGTTTAAGAAGTCCCGTCGGAGCGTACAAAATACATTTTAGCGCGTACCTTCTTAATAAGGCAGCTTTATACGACACTGAACTCGACTCACCTGCCTGCTGCCTAATTGAGAAGGCACGCGCTAAAATGTGTTTTGTACGCTCCGACTGGACTTCTTAAACCGGATAAAACTTCATCTTTGAAATCGACGCAGCGCTATGTTGAGAGAATCACGCCCCTTATCGCATTGAAATAAGGTGCACAAGTGTATACATATTTAAGAACTCGACTGTACAAGCCTAGAACTTAGTTTGGGACTAGTTTAATTTTGTGTGAGATGGTCCCCTGCTATTTATTTATTTATTTTTAATTTTATATCTAAATAATCATTCCTGACGCATTGCACAACCATGAAGTTTATATTTATAATGTCCACAGCAGTAACAAAATGCTGTTATTAGGTACTATTCCCTCACAAGCAACAAACAAGTTTAGTTGTTTTAATGCTCACAACATTATCAATATTTAGAAACTTCATGGTTGTGCTATGTGTGAGGGTTGACTATTTATATGCCTAGTACATACTTGTAATTATTGAGAGTTTATGAAAAGGAGGGCTTGGACCTATTTAATACGAAATAATAGCTTATTATAAGCGGAAATCTCTTTTCAACAGTATGTATTTAAAAGAGACTTCCACTTGTATTACAGCTTTTAACAAACAGGCCTCTGCCCCCTATTTAACTATCGTGACAATGACACGGGACAGGTGACAATGCGGTATACATTACAAAGTTACAACGCCGAAACATCACTGGGATTGATATGTCATACGTCACCTGTTACCGTCAGGATTTTCATATAGGACCCTGGTCTTATTATCTTACACTAGAGACTTCTTAATTACATCTTCTCATTCATCCCAACTCTGTTAAATCGAAGCACCCTATTAACTAACATACATACTTTAAACAAACTCAACACTGACCTGCTAAGAAAAAGGATATTTAAAATCCCAAAACCTGCAGTAAAAACTAAATTTGCTAGAAGGTTCAAATCATTCCTTTTTCCTCATATTTACAATGAAATTCTCGGGGCGTGTGATATAAGGTCTTGTAGAGTTGGGGCCAAAAAATATATTCAGTGCTCGCTGCTTAACAGGGATTACAACGAGTCTGAGAGAGTTTTAAACGTTATAAATTAAATAGTGGACGACGACTACGAATCTCTTCCGTTTGCAAGATTCATCTCACTCAAAACAATTTTCCAGCCTACTCGTATATCTAACCGACATAGTTTTCCTCGTGCACCTTCACACACACACATCTACACACAAACACAATACGCATACATTCTCGCACATATTCACACGAACACATAACAAAATTTGCTAGCACAATTTGCCTTTTGTATTTCTTTTTCTTTCGCTATTATTGCATAGTCGAATATTTTTAGCTCCATAACTACTTATTTTTGTATGCTATCTTTTAGTTTTTCATTTTGCATGATATACTTATTAGGTTACAGACCGCAATTCCCTCGGTAGTTCTTTTAATGGTTTTTGGCTGCCACGACACAGGCCTAGCCTAGTGTGGGGTCAAAGGTAATTTTGATTATGTACTGTATTTTTTGTTAAATAAATTTTGACTTTACTTTTCCTTTAACTTAAAAAAATTGTGTTTAGGGACAAAGTGTAATGATCCTTACAACTAGCTTTTGCCCGCGACTTCGTCTACGTAGAACTCTATTATCTTTATTCCCTAGGGAAGTATAAAATTTTCAGGGATAAATAGTCTATGTGATTATTCAGGGCATAGCCTATCTCCATTTCAAATTCCATCCAAACCCGCATTTATAATATTAGTAGTATTAGGACCTACTTGAATATTTAGAAATTTTCCATCCCTGGACATCCTGAAGTGATTTAGATTTTGCGAAACACCGGGTTTTAATCTTACCTGTAGGTAATTCCCACAGTAGAATTTAAAACCGAGATTATAATAAACTATATTATTATAAAAGCAATATTCATGTTAGCTGAACAGAAGGCTGCACTGCACTCTATTCCATACTTACCTTAGATTGTTAATAGTCAGACAGGACATTTCTGCCTTACTTCTTTTTTCGTCACATTATTAGAATTAGTGGCTCGAATACCAGTAAAATTTTCAAAGTTTTTTACTTGACGAAAAACCTTTTCATTTCGGTTCCGTTTGCATAAGGTTTTTCAACCGGTTTTGTAGGAACCTTTATGTAAAGTTATTTTGGATTTAACCGGTTTGAGCTAAGAAAACCGGTTAATCCAGATGCACGCCACGCACGATATATAAACGCAGTTTAGTGGTTTTATTCAGTAAAACACTTTTTCTCGCCTGCCCGTCGTAGATTAACCCGGTTAATTTTATTAAGCTTAAAATAACGTTCTTAAAACTTTGGCGTACCCTAGAAAAGTTCGGAGCAAAACCGAAATAAACCGGTATTTTTAACACACACATTCACATTTCCTTCTATATCGTAATTAACACTGTTTTTTTGTTAATATTCCAATTCCTGTTATTAACTATTTATAGAGGACTGTAGAAGAAAAATTGATTATAAATATACCTGTAACCGGTTTCTAAGGCTGCGTTTCCATTAGAATGATTATTCCAATGAAACAAAGTATAATTGTAGTATTTGTGTAATAAGTACGCATTCTCGTCCTTGTTTAGAAAGAAACTCGTGTTATTAATCTGGGGGAACGGTAATATCCTCCTATATACCTTGTCGAGCAAAAAAGAAGGCGGCGCAACTACCTTTTCTCGAAACGTTTTGTCTCATTTTCATCTAGAGATTGCTGCAAAAGAGAAAGATGAACAAAGAGTACATGCGTACGCATCTGAAATGCGAATGAATGCTAAGATAGATGCATACTATAAGCAAGTGTTTAAGATACCAATGAGAGGTAATAAATAGATTGCCATGCATGGTATATCAAAGGAATTGTAGTCATGTGATGACGTGAGTTTTAAGAATAATGTAGACGCATATGTTAGTAGGGGGAGATCGAATACGTAGATGGATGTGTGAAGAGTGATATGAAAAACAAAAGAATGAACTTATACGAGGGAGTGAATGTGATGGCTGATAGGCATATTTGGAGCTGCGCCGATTGTTATAAAGGTAAGAAGGTGATGGTGGTGATGATTATGGTGAAAAATACGATTAATTGCGCTCACGGGATCACTAGATTCTTAAGCAGGGTAACTTTTAACCAGGCTAATGGTACTCCCACGCAGCTGTTATACCTTATGTTATATGTAACGTTATGAAAAATCTTGCAACACTTCATCATTTTACTAAATCCTGAAATGTCTTGTTGTAATTTTTTATAACCTGTTCCACGTTATATTACCGCAGTATGGGGGCACCGTAATCAAACGTTTGATATAGGTGAAACACTGAAGTGTATACTTGTATGCGTCCCAGAGAATAGTCATTTTATACCCCACTGCCCATCTGTTTTTATAGAATTCTAGATCGAGCTCTCAGAGGCGCATTAAGGCCCGTAATCGCATTTGCTACCTGGATGAGCACCAAGCACCGAACCGGTGCATTAAATGTACTTAAACGTATAGAGTACAGAAATAATGGAGGAATCAATAAGATGCTATGTCTATTTATTCAACTGCCGAAGAAAGACATGTTTAGTGCTGTGGTGGTAGGACCCTTGCAAGGTCCGTCCGGATCGCTATCACCATCTTATCCATTAACCACCCGCCAAGCAACAGTGTTCGCATTGTTGTGTTCCGGTGTGGGATAAGACAACCGGTGAAATTACTAGCATAGAGGCATTTCATCTTAGTCCTCAGGGTTGGCAACGCATTTGAGGTGTTAGGATTATAGTCTTGAGAATTCAAATGTCTATGGGTCTCAGATTCCACTTACCATCAGGGGGCCTAAGTGCTCGTGTGCCTTCTCCTTAATATAAAAAAGATGAAATTTAATAATAAAAAGCTAACAGATTTATTCACTCTTGAAACGCAAAAAATTTCCAGATTATAAAAACGTTTTGAAATCAAAAAACTCCTTAACTTATCATCAAAAATAGACTCTTGTCGTATTTTTGATTGTAAGCGATATTATATTATAAATTTTTACAGCCGTGTGATGTGTCCCAGAGCTAACAATAGCTCGACTTGATGTAAAAGTTTAACTACATACATACATACATAACATCACGCCTTCATTCCCAGAGTGGGGTAGGCAGAGCTACAGAAACACCAACAACTCTAAAACAGCTTGTTAATAATTCTGTAACCACATTTTGCACAATCAGGCCAAGAAGTTTACTAGTGTATTAGTGACAGGTTGCAAGCCCATCGCCTAACAGTACTACAAGCCCTTATTCCCTTAGTCGCCTCTTACGACACCCACGGGAAGACATGGGGTGGCACTATTCTAACCCGGCAACCACACGGGCAAGTTTAACTATTTAGCCATAATAAATGAAAAAGTGCAAATTATTTCACTTAACATCAGGTGGCCTGAGTGCTCGAGAGCCTTCTCATTAACATAAAAAAACGAACTGAGGCTCGTTTCAAGTTTTCAACTCGGTAAAACCATATTGCCTTTGACATTATGTTATCATTTCATTTTTAACTTGGCCGCCATTACAGTCAAGTGAAAGAGCTATCATAACGGTAATACGGTGTCGTGTCAAAAGCAAAATTTTTCGAGGAGAATAGTCTCAGTACGTTACATCTTGAATTTAGCCAAAACAACTGGTATTTTTGTGGATGATTCATAGTTTAATTAATTCTAAAAAAAACTAATGCTAAGTACTATACACTTAACAGACGATTAGAGCGTTAACAGTTGTCAAAATGAACTAACGTCGTATGGTGAAATTAGTACTAAAGGCAACAAATAAAAGGTTTACGTATACCAACCAAAGTATTTGTCAATACAATTTTTTTTTGCATAATTCACACAAATCTATTATAGGAGCTAAAGGGCCTAAGAACATAAGAGTTTGAGTAAAAAAGACTTATACAATTGTATTTTTAGAAGTGATTTTTTGATAAAATATAACAACGAAGTGCTTCAACTTTCCTTGTATCACTTGTCACGGGACGCATAGATAACTTCTCTGTTACGACCACATTAGAAACAAAATCGTACTGGCACTTAAAAAAAAACAGACGCGTAACGCTAACGTCAGTTCCATCATACGTTTGAACTGACGCATTCCAAATTCAAACCGACACGATCACGTGATGCTATCTCGCGCGTGCGCGGGACGTAGATCATTTTTTACTTCAATCGTTTTTAGGGTTCCGTAGCCAAATGGCAAAAAACGGAACCCTTATAGATTCGTCATGTCTGTCCGTCTGTCCGTCCGTATGTCACAGCCACTTTATTCCGTAACTATAAGAGCTATACTGTGGAAACTTGGTAAGTAGATGTATTCGGTGAACCGCATTAAGATTTTCATACAAAAATAGAAAAAAAACAATAAATTTTTGGGGTTCCCCATACTTAGAACTGAAACTCAAAAATTTTTTTTTCATCAAACTCATACGTGTGGGGTATCTATGGATAGGTATTCAAAAATGATATTGAGGTTTCTATTATAATTTTTTTCTAAACTGAATAGTTTGCGCGAGAGACGCTTCCAAAGTGGAAAAATGTGTGTCCCCCCCCCCCGTAACTTCTAAAATAAGGGAATGATAAATGTAAAAATAATATATGATGTACATTACCATGCAAACTTCCACCGAAAATTGGTTTGAACGAGATCTAGTAAGTAGTTTTTTTTTAATACGTCATAAAAACATTGATCAAAGCTACAACGAACTTTTATATTATGTTACTTGCTGCTACGGAACCCTTCATGGGCGAGTCCGACTCGCACTTGGCCGCTTTTTTGTTTGTATGAGGTGGGGCTATAAAAATGGAGTGAAATTAAACACTACCTGCATTGTAGATATTTCTTTCGACTGTCACACACAGCCGTTATTCTCGTAAAAAGAAACCGTTCCGTCAAGTTCACAAAAATTAATTGAAGTCAGAAAGACTAAAACAATCAACTTCTCAACTAATAACCTTTCACTTTTATCAATTGCTCAAGGGTTAGCTGCTAAAGAGGTCCATTAAAATTTTACATTACTTTTCTTTTTTATTTTTTTTTTACTTGCAATACTCGTATTTGTGTGTATGTTCGGGTCAAGTGTTGCAAGGAAGATTTGAATCAATTCCCGGAGAACGATTGAGCTGAAATTCGGTATACCTACGTAACTTCGATGAGAAAATAATATGGTTAAGGGCCAAAAAGTTGGCCACGCTAACTCACTCAATTAAATTTTCTATGTAACTTTTCCGTTGTGCGAAGAAAATTCGACATACTATTGTAAAGATACTCATCGTCGCACAACGGGACTTTTTTCACTTTTGTTCTTTGTATAGTTAACTACGCTTAGCTGTGGTCCAACTGTTTGGTCCTTACCCATATGGCATCATCGAACTGTTCTGACGATGGATTCGGAAGGTGGTGACAGGATCTCCGCTATAATTGAAATAGACCCACCATGCTTGGAATCATTAGGTATTGATAAACGTAAATACCTTTGCAAAATTGAATTTCTTGACAGAAACTTTTCGTCTATAGTATTGTTTTTCTTTTTATTTTCCACAATAAAGTGTTTCCATACATGTCTGTAAAATTAAACTAAGGTCGTATTATCGTCTAAAACTCAGTCTACAAACTTAAACCGCCGCTAACTTCGTGGCCGCACAATAAGGTGTTAAGCCGAGCCACCTTACACAACCCGAATAAGATTAACACGATCCGTTAACCAACGTTTAACTAAACCGAGAGGGAATATAACCAATCCTGCCAAATTCCAGGGAGTACAAGAGACGGAGATATGTAACTGCTATAGCGCTATCTCTTACTGTTTGGAACTCCACAGGTTTTGGTAGTTTATAACACCGTCGCAGTTAACTCAAATTACGTATTTACTTGTTATAAAGTTAATGTGTATTTTAAGAGGTATAAAAGTTATGTCAATATTATGTTTTATATCTTTGCCGAGATTAAAGAAATCTGTTTGTTGTTGATGTTAGTGTCAATATGGTAATCTTTTTTAGGTGTATTTGTAGTCTTAGGATTGCAGTCTTCAGAACGCAAATGTTTATTACGTGTCACATATCCCAAGATCTAACTAACCATCAGGCGGCCTGTGTGCGCGTTTGCCTTCTCCTTGACATATATAAAATCTAAACCTATCTTGACTTGTATTTTGAATACGAAAATGTTTTGTTTGTAAGTATGTTTGTTCTGCACGGGTCAAAGCTCTAAACAATCTAAGTGAAATCTGGTACAATCGCCCACACAGCTGAGTGACCAATGAAGATAAATAGAGAGAAACTGTCTTGGTCGTGCACATGAGATTCTTATGTAAAATCTATATTCATCTCTTTCTACATTTTCTTCCGTCTTTAATGGGCAGTTAATTGTGTGGCTGTTTGTACAAAGATATTTTTTGTTACTTTCAATTCTTCGAAAATAATTTCAGGCAAAAGCTAGACTTATTATGTATGTAGCGATGTAATGTGTATTTCCCTAAATAGTTTAAATTCATTTATTTGATTACATTTAGTTATTCTGTACTACTATTTACATAGCACTGTATACTTCTTGGCCTGATTGTGCAAAATGTGGTTACAGAATTCATACAAGTCTTTTGGGGTTGTTGGTATTTTTGTAGCTCTGCCTACCCCGCTCTGGGAATGAAGGCGTGTTTTTATGTATGTATTTAGTCATTTTTCTGTACTGCTGTTTACATAGCACTGTATATTACCGATTTGTAAAAGAGCCCTCATGTAGGCATTTAACTACAATCTCTGCTTTGACCACAGGTCAACAGGTAGAACATGCTTTACGGTTGTTAATTAAACTGATATTTTCCTTAGATGATTAGAATGACAGATGCCAAACAGACGTTACTACAATAGAAGTGTATTTTTAGAATTGAATTTATTTTCTTAGCATTATTTCGCCATTAGAAAGAATTATAATTTTGCATTAATAGATTTAAAAAAATCGTCATAAAGTGACATCTGTCATCCTAATCATCTAAGAAAAAAAACAGTTTTTTTTATGTTAAGGAGAAGGCACACGAGCACTCAGGTCACCTGATGGTAAATGGAATCTGAGACCCATATACATTTGAATTCTCAAGACTATAATCCTAAGACCTCAAATGCGATGCCAACCCTGAGGACTAAGATGGAATGCCTCTATGCTAGTAATTCCACCGGTTGTCTTATCCCCACACCGGAACACAACAATGCGAACACTGTTGCTTGGCGGGTGGTTAATGGATAAGATGGTGGTAGCGATCCGGACGGACCCTGCACAGGGTCCTACCACCACTAAGTATAGATTAAATAAATATTAAAAAAACATAATGCTTTTGACATGTTAGCAACGATACTATAGCTCTTGTTAACTTAATAATGACGACCGAGTCAATGTGCAATAAGGCTTGTTTTCAATAGTACGACTCTAGCTATGCATCTTGAGCGTCAAGTGCCAGCAGCGTTTGATTAAATCCTAAGTTACGGGCACTTGCGTACATCGTTTTGGCACTTCTCAGACGATATCTTAGATATAGTGCGTTCTACGTTGATCAGGGCTGGGATTCTGCACGGTAATAACGATATCGTATTTGACGTGTTTCCGTATTGCCAACGTTTTGATAGCTCTTATGGCATTTACAATAATGGCGACTGTGACATAAACGATTCTAAAACATGTCAAACGCGATATCGTTATAACGCTGTAGAATAGAGGCCCTGGGTAGTTTAAATTTAGGTTACGATGTCTATTAGTAGAAATGCTTGAGGAAATTGAACAAGGGATGGCGTTAAGTTCTCTCGCGCGAAGAACGTGAGATGAAAATAATTTGCAGCGTAAACCCATAACATACACACATCATAACATCACGCCTTCACTCCCAGAGAGGGGTAGGCAGAGCTACAGAAATACCAACAACTCTAAAAAGACTTGTTGATAATTCTGTAACCACAATTTGTACAAGTAGGCTAAGATGTTTTACCAGTGTATTAGTGATAGGTTGCAAGCCCATCGCCTAACAGTACTACAAGCCTTTAAACCCGTAGTCGCCTCTTACGACATCCAAGGGAAGACGTGGAGTGGCACTATTCTTACCCGACAAACACACAGGCTAACCCGTAACATTTATGAAAAAATGGTTTACCAGAATTAAGAAGTTATAAATACTCAACAATTGAATCAATCAATCAAAAATCGTCAAAATAGTTCGTAAGGTTTCGAAGATGTTAACAAAAAACGTGCGAAAAAGGTAATACTTCAAAAATAAACCTATCGAGGGGTTCGTTACTAATCGTGTTTTCACGTTTAACAGTTTTGAGGAAATATGTACAAGTTTAATATATCCAAAGAACAGATACACAGGGGTTATGGTTACTGAGATCCAGATCGAGGAACACTACCGATTTTACCACATAGGCCTTTTAAAGTTATTCTACGCATCAAATATTAACCGGCGAGTTAAAGTTATCCCGTCAGGCTGGGGATTCTACAAGTTAATAACGATATCGTTTTTGACCTGTTTCCGTATTGTCAACGATTTCGAAGAGATAACTCTTATGTCATTAACAATAATGGCGACTGTGATATAAACGATTCTTAAACGTGTCAAACACGATATCGTTTTAACGCACCTGTGGTGCTAGACAAGTTGCATTCGACAATCGTTAGCGATTATGTTTCGATTGAAAAATATAATATGGAATTGACGTAAGTGTCACGTTACTATCTCAGTGGTTTACGTCATTTCCATTTATTTTTCAATCGAAACATAATCGCTAACGATTGTCGAATGCAACTTGTCTAGCACCACTGAATAGAGGCCCAGTACCCTTACCATAGTTACAGTTACGGTACTCGTTAGAGATTCTAAAGCTCTGTCCCTTTCAATCTACTACAATACTGTGAGGGATAGAGCATTCAACTTGCTAGCGAGTACGGTAGTTGCAACTCATGCTAAAGGTATAGAGCATAAAAAACACGCTTTATCTGTCGAGTGAGCCCGCTCGTATGACTCCGCTCACTCGAGCAATCGTTCGACAAAGAGAATAACAATAACCCTATACCAAATTTTACATGCAATGGTTGTGGCATTGAGCCGTGTAGATGGAAGAACTATTCCGGAAAATTGAGTTCTTCTTACTTCACGTAGAAACTCCAGTTACAAATATATTTTCTTGCGATACATTTCATATTTATTTTTAAGCTAGAAATTCAGAAGACGCAAGAAGAACACGCCTCACTAACCACACACAACAACACGTTGTAACACGTCCGCACGTCGCTCGACGCAGCCCGTGCTGCTAGGGATGCCTGGCATTTGTATGTTTAATATCGACATTTTCACAGTCGATGTGACTAGTGATAAAATAAGCTGATGTATTCGGGTATTTGAATAGTTTTTTTTATGAATTTTTTCAACATTTAACCTTAAACTTCAGTAAACAAATGCTTGTGATGTTTTTAAAAGGCGCTTACTACCCACACCCAATGGCAGGCCTAAAAGAACAGACACCTTGTTAAGTCATAAATGTGCTCACTGTAAAAATATGGTGTAATTTACGTATTTTTAAATAAAACGATTTAAATATAATTATAATATTTAAATTTAGAACTTGCATGTTACAGAAATAATCCATAATTTACATCCAAGCTAGAAATTCATAAGACGTAAGAAGAGCGCACCACACTAACCACACACAACAACACGCTGTAACACGTCCGCACGCGACGCTCGACGCAGCCCGTGCTGCTAGGGATACCCCGGCATTTTGTGTTCTATATCGATACTTTGATAGTCGATTTGACGAATAATATAATATGTAATAATAATTTGTTTCCGTTTCTTTTTCAACTTCTCTTATTTGTAAGGTTATCAAGAAGAGATCGCTATGTAACATTTTTTTTGTATTTACTTTCCATGCCTTTATTGTATGTGGTGTTCAATAAATAATATTTTTGTATTGTATTGTATTATTATAGTTGAAAGGACAGGCCTGAAACACGTCCACATACTTATTTGTTGCAGCCTGTGCAATAAGAGAGTTTTGTATCAATAATCGATGTAAATGTTTTATTTATCGATATAGAGCTTATGAAATATATAAAATATAAGCGAATACACATTTCTATTAGTTTCTTGAGTAAAACTGTCGTGTAAGGTAATATTAACCTGCATACATCGAAGCTACAAATTTGCAAGACGGCGGAAGAGCCGAGCGCGCATTATGACAATACGCTGTAACACGTCCGCATACGTCGGTCGACGCAGCCTGTGGTGCTAGGGATGCCCAGGCATTTTTTTAAGTTATATATCAATAATTTTAGCTATCGATATATTGTTTATATGTGTTAGTGGTGGAAGGACCCTGTGCAGAGTTCGTCCGGATCACTACCACTATCTTATCCATTAACTTACCGCCCAGCAACATTGTTGTGTACTGGTGTCGGGATATGATAACCGGTGAAATTACTATAGATAAATTAACGAGAGCATGGAATTGCATATGTAGTAGTATTGTATGTTTACAGGCATTCTATATTTAAATTTTCTTTTTTCTCGTACTATCAGCATAAAAAGAGGTTTGTTATAATATATTGAAGAAGTAAATACCAAAATAATGTCAGTATCAAATTGTGAATATAATCCTCACAATTAACAGAATAATTTTGTGTCAGCCCGTACGACTAAGTGTAAGTTACATAATTTTCAAAAAATATGGCAGTGAGTAATTTTTATCCGATTGAGAGTCAAAGTAAGCAAATTATTTAAAACTATTATAAATATTTTGATATTATTCTTAAGGGTTTGTAATTTTATTAAATTAAGAGAAAATAATTCTCCTTTTGCTGCAAACGGTACAACCACTACAAGTGCAATTCCATGTTCTCAATAATTCATCTATAGCATAGAGGCATTCCATCTTAGTCCTTAGGGTTGACAACGCATTTGAGGTCTTAGGATTGCAGTCTTAAGATTTTAGGCTTGAGAATTCAAATGTTCATTCAAAACTTACCATCAGGTGGCCTGAGTGCTTGTGTACCCTCTCCTTGTTATAAATAAAAAATGTATACAATGCACGATCCATTTTTATATTAAAAAGATGAAACAATAAGGTGTATTAGTTTATCTCAATTGTTTGGTTATTACTCTGGTATTGTTATTGAAAAGTATAAATGTAACTTTCTTAGAGGATAGGGAGGATTGGTAATATTGGTTGGCTTTTCTAATTAAGTATTTGTGTTTTTCAGACAAGAAAGTTCTAAAACAAGTACAATACTCGTTCGTTAGAGCTTTTTATATTTAAACAATGAATAAATTATTAATTAGTAACGAAATGCGGATCAATTTCTCGTTAGCTTTGTAAAGAGTACCCGGAATTGTTTTTTATATAATTATAATAAATTATCATCAGTTTTTGAAAATCGTTAAAACTTAGATCTAGTCAAAAATACCCAATTACAGTCGAAAAACCAGACCTTTTTTAACCATTAACCGGTGAAATTACTAGCATAGAGGCATTCCATCTTAGTCCTCAGGGTTGGCAACGCATTTGAGGTCTTAGGATTATAGTCTTGAGAATTCAAATGTCTTTGGGTCTCAGATTCCACTTACCGTCAGGTGGCCTGAGCGCTCGTGTGCCTTCTCCTTAACATAAAATAAACCATAGCAAATTTAAATAGATACTGAATAGTGTCATGTCTTAGATAAAGTGCAACATTAAAAAAAGAGTTTACTAGTGAAACAAAATAGCACACGGTTCGATCAAATAAAATTGCTTGTCATCATCCCTACTTTTTCCCAAAATATCGACGACTTTCCCTCCATATGTAAAACGACTAATCACTAAATCATCACAAAGTTGAATAGATTCAGCTTGCAAATACCATCCCACGTACGAGCGCGATTAAATTTCGAACTAACGATTCTAAGTTGTAACGAGTGCCGTAAACTCAGACTAATTTCCCTCGAGCTAACTTGCTGATGTGTTATGACGTCATAAAACAAACGACTTTCGGTAACGGTTTATGAATGTGACGTCACTCTGAATTTTGAACGGTTGTTCATTATAGGATGGAAGGGCGACGAAGTGTCGATAAACCTATTGATCAAAATTACATTTAAGTTTAAAATTAAATTTTATGGATGTCCAAGGATTGGACAAACGCCCGTCACTTTAAAAACATAACCCTGCTGAATGAGACTTCATTAGATGTTAAGATATAATCTCGAGAGCAGCTGAACTTATTTCGCTAATCCTTTTTTTTGTGTTCATTATTGTCAGGAGAAGGTTCTTATGAAAGAAAAAAAATTAAAAGTAAAAAATTTGCAGCGGGGCAAAGCTGCTGATGGGTGGGTAGTATTTTATATAATTTATTTAATAACACGTTTACGCAAAATATCTAGTAAGTGTAGTTTACCATTAATCGATACATTATACCAACTCTAAAAAAAAATTCAGAAGAAACGTATATTTCCGTCATGGTTGACGGCGAAAACCTGACCTGAGTGTATATGAGGCAAAGTTGACGTTCGCTCTGGTTTTGTATTTGACATAGCATTGAAAAATTAACGCCGAGCCACAAGCATTGTTGGAAAAGCAGTACAACAACAGTTCAACTCATAAATGGGTCCCTTAATTCACGTGGTTATAGAATTAAAAATGAAAATTTAGAAAAAAATATATTGGCGAAAGTGACTTTTCTAACACAGACACTGGAATGTCAATCATTAATAAATTCGTCGTTGAATACATATAAATTATAGTAAGTATAATAAGTCTATAAAATACCTAATTATATTTTTTATTAATAATATACCTAAGGAAGTCTCTGTTGTACGGAACAGGGTTATATTTCAAATATGACGGGCGTTTGTCGGATCCTTGTTGATGTCACAGAATATGCAATGCATATCGGACAAAAAATGCATTTTAAGCTTTGCTTTTACCTTCATTTAAAAAACACGACTATTTTAATACTGACGTGAAAACTTTAAAAATCAGTATGTGATATGAATAAAGCCTTCGCGTTCAACTACTAGGTAAGTAAACACCAGGACTCAGCTGAAAACCAGCGCTGAGGCTTCGGCTGAGCCGTGTCAACTCATCCTATTTGACTTCACGCTACAGCGCAACGTGTTACTCTTATTTAATCTGTAGCAACGTTTCTGAATTTGCTTTAATGTTGCTTGCTTGCTTGCTTTATGTCAACTGTGTCGCAGCGTGTATTTGACAAATAAATGTTATCTGGTTGAGATTTAAAATTTAAACTAAGTATTCAAGAAACCAAAAAACAAGTGAGCTAGAATTAAATAAATATCAAAATTATCAATTACACTCCACAGTCACATGTCTTACCAAAACTGTCGATATCTTTTACATCCTTAGTCACATCACTATAACAGATTCACGGCACATTTCAAGAACGCAGCACATGTGCGGAATAAATTGTCCATAAAACAAGAGCTATTTTGCATAAAATCATATCTGACTGTACGTAAGTTTAGGAGTGACATTTTCATGCGGAAAATTATTTTTCAATATATATAAGTTAGCTTGTGGTTTGAAATACTATTGTAAGATGCAATTTCAGTTTCTCTGACTAACAATGATTTGGAAAGTTGACTTTTACCTTAATTAAATTCGGAGCTTTTTTACGTTTAAGTGATAATTAGAAATTTAATAAACTAGCAACCCGCTCTCGCTTCACTTCGGTTTATATGAATTTTCTGCAACACGTGTATATAAACCAGACCTCATTATAAATTAGTGGTTTCCCGCGACTCCGTCATTTATTGCTATTCCCTCAGGAACCGTGCAATTAATCGAGTTAAAAGTAGCCTATATGTCCTATTCCATATTTATCACTGTGCCAAATTTTATCTAGATCCGTTTAGCCGTTCCGATGTGATTGAGTAACAAATATCCATCCACCTTTCCAAACTTTCTCAATTATAAAAGTGCTGGCTGTTTTCCGCTGAGACCCATAGACATTTGAATTCTCAGGACTATAATCTCAAGACTCCAATGCCAACCCTGAGGACTAAGATAGAATTCCGCTATGTCAGTAATTTCACAGGTATCTTATCCTCACACCGGAACACAACAATGCTAATACTGCTTGGCGGTAGGTTAATGGATAAGATGGTTGTAGCGATCTAGACGGACCCTGCACAGGGTTCTACAACCGCTAACTTGTCAAAAGTAATATGGTTTACCCAGGGCCTAATATTCTTGGCGGCAGCGGCAACACAATATTGGTTTCGACATACGGTAAATTATCGTGTCATGTCGAATTTTAACCTAGGTAGAAAGACATGGTTAATACTGCGTTTTCAACAACCTACAATTCGTACATACATAAAATCACGCCTTCATTCCCAGAGTAAGGTAGGCAGAGCTACAGAAATACCAACAACTCTAAAAAGACTTGTTGATTATTTTGTGACCACATTTTGTACAATCAGGCTAAGAGGTTTACTAGTGTATTAGTGACAGGTTGCAAGCCCATCGCCTAACAGTACTACAAACCCTTATTCGCTTAGTCGCCTCTTACGACATCCACGGGAAGACATGGAGTGGCACTATTCTAACCTGGGAACCCCACGGGTTTTCGAATATAACAATGATATGCAATGCGTGAAAATGTGAAATGGAATCATAGGTAATGCATTTTATGAACTTCTAGTTGAATCCCCGGGTAATACACTGAATCGAAACAACAAAGAGTAAACGAATATTCAATTTATTTAACGACAACAGCATGCCGAGTAAAATTGAATTTAAATGAAATTTCGCCGATAACCGTATTTATTGCGGGTGGTTGCGTTTCGTTGTTTGTTTTTTTGGGGATGTGTGAGGTTTTTGTGGGTTTTATTGAAATAATATCATTATTTGTTTCAAAAAAACTTTGTACACGTATCTAAATGTGTGTAATTTTTGTCCTTTTTTGTATTTTTTTTTTACCATGACATGCCTAAGCAATTAAGTTTAGGATGAGTGTAAGGGACAGAGCTATAGCAGTTACACGGCTCTGTTTCTTTCTCTTATACTCGTACTACAGGGTAAAGTAATTTTATTTTACATTCGTCTCAAACATTATATAGTTATATGTAAAAGCGAGACGTACTAAAATAGAGTCACCTTGTCTTCCCACGTATATTTAACACAATCACTATGTCAGCGAAATGCACTGTCAATCCGTTTGTCAATATAGTTAACTCGTGAGTGCTGGATGGTAACACAGACAAGCGTTTTCTTTACCCGACTTTATAAGAAAGGTGATGTTTTTTTGGGTGTATAATTAAAATTATCCGGGACAATTTGTGCGAAAGTGTCCTGATATTTTTAAAGTATTTATTGTAAATATGATTTTGTTTACACAGTATGTCGCCAAACTTTGTGTCAGTTTGTTGGCGACCAATGCGCTCATAAATCGAATACTACTAGTTAGGTTCATACCTAGATACTAGTGCTTACTCACTAATTTAATTAGGCATTTATTTTAATACTAGACAGTGATTAACATATATAGAGGCATAAATACGAACGCTAGTTTCGTAGGCAAGGTCACCTAACAGGCTATCCGAGGTGCCAACTTTTTAATATGTAAATATCAAATGTCAATTTTACAAAATTGACCTAGCCCCAAACTAAGCTAGACAAGGATATAAATACTTATAATGGAGAAATAAATACTAAAATACATAGAAAACATCCCAGACTCAGAAACAAACACTCATGCTCATCACACAAATATTTGCCCATACCGGATATCGAACCCGGGACCACCAACTAGGCTATCCTCACCATCGGCGCTCTGCAGTCGGTGGTAGAAGCATGTGACCTGATTTAGAAGTAAATATATTATGTTTCGTTTAAGGTTAATCTTCTGTGTGGTTGCCAGGTTAGAACAGTGCCACTCCATGTCTTCCCGTGGATGTCGTAATGGGCGACTAAGGGAATGAGGGCTTGTAGTACTGTTAGGCGATGAGCTTGCAACCCGTCACTAATACACTGGTAAACATCTTAGCATACTTGTGCAAAATGTGGTTACAGAATCAACAAATATTTTTACAGTTGTTGGTATTTCTGTAGCTCTGCCTACCCCGTTCTGGGAATTAAGACTTGATTCTATGTATGTATACATATATATAATTTAAGGTAGAAAGTTCGCCCGCGGCTCTGTTCAAAAGATTTGGTTTGATGTTGTAATCTTGTTTAACAAATAATTTAAACCGTTGGACAAGGGCCTCATTCCAAGATAATATTTTGCCCATATTCCCGCAGTTGGTCCAATTTGGTACCACATCATTAACTTACCTTGCAGTAATATGCAAGTTTCCTTACGACAGACAGTTAAAAAGCACACCTAATGGTAAGTAAGAATTGCATAATCTAATTCCACCATCATCTTTCCTTCTTTGGACGTTCAGGCGGAGGAGCGGCTTCTCCCTCATAGAAGTGTCATTTGTTAACAAAGCGTTTTGCTGATCTTTTTTTCGAACTGCTAAAGAGTAGAATTCTCTTCCTTCGTTAGTATTGAGGGATATAGTGTAGATGTCTTCAACTCAAGAGTGAATAGGCTTCAACTTCAACCAGCGAGCTTCATCCTTGACGTCATCCTTCACTATCAGGTGAAATAAAGGTAAATAACATAAAAAAGGCTTTTCAGGCCGAAAAAAAAGTGGACTAAGGAGTCTAACAATCAGTTTTTGCAGTTTATCGTTTTTTTAACTGCTCGTCTGAAACACTTACATACCCGCAAACTCCGAGAAGCTAGGTAAAATATTCATAATGGTAAAAATGGAAAACTCTTGTCTGTGTCATGGAACGTGAAATCTCAGTCTTATCATGCAGAACATACTGAATAAATGCACATGCAAGCTGAGGCCACTTATGTTTCAAGCTAGCATTAGCGTGTGATATTCCTTTATCGCTACCTGGCGGCAATAACGGAACCCTTAGTATGTCCATTTTATACAGAGACGATACCGGGAGCAAAGCACTTAAGGAAAAATAATTAACGAAAAAAAAGTGAAGTAAGATACAGTATTAGACTGAGACAGCGAATAGAAAGTGTAATGTGTTAGAACGGGAAAGGAAATGAAGATATTATCAAGCCAAGATAATTTATGATTAACGCCTTACACAGTCATGTTTTTTTTCTGTTTACTTATATTTTAGGTTTAGCACTTTATGACAAGTTTAACTTGTTATTCAGAAGAAAAAAATCTTGCATAAGAAATCGGATGAAAATTGAAAGTGCATTTAAAACAACGTTTAAATTTGGGTCAAATCAGCGTCATTAAAAATGCTCACCATCTAATTTTATAGTGGCAAGATAAAATTGGACGAAATTTCAGCTAATTGTAAGGACCAAATGTTTCGACCATAATTAAGCGGTAGTTAACCATACCAACAACATTTTTATTTTTTAAATGGCGTCAAAAACGCAAGAAATAACTTCTTTTAAAATTGTAGGCACCCCTACCTAATAGGTTAGTCCAACTGAAGTCGGCGACCATAATGTTTTCACCAAAAAAGCCGACTTCAGTTGGACTTACCTATGTATTAGGTAGGGGTGCCTACAATTTTAAAAGAAGTTATTTCTTGCGTTTTTGATGGCGGTTTTATTGTTTTTTAAAACATTTATTTTATTTAAATCTTTTTAGTGATCATAAATACGCTGTTCCCTACTCCCACTTATGCAAAGCAATAGGCAAGCAACGCCGCCGGAAAGTATAAGTCATATTCCAACAAGTAAATATTTTTGACTTCTTACTAAAACTACTAAAATCGCTATGTTTGCCTACAATATTTGAAGTGTTCCCTCAATTCCTCACTGATCCCCTCATCAGATTCAGATTTGGTGACAATGGGATCACCTCGGAAATATACTCTATCAAAGCAAAAAAAAAATTCAATAGCGGTCCACTATTAATAGAGTAATCGGTAAACATACATAAAAAAAATACATTCAATGGAACGTATAGGCTCCTCCTTTTTTCGAAGTCGGTTTAAAAAAGTTCCATTGTGTGACGAAAAGTATCCTTACAAAATGTATGGCTAATTTTTACTAAATAGAACATTTTATTGAGTGAGTTAGCGTTCCTAACTTTTTGGACCTTACCTTAGTAGCATAGGGTTGAAATTGAAAATTAAAGCGCGAATTAGACGGGCAATAAATTGCAGAAATTGATTGCGGTCTTACTTCAACTTCGATTCTAGAGCAAGAAGCACATTTTGCTGTCTTTTCCTACCTTAAGAGTAACACAGCAGTTCAATTCTGCAACTTATACTACTAATCTAAACCTCGCATACGAATGACTGGCTATTGAGTTACATACGGTGGAGAAGCTTCTTCATAACTAGGATCTCCTTTCATTCAAATACTTTTTGATATGAAACTAATTTGTACTCACGTTTGCGTTGCGTGCGCCAGAATAGTGTTTTAGTGGTGATAGGACCTTGTACAGGATCTGTCCGGATGGCTACCACCATCTTATCCATTAACCTACCGCCAAACAGCAGTGTTCTCATTGTTCTGTCGGTGTGGGGGTAAGACAACTGGTGAAATTACTAGCATAGAGGCATTCCATCTTAGTACTCAGGGTTAGCAACGCTTTTGAGGGCCTAGGATTGCAGTCGTGAGATTATAGTCCTGACAATTCAAATGTCTATGGGTCTCAGATTCCACTTACCATGAGGTGGCCTGAGTGCGTATGTGCCTACTAAAGAAGAAATCATTTTTCGTGGGTAAAGAATATTACTAGCAATATCATTAGATTACGTTCAGGAAACTATGCGCATCTTACCTTTTTGAACAGAGTATGTTATGTATTCCTCGCCAACGCTTTTTGTGAAAAACTTCACCGCATGCAATTTCTCTCCCTTTGAAGAGTTTAATCGAAATACCACAAGTAATCTAAGGCAGTATAGAAAAAACAAAAGGTGGTTAAGTTCGTTAACATATTTCATGTATGTAATGTATGTTTTTGACATGTTTCCGTATTGTTACTGCTACGTCGTCTCACATCTCAATTAATGAGAAACAAGCAACGCCGCGGGAAAATCAAAGTCATATGTTTAAACCATTTGAATGTGCTTCGTCATAGTCGCTCAACTATCTTAATCGAGATATTTTATCGCCACCCTTGAAATAGGTAACGTTGAGGATTTCCAGTGGCCATCAGTGGTCTTCCTCATCAGTTCTACTTCACCCAAAATGATACTTTTTGAATGCAAATGCTAAACCTGTCACTGAAAAGACTAAAATCGCTATATGTATCCCTCAATTTCACCAAGAAACCCATCATCAGAACTTGAAGTGCTACCAACTAGAAAATATACCCAATCAAAAAAAAAAACATTTTTCAAATCAGTCTAACAGTCTTTGAGTAATCGAAAAAAATACATAAACCACATCACATCTACTTGCTGACCTCGATCCATTTTGGCAGAAATGGATAAGATATATGATGGTCATAGGATATTGAAGTCTTCAACCAACCATCAAGGGACATGTGTGCTCGTTTGTCTTATCCTTGCTACAAAAAATGATTATAAAATCACTTTTAACATCCCACTGGCTCCTAAAAATCTCGCTAAACTAAAAGCATAAGCCAATCTTTTGTAGTCAAAGGAATATTTTCATACTAAGATAATATCGTCGAGATTCTTATGGAAGATATCTTTTTGCGGAGCCGTCAAAAGAGTTTGCTAAGTGCAGTTAAGTCACGCCAAAGTTTTGTGAAGGTTTTAGTGAAGAAAACATGAAACTTGATAATTGCTTGAAGGTTGTTTTATCCTCCTGCAGCCCGGTTTCAGAGAGGGTACTTCCGAGGAAGATTCTGTGTCCTAATATTAGAACAAAATAATAAACTCCTGAATGCCCAGACCAAATATTGATCATATCTTGGTAACCGCAACAGTTATAGGTGTCATATTTTAGGGGTACTTTAATACGGCAGATGACCGAAAATATTTTGTTCTAGCATTAGTACAATGGATTTTCACCCCAAGTCGCTATTTTAATAGGGCTTTCACTGCAAAGTGATTTTGTTCTAGTATTAGTACTTTGAACCTCAGGAGGTTATTAAGAAGTGTGAAGGTAATTTTGAGTCAGGGTAGTTATAAATGATTGTTAGGTTAGGACCTTGTGCAGTATCCATCTTGATCGCTACCACCATCTTACCTTTTTACCCACCGCCAAGCGTGTTCACGTTGTTTTATTCCGGTGTGGGGATCAGACAATTCCAGTCCTAAGTTCGCAATCTTGAAGTTTTGAATATTTATAGGCCTCAGACCTAATTTACCTGAAGTTGTCTCGTGCGCTCATTTCATCGATCGCTATTTTCTGATAATACTGTGATGGTTTTAGAAAATCGTAAACATTAGTTACGAAGGTTTAGTTAGGTTAGACTCTATCTACCGTATCCACCAAAAAAAATATGTAATGAAAAGTCTGCGTGATTCAAAACAATAATAGGTACCTATCTAAAAAAAATACCCTTAGGCGGTTGGGTAAAACTAGACAATACACATAATGAAACCGCATAAATTGTAAGAAAATGTGACGTACAAACGTCCATTTACAAACTAAGTATATTTACACATCGAAATGCTGCGTATAAAGCCTTGGAAACTAGAAACGAATTTACTTCTAATATATTGAATTTACCTCTACACCCAGTTCCTTGGTTTCCTTTGCCATTTAAACCCCATCCCTATCTAGTTTGTATTATGGTCGAGGTTTCCCAAAAAGGTATTCGTTTTCTTCACCGCAAGACTTTACCAAACGTATCGTTGGATTTTGGAGCTACATGGAAAGGAGTAAGGTTCAGTTTAGGATAGAGCAATTTCGTCAAGGAAGAAAATACGCTTCAAAGACTGAATCCGGACAAAAATCTCCTTCCGTCTCAGGTATTCGGAATTTCTGAAATAAATCCGGACAGTTTGTGAATGGAATTTTTAAATTAGCTGATTTAAATATAGCGGTGTTACGGATCATGATACGAGAACGTACGTGATAAAGAGGAGTGTTTTAACCAGAACTGGGAATTCCTTGGGAACTTGTGTCTTGGAAGTTTAAAGTTAGGTTTCACTGCATAGTATTAGGAAAATTATGATATCCTACGAACTTTGAAGATAGAAAAATCAATATTAAAATTATTAAATTTAGCAGTGGACGATGTCAGATGACGCTGACAATAAAATATAATAAAAGACAAGATAGTGATAGTGATAGTGGCTGGGCACACTAAAAATATACCGCCAAGCAGCAGTGTTCGCATTGTTGTGTTCCGGCGTGGTGATAAGACAACCGGTGAAATTACTAGCATACACGTATTCCATCTTAGGCCTCAGGGTTGGCAACGCATTTGAGGCCTTTGGATTGCAGTCTTGAGAATTCAAATGGCTATGGGTCTCAGATTCCACTTACCATTAGGTGACCTGAGTGTTCGTGTGCCTTCTACTTGCCATAAAAAAATTGCTAAATTCAATCAAATGTCTAAAGCGATTTTTATTCTTTAATTATAAAATTACTAAGAGTTGTAGTGTGTATGTGGCTGTAGGGGGGAGAGAGGGGCACTTGAGTCTAACAAAAATTAGCGCTTTAAAGCTTAATATTTCATGAACGGATTACTTAATCAAAAACCGTTTTCACAGAGCCGTAATATTTTTGAAAGACCTATCCAACGACACGTCACACTATAGGGTACACGAAAAAAAAAAACCATCCCCACGTTACGTGTAGGGGAGGTATCCTAAAATTATTATTTTTTATTTTTTTTGTACCACTTTTTTGGCGTGACTAAAACGGACGGACATGGCGAAACTATAAGTGTTCCTGGTTTGACTACGGAACCCTAACATTGGTAAGAAACAATGACATAACAGCATAATATATCATAATATGATTAAGGTATGACTAAAGTGCAAAAACAGTGGAATTCAAGGTTTACAGAGTTTTTAAATGCAATTAATACCAAATGCGGAATTATGCAAATTATCTATCCATCTTTTTATTTATCTATATATCTAAACAATATGGTTTTACCGAATAGAACAAAGCCCCAGGTGCCGCTACGTGGTCGCTATTATCGCTTTAACACTGCGTTTCCGATGGCGATTTTCTATATCCTCGGTTTTAATCGAATGGTTCTATTACGTCGTGCAATCGTGGCCGTACAAAGGCCGTCGGCCAATCTCGGTGCAGTTTTCGCGCCGTTGCCCGGGTATTTTGTCATCTGATGCCAGGATTCACGGAAGATTGGGAGCTGCTATAGCTCTTTTAAGTAGATTTCTTTGTTTCCTTTAAGTATAATAGTCTGTACGATCCACAATCCCCCGAGTACTTAAAACATCTTTTTAAATTTCTGGGTTCCACTCACAATCGCCAGCTACGATCCACTGACAATCTCACACTCTCTATCCCTATTCACCGAACTGGCTTTATGTGCACCTCCTTCGCCCTTCAAGCAGCACGACTTTGGGACGACCTTACCCTTAAAATCAAGCAAGCTCCAAACAAATATTCCTTTAAAAAGAAAGTTCTCGAATTTCTTAGCAGGTAGAATTGTCATCATCTTGATATTATGATTTCTTTATTTGTATTATTTTTTGCTTATTCTCATATATATTATATATGTATGCTTTTGATTTAGATTTATTCTGTTTACTGTTTTACTCTACTCACTTGACATTGGCGAAATCACTGCGTACATCGCGGTGGACCGCCATTAATAAAAAAGAAGAAGAATATATGTATTTATATTGTTATAGCTTATTGATAATTATGTAAGTTTATGTGTATTAGTTAGACCTTATGTTGCACCGCCACTACAATCTCTGACTTGCCCAAAGGTCACCTGGTACTCGTAGAGAATGCCTAACGGCATTAAGTTCGCCTTTTGTATACTAAGTGTATTCTTTTATAAAGATTAAATAAATAAATAAATAAAGAGTCCTTGCCGGGCTGGGATTCTACACGGTAATAACGATATCGTATTTGACGTGTTTCCGTATTGTCAACGTTTTGACAACTCTTATGTCATTTATAATAATGGCGACTGTGACATAAACGATTCTAAAACACGTCAAACGCGATATTGTTATAACGCAGTAGAATAGAGGCCCAGTGTTATTACAACGCAATATTATAAGGAAAATGCGCGTGACAAAAGTAATATTGGTTGTGAAACTAAGATAGGTATTATATACATACATACATAACATCACGCCTTCATTTCCAGATTGGGGTAGGCAGAGCTAAAAAAATACGTTTACCAACAACTCTAATAAGACTTGTTAATAATTCTGTAACCACATTTTGCTTAAGGAGATGTTTACCAGTGTACTCTTAGTAGAAAAAGGTTTCAAGCCCATTGCCTAACAGGAAGACATGGAGTGGCGCTATTCAAACCTGGCAACCACACGAGCCTAAGTTAACGGTTTTAAGTAGACGGATTAAATATTTGGAAATAATTTAAATTCCCTAATAATATGAAAATAACACAGTCTCTCTGTCTGGTACGCTTTCACGGATTAACCACTGAACCTCTTTAGACAAAATTTGGTACAGAGATAGTTTGAGTCCCGGGAAAGGACATAGGTTTATTCTACTACGTTATAACGATATCGCGTTTGACGTGTTTTTGAATCATTTATGTCGTAGTCGCCATTATTGTAAATGACATAAGAGTTATCAAAACGTTGACAATACGGAAACACGTCGCAGTAACGCAGTAGAATAAAGACCGTGGATGATTTCAGAGAAAATAGCGATAAACTCTTGATCAGATGGAGGAAGCCATGTCCACACGACACTCTAATAAACAATTAATATAAAAAACATGTTGAATTATGGGCCTTTATTTTGTGAAGCCTTTACCGTATTTACAAACGGCCCTATCTTATGATCACTTTAGTAATTTATCGAACAAGTATAATCACTACATTGTATTAAACAAAGTCTGTTCCGCTGTCTGTCCCTATGTAGGCTTAGATCTTTAAACTACGCAACGGATTTTGATACGATTTTTTTAGTAGTTAGAGTGAGTTATGTAATATGACGCAGTGTAGAAACCAACTAAGCACATTTTCTATTTGACTTAAAAATACATCAGTAAAATGCGAGCGTTCTCCGCAAAGTCAAGACCATGGCTAAAAGCTGTCCACGTAGGTTACACCTACACTCCACCATCAGCGCATGGAGGATTCTTTTGTCGATTCTTAGCACTAGATTTTCTCATCAAAAATAAAAAGAAGAAGCACCTTTCGCCGCCCCCGGCGAATAAAATGATAACTGCAAAAACATCATTTTTCCGGAAAAATAAAAAACTTATTTTTGTTGATTGTTTCTTGAATACTAAACATATACAGATTGTATTAGGCTCTAAGGATAGCAATTTTTTGTGCAATCTAAATAATTGACGACACGGTGGTCTAGTTGGGAGTGACCCTGCCTCCGAAGCCAGCGGTCCTGGTTTCAAATTCCGGTAAGGGCAGATATTTGTGTGATGAGCGCGAATATTTAATTTTGTTCCCGAGTCTTGGATGTTTTCTATGTATTTAAATATGACATGTGTTTCTCTATATAAGTATATTTATCGTCGTCTAGTAGCCATAGTACAAGCCTAGAGCTTAGTTTGGGACTAGGTCAATTTGTGTGACATAGTCCCCTGATATTTATTTATTTAATTACCACTAGTGGTAATCCACTTTTAAGATATGCCATAATAGAGATATTATAAAAATAAAAAGTTTGGCAAAATTTACCATCACTTAGGATCTATAATATTAATTATCATTTTATTCGCGATGTATCTACGCCAATAATACTGAATATTGCAACGTTATGTTATAACTTTATTCCAAGGGTTACCAGGGTGCAAGGTAGTGATGATAATACTAACATATCATACATATTATTCTCGTAATTTTTTTGATTATATTTTTTGGAAATGGCTCTATATCTCGTTGTAAAATGAAACTATAATATATTATGGTAATCAACACACCAATAGACAAGTTTTACTAAACGGCGTTATCGGATTAGCCGGAACAGTTTTTTTACGTGAATAAAATGATAACTACGGTTATCTTCATGGCGTAGAATTATTTTCATGAGAAGATTATGGTACGAGCGTTTGTCAAACGAAGGCCCAATAAATATTTATTTAATATCACCATAAAAGTTTGTTCTGGTAATTTTATGTACGAGTGAAATCATTGAATAGCATTGCATTATTTTCTAATTTCGTAAATGATTGTTAAAAAAACACTAAAAAATAATAATAGATGCATTAACAAAAAAAATTTTTTTAGGGTACCTCCCCTACACGTAACTTGGGGATGTATTTTTTTTTCTCGTCTACTCTATAGTGTGGGGTGTCGTTGGATAGGTCTTTCAAAAATATAATGGGTTTGTGAAACAGTTTTTCGATTAAGGAATCTATTTATGAAATATTAAGCTTTAAAGCGCTAATTTTTGTTAGACTCAAGTGCAAATTAAATTTATCAAACCCGCTGATATTTTAAAATGAAATAACTTATAGTTGTAGGACTATGATTAATAAGTAAATAAATGTCTAATATTATCCTTTTAATCAAATTTAAATTAAGAAATTTAATAAAGATCGTGATCTTTATCAAAGTCTTTGAACACTTCACATTTTCATTATATTCCCAAGTAAATGAAAATCTCCTAAAATATTGTTATGAAAATTAATAAATGGCGAAACAAACTAAGAAGTTCTCTTGTATTATTTTGGAAACTATTAATTAATTTGTAACTACGTAGCTTGCAGCTTAACGGTAGTATCACTATTGGACTAACTGAAGAACATTATAATTTAACAAAATATCTATTTCTGTGTTTGGTTTTAAACCAATCGCATCGCTGGTAGGTCACGTGACTTTTCGAATGACGTGATCTACCAGTGACGCGATTGGTTTAAAAACAAAACGAATCGAATCGCTAGTTAGCGAACGCATCTTGGCTAGGGCCTCTGGTGACATAAAACTTTGCCGAGCTGTTGTGGCTAAATTGCGAATACGGGAGCTCTTGATGTCGTGGTCTTATGATCAGGCTGAAGCAGTACTGAGATAGTTACCACTCGTATTTCCGTCACGTTACTTACTCCACATTCACTCACACTCACACAACACTACAAATTATTTGATTATTTTTCGGGTTCTTAATAACCCCCTTAACCTTTAAAATAAAATTAGGATAATTTTTGCCTAGTGTAAATATCTTTTCTTATCCAATTTAATATCATTGTTTATTTTTTCCTGTCTTAGCTATAGCCGCATGTGTTTTTGAAATTCTCATGTATGTACCGACCTCCACGAACAGGCTACGCCTAGTGTGGAGGTCACTGTTTGTAATTTAAATGTAACACCTTTTTTGGCAAATAAATAATCTATCTAATCTATCTAACATATAAACCCACTTCGTATAAATTCGTTTGATATAACATCAATGTGTAACTTAAATAATGAATGAAACGTGTAACGATAAAACATATAACCTGCTAACATAACTATAATGAAAATAGGGACATAAATAAAAACTTTTCGTATAACTAAAATGATAAAAACATCAAACAAACTATCTAATAAACAAAACATACAACAACATAACCTTTAACCTTTTTTTAGTTTCACCTATCCCGGTGTCTGTCTGTAACTAAATCTATCAAAAACGGTTCAATAAACATGTTTTACGTATGGGATCCCCACTCAAATGTTTATTTTAATTTAATTTAAGTAAGTAATTATTCATTTTATTAGTGAACTAGCGACCCGCCCTCGCTTCGCTCCGGATTAAAGTATTATACATATAAACCTTCCTCTTCAATCTCTCTCTATTAAAAAAAACCGCATCAAAATCCGTTGCGTAGTTTTAAAGATTTAAGCATACATAGGGATATAGGGACAGAAAAAGCGACTTTGTTTTATACTATGTAGTGATGTACAAATAAATATTTTGTAAATATTTCAACCGTCTGCCTGATGCCATTATTAATATCGAGAAAAAAAAATCACGTTTCTTGTACAGGCCCCACTTAAATATTTATTTAATTCTGTTTTTAGTATTTTAGTTAAAGCGGCAATAGTAATACACCACCTGTGAAAATTTCAACTTTATAGCTACCACGGTTCATGAGATACAGCCTGACAGACAGACGGACGGACGGTGGATTCTTAGTAATAGGGTCCCGTTTTTACCCTTTGGGTACGGAACCCTAATAACGCGAGCCCGAGTCACACTTGGCCAGTTTTAGGCTTTTATTTTTCTTTAGGATTTGTACTGTAATTTGATGCTTGAATATTTTACCGTTTTGTTTCTTGGATATCCTTTAACCAATTCCAATTCTTAGTCTAAGCTAGACACAAAACATGAAAGTATGCTAACAGACTTTTTGTGGCACGAATAAAATTGTCCTAGGGACTTCCGAACGGTGTTTTTTTTTTCTTATGTTAAGGAGAAGGCACACGAGCACTCAGGCCACCTGATGGTAAGTGGAATCTGAGACCCATAGACATTTGAATTCTCAAGAATATAATCCCAAGACCTCAAATGCGTTGCCAACCCTGAGGATTAAGATGGAATGCCTCTATGCTAGTAATTTCACCGGTTGTCTTATCCCCACACCGGAACACAACAATGCGAACACCGTTGCTTGGCGGGTGGTTAATGGATAAGATGGTGGTAGCGATCCGGACGGACCCTGCACAGGGTCCTACCACCACCAGAATTTATCGATAAATTGTACTTTCTTATGGCAGTTATGACTATGACATAACGTAAAATATGTACATGCAATTTCGATACACCGTAACTCAAAACTTAAAAGTGACATGAACATAACGATAAAAATAAATGATTATCTATCTACAATATTTTTTAAGTTCGAGTCCTTTCCAAAAACTGAGTGGGTAAGGATTATATCACAATGTCATACAATTTACCTTAATAGGCCTTTTTTGTTTGGTTTCAGTTTATTTTGTATGGAAATCGGTAGAATCGAATAGCATTAAAATAAGTTTTTGTTTAAAAAACCCATCGATAGGTAGTAATCAGCATTTAAGTTAATTTCTATTTTATCAGCGAACGATACTTATCTATTATGAAATGTCACATTGAAATAAGTATGTGAAGTGAAACAAATATCGATAATTTTAATATCGGAAGGAAGTCCCTAGTTAATTGACGTTCCTGCCACAAAGACTTCTATGTCTGATGCTAAAGAATAACCCTTTTTGAAACTTAACGGGAACAATGTAATGTCACAGTGAACAACTAAAGTGTCCGGCAACTTCCCTTGTAGTGTCGCGACTTCTCTAGAGACTTGCGAGCAATATTGCAAGAGTGCATCTTAGAGGCTGCAGTCGGACATGTATGTTAAGAAACTTTTACCGTTGAAATCGGATTGTACTTTTTAGCATTTTAGTTTTAGTTTGGCGACACGTTGGCCTAGTTGGGAGTGACCCTGCCTCCGAAGCCAGCAGTCCCGGGTTCAAATACCGGTAAGGGCAGATATTTGTGTGATGAGCAAGAGTATTTTTTCCTGAGTCTTGGATGTTTTCTATATATTTAAGTATTTATTTCTCTATCTAAGTATGTTTATCGTTGTCTAGTACCCATAGTACAAGCCTAGAGCTTAGTTTGGGACTACTTCAATTTGTGTGACATTGTCCCGTGATATTTATTATTGTTTGATTAACTTACATTTGAGTCTTTACACTAGAAACTAGAAAAATTAATTTAATCATTCCCACAAAAACCCAACCTTAACGTTTAATATTACTCGGTCACACCCACATCTAAATTTCCATACAAACGGTAGCAGTTTTTTACCTGCGCAGACGCAACCCACCATTTACCGTCACAAATCACTCCTACGTAACAATTTATAGCCTAACAATAACAAAACTAACGTCTTTATTAAGACAGGTTAATTATATAAGGCTATTAATTAAATGTTGGCACCTTAATTTTTCGAGTAGGTTTGAATCCGTTAGGTCGTTACGGCAAGTGATAATTTTATTGCAAAATTTATTACTTAGATTATTTATAAAGACCAAGAACGTCATTATTTAGGTCCAGTTTTTACGTTTAATCTTTAAATTTACTTTAGGAAACAGCGGTGTTTGCATTGTCTTAAATGGAACGCCGGAGAAATGAATAACATAGAGATATTATAATATAATATCTTAGTCCTCAGGGTTGGCAACGCATTTGAGGTCTTAGGATTATAGTCTTGGGAATACAAATGTCTATGGGTCTCAGGTTCCACTTACCATCAGGTAGCCTGAGCGCTCGTGTGCCGTCTCCTTAAAAAAAAAATAGCAGCGCATTGGGAGTCTTGAGAATGCAATGTCTATGGGAATGGGATCACACTTACAGCATAATAATACACTTTTTGGTTTCATATTCGAGAAGTAGCGAAACGTGAGTTGAACTACCAAGAGTTCGGTTGGTGCATTTTTTCATCGATATTAGCATGTTTTATGTGGAAGATGGATGATCAAAACTTTTTTAAATTATTTTGGTTGCCTGTGAAATCATTTTAGTTTTCTTAAGTTTAATAACCGCCTCTAAAATAGCATAAAAAAAAACATTGAACAAAAGCGACAGCGCCAATATTCCAAGAGTGAAATAAATGGGTTTTTAAAACTCATTTAATTTATAATAAAACTTATGTGAGGCTCAATATAGTTTTACCAAAGAGTGGCAGTATAAGATTTTGGAATAGCTCAGTATAGGCTAAGTTTTTGTTTTTAATAATCCTACTTAGGTACTACATAGAGGTTGTATACGTTTCTGTTACAAGACAGGGCACAGGGGACTCCTATTGAATTCGGTAAAAAAAAAAAAAAATATGGCAAGGAGTAGGCACACGAGAACTCAAGCCACCTGATGGTAAGTGGAATCTGAGACCCCATAGACATTTGAAATCTCAAGACTGTAATCCTAAGACCTTAAATGCGTTGCCAACCCTGGACTAAGACGGAATGCATCTATGCTACTAATTTCACCGGTTGTCTTATCCCCACACCGAAACACAGCAATGCGAACACTGCTGCTTGACGGTTAATGGATAAGATGCTGGTAGTGATCCGACGGACCCTGCATAGGATCCTACCTCCACTAAATATATTGTCTTTGCCGTGTTATGGTTCCTATTATATTTAATTCACCTACCATTACTGTCAAGTACATGAAAGCTATCAAAACGTTGTAATATGGTTTTACCACAGTAGAATAGCGGCCCAGAACCATTGACTTCCCTAGGGTGGCTATGCATCGCTTTCAACCCGCTTCTAAGATACTTCTTTCAGAGTATGACACATAGAAATACATTTAAACTTTCATGCATGGTTAGATGCTTTATTAGTTTAGTTATGTTTAGTTTCATCATTTCAGTTCATCCCAAATTTCCAAAAATATTTATTAGTGCACACCTAACCTTATAAAGAACCTACGTGCCAAATTTGGAATCTCTTGATCTAGCGGTTTGGGCTGTGCGTTGAATATGTCAGTCAGTCAGTCAGTCAGTCAGTTTCTTCTTTTATTACAAGCTTTTGTTTAACTTGCTTCGTTCGTATGTAAGTATGTAAGTTATATCCCTTCGGAGCAAAATGCACAAAACGCAAAATGTACATTACACGCAAAAAGTAACCAATGGCAAAATGCACAATACGCAAAATGTACACAACGCATAATGTGAAATACGCAGGGCGTACAAAACGCAAAACGTACATACGCAAAATGTGACACTACATCACACTTTTCGTTTTTTTGTTCATTTTGCATTTTGCTCCGAAGGGGTTTCAAAACTTCCCGGGGACCGATTGAGCTGAAATTGGCATACTTAACCCGATGAAAATGCAATAATATGGCACTATCGAGCTGGTCTGACGATGGAGACGGATGGTGAGATGATGACTATGTCAAATAAAAGTCAACCAAAAGCTTGTCTCTAAAATGTTTTTTTTTGGTTGTATATTCAGATTTTCAACCTTTTAACTATAAATATGTATACACAATCACAGTCTAATACGGAACCCTCAAAGCAACGGCCAGAACCATCACAAACATTTCAATTGCCATTATAAACTAGCCTATAACTCATAGAAGGCCTAGAGGTATCACGCCCAATTCATAACTCAGTAAAATGAATTGCGTGTTATTAAAATACTGACTTCATCTCGGACCAGTTTGCTAGAAATAAACTGAATCGCATCGTATTATTGAGGAATAAAAAAATAACAATAATTTGGTCCAACTCGCACGCATAGCTTATCGAAGGTGGAACACTGTAAACTTGAAACGCTTAGAAATGTATGTTAGACATGGGACTGCTTTTCGCAGTGCTCCAGCTGAAAATCAAGGCTGTGACTTAAAGTTGCAGCATCTTACTGGGCCTCTATTCAACTGCGTTATAACGATATCGTTTTTGACCTGTTTCCGTATTGTCAACGTTTTGATAACTCTTATGTCATTTACAATAATGGCGACTGTGACATAAACGATTCTTAAACGTGTCAAACACGATATCGTTTTAACGCACCTGAATAGAGGTCCTGAGCTGCGCCTCTATTTAAGTGCGTTATAACGATATTGTTTTTGACCTGTTTCCGTATTGTCAACGTTTTGCTAACTCTTATGTCATTTACAATAATAGCGACTGTGACATAAACGATTCTTAAACGTGTCAAACACGATATCGTTTTAACGCACCTGAATAGAGGCCCTGGTCGCTTTTAAAGTGCTTGCATGTTATCTTTGTTGTTACGTTATTTTTTAAATACACTGTAATACGTTTAGGTCTTTCAGTTAATAAACGTTAAAAGCTGTTACTTTAAGGACTTATGCTTAAGATACGTGTTTTTTCATTATTTTTACATTATCATGTTAATGTTTAGTTTTTTAAATCATATTACTAGATTGTAACAAGGTAAAATTCAACATGAATTATCAAAAGCTTGAAATAAGCAAACGCTGCATAAATTGAGGTAAAAATTGCAAAGTATATGGCTTGCTTAAACGTGACCACACTGGTCGGTGTGTGTGTTGAACACGCGACGCAGTAGACGCGTCTCTTGCGTAAACGTTGCGTCAGCGTATGTGGTTGATCCTTTATGCACTCTTCAATGAACAACAGCCGTATCGTGAAAATAGGATTTCAAAAGTTAAATAGATTAAAATAATAAATAATAAAAAATATTTATTCATAGCACTTATTTTACAATATATGACATTAGGCTAAGAATACCAGATAATTAAGTTATAAAACAAAACAATAACAGCAAAAATATAATGTGTCAGTACTAGTTAATAAATGGAATAGAGGCTTTAAAGTTCTTTTTTAAATTTCGAAGTCAGCTTCGTCAGGCCATTTTAACTGCAAAAAGATACAAAGTTTATTGTTTTTATGATACGAATACTGCGTAATAAAAAGTGGTAAAAGCAGTGTTACTCATTTCAAAAGGATAAAATGGCTACTTAAAAAAATAATCCAATACTAACACATTGTATTTTATTACCTTTTCACTGTTGTTTAATGTTCGCGTTCAATATACACTGGGATTAAAAGTGTTTTTTTTAAAGCTACAAACTGGTGTGTAATGGAATTTTATTTTAACTCTTATTAAAAATGTACAAGAGCTACTTTGGTTTAAATTGTTTGCTTTTGTTTCGTTGCAGTTAATTCGTGATTTATAGCGCTTAGTACGCCAGAAAAGAAAATGATATAATGTGATTTTCGAGGAGACATCGATGCAAAAATTACTTGCTATACAAGGTATTTTTATCTAGGAAAAAGATATCAAAATTATTTTGATACTGACAAATTAATGTTTGTCTGTAAACGAATCATGACATGTATTTTTTATGGCAATTTGAATTGTCAAGACTGCAATTCTAAGACCTGAAATGCGTTGCCAATCCTAAGGGGTAAGGGTAAGATGTAGTTCTGCAATTTTATGCGACTTGGTGCCCATAGAACGAAATGAATTAGATTTTTCTCTGTTGATTTTATTACCAGTCTCCATAAAATGCCCATGGTCTTTTTATTGCATTTTTTTTTTTACTTTTAAATACACGTTTTCACGAAAGTTACGCCTTCAGGTCAATTATACTATTTTAAAATCAAATTTAACAGAGTAGACGGAGTTCCACCTTAGCGGAGCTCCAATTTCTAGGTTGTTTTAGCCCTCCAGGCCAGCTGAAGAGCTAACATAATCTAAACCAACCTCATATTTATGACACTAATATCAGTCAATCAGTCGGATCACCAGACCTACGCCAAATTAACCTCGTACGAAATTACATGGTTCCTAAATTTCATGTCGCAATATCTCTAAAAATAACTAAGGTGACTAAGGGGACATGTTCTTTCCGTGTACCCTTAATTTTATAGTCATAATATTGAAATAAGTAATAAAAAGTGTTTCGGCACCACCACCGGATCATCATGTCGTTAAAAAAAACCGGTAAATGCGAGTCGGACTCGCGGGCTAGTGGTTCCGCACCAGGCCCTAGTCCCACGTTCCTTTACACTACATAATTACATTTTTCAATATTTTTTTTAGTCTGACGTTTGATGTCAGTAATTCCAAAATTATAGGAAGAAACCCCCTTCCTTCTCCAAAACCTGAAAACTAAATTTAATTTAAATCCTAAAAAATATATTCTTACTATAAGATATCATTATTTTTTATTGTTTTCCATGCAGTAGAGTTTTTAATGCTGTAACCAGACAATATATATATTAGGAAAGTTTCCTAGAAATACAGGTCATTGCCCGTGTAGTCCACCTAATTAGTTCACCTCTGTGGATTGCGGAGACTAAACTGGTTAAACCCTATGGGTAGGGTTAGGTTATGTTAGCTCTTCAGGGGGCCCGAAGGGCCAAAATACCTCAGAAATAGGAGCTAAAATTTCCAGGTGAACTAATTAGGTGGACCACGGGCAATGACCGAGAAATACTCTCTGCAATGCATAATTATCATGATCCATAAACTGTGACAGACAAACTGGTAGAAACTAAGGAAGTGATTCAAAATTTAAGACTGCTATTTTTTATCAGGATTCTTGAGCCCTAAAACAACTGTAAAAACTTTGAATTGCTTTATACAACCAATAATATCTTAATAAGATACACTTTTACAATACCAACAAATAAATCTAACAACGCCCATAAAACAAGATTTAATTAATTATGCCAAGCGTAAATCACCGGTGCGTAATATTTACAAATAATGTAACTTTGGCTCATTTGAATTTAAATATTAAAGGGATTTATTTAGCGTTTCATCTGATTGGATCTACAGCTTGTATTTTTTTATGTGGCATTTTTTTATTTACGCGTTTATAATGTAATAAAACGTGTTTATCTATTTACTGTGTACTAATGTATAAGGGTTTCAAAAAATCAAAATCAAATTAATCTTTATTTACTCTCACAAAGAAAATGATATACTAGCTAGTACCTACCTACAATAAATGACAATAAAACATCGAGTGACGTATCAGTGGATAGATCTTTTTATATTTGTATTATATTATTTACCACATGGCAGGCCGTTTTAGGGCGGCTTTCAAAAAAAGTGAACGTCGTTAAGGACAAAAAATAAGAAACTAACTTTTTCATTTCGTCGCGAAAATTAGTCGTACGTTTATTTTAGTGACGAAATTGAAACGTTAAAGTTTCTCAATTTTTGTCGTTTACCATGTACATTTTTTTTGAAAGCCACCCGAAAACGGCCTGTCATAAAAGTGATGTTTTCTGACCACAAATTAGACCAAAATAAATCATAATTCCGAGCAGTGTTGACATAAAGTATATTATTAACTTTTGTTCGTTAATCAAGCAAATAAATCTGGTTTTGGCAATGAATCCGTCGTTTCGTTTTATGGGCCTATTTGGTTTGTCTCTAGATTTATTTCTTAGAGATTTACTACAATTTTAGAAATGTACTCTTTGCGTCGATGATACAAAGAGTAGGAAAGAGAATGGATATACCATTACTTTCAAAATACAAGCAATTCAAACTTAATAAAGTTTCTTTTTTTTCATTGGATTAAAGATCAGATTATTATATGAGCATTATTATATACTCGCATATTTTTAAAAGCGAACTTTTTCTCTTCCCTAAAAAAATTAGAATTTTCAATGGTACCAAGAGTCTTAAAACTTACAAATTTAAGAACTTTCGCGCCAAACATTGTTAATAGGTTACGAATATGATTATATGTATAACATAACAAATAACACCTTAATACCCAAAAACCCAACCCTATCTCTATCATTGTAAAGTAAACGATCATTAAAAAAAAACAATTTAATTAAACATACTGTAACTAAGATTGTATGCTACAAAAAAAAAAAATTCATACATACATACATAACATCACGCCTTTATTCCCAGAATGGGGTAGGCAGAGCTACAGAAATACCAACCACTCTAAAAAGACTTGTTGATAATTCTGTAACCACATTTTGCACAATCAGGCCAAGAAGTTTACTAGTGTATTAGTGACAGGTTGCAAGCCCATCGCCTAACAGTACAAGCCCTTATTCCCTTAAAATAAAAAAAATAATTGTTATAATTAAATAATATAATGTGTTTAATTTTATAGCAATCCTTTTTCCACTGTCAACTTTCGCCTGGTATCCATAGTTAAGATGGCAAAATACCTTTTACCATTCTTCAGCCGTACCATATCCAATTTATTTGACTATTTCCCTACTCCTATACTATCAGCTCGGTCTTCCACTAAAACTTGTTTGTCAATAAACTTCACCGACCCTTAATTAGCGCTGTGAAATATTGGTGTTGTCGCTTTATATCCCATTTATAGCCTTTATTTTACTGATCTCTATAAAACTCAATGGATACTTATTTTATTTTGTGTTGATTAAGAATAAATATCTGTGGTAATTTTCGCTTGCAATGAAGCTTTTTAAAGTTAACTAAGTATTACAGCCACATTATTCATTTGATAGTCAACTGACGGTTCATTTTTTTGGTAAAATTTAACAGAAAAATTAACCTGAACTTGTACAAATGACCCTTTTTCAGTAAATTTATTGTATTTGATGATGATGGGCGGGGACGCCCAGCGGAGCATGAAGCCACCGAAATCAAAACAGCATTAACACAGTCAAAACCCTAATCCTATAAATAATGCATCGTTTGAATCCCACTTAATATTTTACGTTCCCCACAGATCCCTATTCCGGCAATTATGTCGTTCACATATTTTCCAATTAAGAGCAGTATCGCTTGGTAATCCACGAATAATCGTAGATTTTGGAGTGATATGCGGAAACGAAATTATCACGTACGTGTTGGGGCGTGGAGTGCAAAGATTGACTTGATATTAAAAAAAACATATATAATTACAGTGCACAATTTTGGTGGCACGAATTATAATAGTCTAAAGTATTCTAAGGCATCTGGTTTTTTCTCATTTTGGTGGTTTGAATATCTACAACCGTAGAAGCAACTGCTTGCATATTTTCAGGAAACCGATGCTTTTCACGACGGTATTGCAAAGTAGTTGTTTTTCAATAAGTCCAAAAAAATTGCCACTAAAATTAGAACAGAGAAAAGTTATCTTAAAAATCATCCAATCATTAAAAGTAACAAACCTAACTCTGGTACAGAAGACCGAATGATAACATGATGTCAACAATAATGTACTGTATGTTATAATATCTATCCGAATTTTATGAGTTTGTACGAATATCTATCCAAATTTTATAAGTCTGTATCCATCCAAATTTTACGAGCTTGTATCTATCCGAATTTTAAGAGTTTGTATCTATCCAAAATTTTATGGGACTGTATCGATCCAAATTTTATGAGTTGGTATCTATCCCACTTTCATGAGATTGTATCTACCCAAATTTTATGAGTTTGTATCTATTCGACAGGTAAGTAAACTCTGGAATCAAGGAACCTATCCGAAAAATATTTCACCATTTTGAAATCCTGAAATCCTGCCTGACCCACCATAGAACCATGTCACAGTGACGTTATGATTCAAATCGTAAGAAGTGTCAAATAAATTGTTTTAGTGTCACTGTGACATTAATAATTTTAAGGGTTCCGTACCCAAAGGGTAAAAACGGGACCTTTGCTTGATATTATTAACGGCACCAGGAAGACGATTCAAAAATTTACAGAGTATTTTGTATATTCACTTCAAAATTAAATTATTTAATTAAAATAAAATAAATTAGTGGGGCTCCCATACAACAAACGTGATTTTTAATTCTAAATAAAGGTATAATGGTACAAAGGTATAAAGGTAATTATAGTGTCTAATGATGTATTATAGATAATGGTACGGAACCCTTCGTACGTGAGTCCAACTTGCACTTGGCCGGTTCTTATAATTGATTGTGGGCTTGCTCTTGACTAACTCTTGCCCTTAGAGGACGAATATTTAGAAGCCCAGAAGAAGCCTACTCACCCTAGTTTTTTTATTGTAAGTGTAAATAAGCAATTTTTAGGGTTCCGTACCCAGAGGGTAAAAATGCTCTGTCTGTCACCAGAAATGGAATTTTCATAGATTATGCACTTCTGTTGCCGCTATAACAACAAATACTAAAAACAGAATAAAAAAAATATTTAAGTTCGGCTCCCATACTACAAACGTGTTTTTCTTGCCGTTTTATGCTCGGTATTAATAACGGCATCGTAGACGATTGAAATATTTACAGAATATTTAGTTGTATATTCACTTAAAAAATAATTACATACATACATAACATCACGCCTACATTCCCAGTGTGGGGTAGGCAGAGCTACAGAAATACCAACAACTCTAAAAATACTTGTTGGTGATCCTGTAACCACATTTTGCACAACCAGGCTAAGATGTTTACCAGTGTATTATTAGTGACAGGTTGTAAGCCCAACGCCTAACAGTACTACAAACCCTTGATAATTAATTAATAATAATCAAGTAAATATTTAAGGGGGGCTCCCATACAAAAAACGTGTTATTTTGACGCTACAGACAGACCGGGACAGATGAAACTAAAAAAAGGTTATAATATAGTGTCTAATGTTATATAGATAATAGTACGGAACCCTTCGTGCGCGGTCCAACTCGCACTTAACCAGTTTTTATTACGTTTAAGGCAGAGCGAAGTGAGGACGCATCGCTAGTTGTAAATAGGGTAAAATATTATGTAAAAATAAGAGTGTATACATATGACCAGGGCTCGGATTTTTCATCGCACGGTAAGATGAAAGAAAATCATGGAGTCGCTATTAAAATTGAAACTTTAGTCATATTCATACTCATACTCATTAATTTAAATAACCCTAAAAGATTACACTATAAATAAAAATATGAAATGCCTCGCCATGTTTATTATATTATGGACCAAATAATAATCAATAATATGAACATTAAGTAAGCTTCTATATAGTTTGTAATATCCATAGAGCATGTAGCTAGAAGAATTAGTGTTTCAAAATCTTGATAATGTAAATAAATTAATCTCGAGAAAGCGGCTGGCCAGCTTGATAAACGTCTATCGCAACAATATAGCATGTAAAACTGGATAAGTAATTAAGTTGAAATAGTTACAGCATGATAAATATAAAAGACGAAACTTAGAATATGAGTGAGTATGAGTATAAATATGATTATAGTTTCAATTTTAATATCGACTCCATAACTTTCTTCCATCTTACCGTGCGATGAAAAATCCGAGCCCTGCATGACAGTACAAACCTTTTGCAAAAAATGGCAATCTCAAGTCGTTTGATAAACCGCTAATCGCTTATTACTTAAGCTTATAACATTAATGATGACAAATTGGCCTTTGAAAACGTTTTGGTAATCTATTTGCGGATTAAAAACGGTTGTTAAATCTTGTTATTGTTTTGGAATAGCGACCCTTTTTATCCGAAACGGGTTTTGGTCGGAACATTTTAATTTTGAGGTCAAAGTTTAAATGTGTTTGAATTTGAAATGTTTGTGTTTTGCGAGGTTGTCGCTAATGTTGGGTAATCAGTTTATAACTTTTGGTCATTATTTTCACATTGTTTTCAGCATCGTCATGAGGGCTTGTGAATGTTACCCTTAATCGCAGACATTTTCATAGAATGTTTTTCTTTAGCGAATTTTCATTTCATCGACAGGTATGACCAAAAATTCTCATTGGTGTGCCATCCCCTACACGTGAAGTGGATATGTTTTTCTCGCGTGTACCCTATAGTGTGGGGTGTCGTTGGATAGTTATTTCAAAAATATCTTTTGTGAAATAATATTTTAAAGCGCTAATTTTTGTTAGTGTCAAGATTCCCTCCCATATGACTACACGTTGGTCTAGTTGGGAGTGACCCTGTGTCCGAAGCCGGCGGTACCGGGTTCAAATCCCGGTAAGGGCAAATATTCGTGTGATGAGCACGAGTATTTGTTCCTGAGTCTTGGATGCTTTCTATGCATTTAAGTATTTATTTCTCTATCTAAGTATGATTATCGTTGTCTAGTACCCATAGTACAAGCCTAGAGCTTAGTTTGGGACTAAGTCAATTTGTGTGAGATTGTCCTGTGATATTTATACAGCCAAAACTAAAAACTAAATATTTATCTGAAAAAGTCTTGATTGAAAACGTATTATTATAACGAATTCAAAAAGAAAACTTTCACGATAAAGTCGACATCATTGGTTCTGGCGATACAGACATTGAAGTGTTTATATTTATTAAAATCATGATAAGACTCAATTTCATTAATCGTTAGCCCGCATGCTACCTACCAAACAAGTAGCAATACATTGACGAGTTGGTATTTACGTTATTAAGTAGGGAGCTATTGCTAGGACGCAATGCAACGCTACAAGCATGCGGGATAAATTCCAATAGAACTGAGTCTGAGTCTGAGACTTTACATAAAGTTTGTATTACTTGTTGTTTTTTTACGTTTGAAGTACTTAATGACTTTGGAACCCCACACTGAGCATGGTCCAACATGCCCTTGCCCGGTTTTATTTATCTCAATCACTTAAAGATTACCTGGAAGAGATTAAAAAGAAGTTTCCCTTCTACATAACTTTTTTATAAACATTGTTTTATGGCACTGTCATTTATAGTAAAGTTTACAAAAAAACTTGCCAAGTTTTATAATTTCAAATTAAAATTACTTACAGCCAGTTCAAAAAAAAAACACGGCATAAATTTTTACGACTTTATTTTATTTATTATTAAATAAAAGTTAAATTACGCGGAAGAATTTATTTACTCTGGTCCTCGGCCAACTTTAGAACTCAGTCGTCTACAAATTTAATTGAAAACATAAAGCATTGCTAACTCTAGGACAACTAGAAATATCCTAAATAGGCAGGGGGTTTACGGGCGTTTTTTGAAAATACATACATACATAAATCACGCCTGTTTCCCAGAGGGGTAGGCAGAGACCACTTCTTTCCACCTGATACGATCCTGACAAAGCTCTTTCGCTTCTTCCACATTTATACATCGAGTCATGCATGCACGTTTGTTTCGGGTACATTAGATTCAGCCGTTTTCCTGTATTTCCCCGATTTGATTAAAAAAATATTCTTTGGGGTTTTTAAAAATAAACCTTTTAAACCTAGAAATTTGAGATGAATTATCCAAACTGATCTTCCATTACTTTTCTGTGTCCTGAAAAGGAGCGTTGTATTCAACGCAACGCTATTGGGTGACCCCAAATTTGGTATTGAGTCATAGAAGTTCTTTGTGTTGAAAATACCCTGGCAAAAGTTAAAATCCGAAGAACTCTCAGTTTTAGCTCCATTAAATAACATAGCCAGGGCCTCTATCCAGGGGCCCTAGCCAAGATGCAAACGCTCCTAACGTTTTTCTTTTCTATTGCTTAAAATGTATTGGATGACAGTCGACCACGTGGTTTATCGAAACGCACGAGAATGTCATCCCATACATTTTGAGCGACAGAAAAGAAAAACCTTAGGAGCGTTTGCATCGTTTATGTCACAGTCGCCATTATTGTAAATGACATAAGAGTTATCAAAACGTTGACAATACGGAAACACGTCAAATACGATATCGTTATTACCGTGTAGAATCCCAGCCCTGAGTTGTGTCTTTACATCCCTTTATGTAGATCCATGTTCAAAGCACGACCTACTCCTTTATCGCGGAGTTAATTTTTCATTTTTTAATTATTAATTCCGTTTTGCGCATTTTTTCCGGCGGTTAACAAAGAAAATTCCGAGCTCGAAGTTAATTAAAATTGTATTTTTGGGTGCGGCTACACTATCAGCGGCAGGTTTTTAATATAACGTATTATTTTTTACTAAGGAGGATGGTCTATGCGGAATATTTGAATATTGTACAGTATATAAGAATCTGTATAGACATTAAGTTAAGGTAGGGTTTGTACATTATTCACAGTGGATCGTTTAAATTTTCCGACTCCTAAACTAGGTTTCTCCAATTACAAAATCTTATAAGCTGGTAAAAAGAGAATATCTTATTTTAAGCTATCCTCCTAAGTATTTTGCTATGCAAGAAGAAGTTATAAAATAAATACATTACCTATCAAATACATATATTTCCTCGCTGTACTTGAGAGAAGCACTATCTACCTCGACAAGTGCAAGTTACGAACTCGTTCACTAGGGGGCCTCAACTACGTTTCAGTTCTCTATATGACTCATCCATAAATTGTGTACATTCTACCCGCAGCAACAATGTACCGACTATTTGGAATTGAAATGAAACAAATTCGAGGGAGATGACAATGAAATAGTTCGAATTAAACTAAACAGGATCTTACTAATTCTGCCCTGCTAAGCAAAATAGCGTTATCTTGAATAAAACTCCTTTAGTACCAATTTCACCATACGAGGTCAACCACTTAACAGACGATTAGAGCGTTAACAGTTGTCAAAATGTATAAAGTAATAGTCAATTAACATTGATTAAATTTAATATCGTACGGTGAAATTAGTACTTAGCAGTCACAACCTTATTTCTAGCAGAGGATTGAATCTACTTTGGCAATTGAATCTGACATTCTGTTTATTGGCTTAGGAGAGAAGCAATTGAAGGGCATTGCATAAACCACTTCACACTGACTGCAGTAAAAATGCAGAAAAGAGCTGTCGTAAACGATCTAGTAGATTATAAGACAAAAAACGCGATCAAACGGCCGCACCCGCTAAATACCAAGTGTTGTGAAGGCTAGTATGTGCCATATTGAATTTCATACATGCATGTCCACCAGGCAGATTCATTTTAACTGGTGAATTCTGTCCAGTTCTTTTATTCAGGTTTTTTATCACATACATTGGATTGAAACATGATTCTGCGAATGATATAATATACACGACACGATAAAAAAAACGATGTCTGATTCGTGATAAATTTGAGCCCTTATTTTCGCATGGCAATGTAATTTATTGAGTTTATAGCTTTTATTTTTTATTTTATATTAATTCAGAGTAATGACTACATCACCAGCTCACGCAGGATTTGTGACTGACAGTCTTATGGAATTCAGTGAGCGAAAAAGAGACAGTTCTTCAGCTAAAATATCATGGTCGTACGCTGTTGCTGTCTCACACTGTTGCATACACGGTGTCCCAAAAATCGACGTCAAGACGAAAATAGGTGATAAGGCAGCTCATAATCTATCGATTTAACTCCCATGTGTGATCAGCGATTTTTAGTACTTTCGGAGATATAGATCATTTTAATCGGAATTATTGTAATTTTTCCTTATGTCCATGTTACGAAAAACCCTTAAGTTCGTGTATTTTTTCAATATTTTACCTGTGGTTTCTTACATCGATATAATCATTATAAACTTAAGATGTTTTTAAAGCTACTTGCCAATTTTTTGTTCCTGACATTTTTTTTGTGTATGTACACAAAGTTTGTTTTTTCATGCTCGATGAAAAGATTTGTTCCTGATTCGTCATATTCCAAATTGGTCATCTTCCAAACTCGACAATTTCCTAACTGGTCATATTCCAAACTCGTCATATTCCAGATTCGTCATCTTCCAAACTCTTCATTGTACAGTCAAATTAAATCGCGAACACGTGCTTACAGGAATGATAACTATTACTTAGATTGTACTTAGTAGTTATACTTTGTACTACGGCTATTAGACAATAATTTACTTAAAGCGGAGTCCAAAATAATTGGCAAAAAATGGAACAATAGCACATTTACCACAGAGGATTTATATGATAAATTGGTGCAGGTTGTACAAGGTATGACGAGTTTGGAAGATGACGAATCTGGAATATGTCGAGTTAGGAACATGACCAGTTAGGAAACTGTCGAGTTTGGAAGATGACCAATTTGGAATATGACGAATTTGGAACAAATCGATGAAAAGGGTACTAGGGTTCGCTTAGTATGGAGAAAGTAACTTTGTGTGATTACACAAAAAGTTGTCTTAAAAAAAATATCTTAAGTTCATAATGATTCTATCGATGTAAGAAACCACAGAGAAAATATAGAAAAAATACATGAAATTAAGGGTTTTTCGTAACATAGATATAAGGAAAACGCACAATTATTCCGATTAAAGTGATCAATATCTCCGAAAGTACTAAAAATCGCTGAACATATAACAGGGGGGTTAAACCGTAGACGCTTGATATATTTACAGAATGTTTAGTAATATATTCACTTTCAAAATATATAATTAAATTAAAATAAAACAAATATTTTAGGGGGGCTCCCATACAACAGGCTTGATGTTTTGCCGTTTTTAGGGTTCCGTAGCCAAATGGCAAAAAACGGAACCCTTATAGATTCGTCATGTCTGTCTGTCTGTCCGTCCGTATGTCACAGTCACTTTTTCCCGAAACTATAACAACTACACTGTTGAAATTTGGTAAGTAGATGTATTCTGTGAACCGCATTAAGATTTTCACACAAAAATAGAAAAAAAAACATAAATTTTGGGGGTTCCCCATACTTAGAACTGAAACTCAAATTTTTTTTTTCATCAAACCCATACGTATCTATGGATAGGTCTTCAAAAATGATTTTGAGGTTACTAACATCATTTTTTTCTAAACTGAACAGTTTGCGCGAGATACACTTCCAAAGTGTTGAAATGTGTCCCCCCCCTGTAACTTCTAAAATAAGAGAATGATAGAACTAAAAAAAATATATGATGTACAATTACCATGCAAACTTCCACCGAAAATTGGTTTGAACGAGATCTAGTAAGTAGTTTTTTTTTAATACGTCATAAAAACATTGATCAAAGCTACAACGAACTTTTATATTATGTTACTTGCTGCTACGGAACCCTTCATGGGCGAGTCCGACTCGCACTTGGCCGCTTTTAATAATAGGCTACAATATCAGGTAATAGGTTTTTATTTATAATTTAAAGCAACGGTGGCTTGTAGGTTATAGGTGCAGGGTTTGAATACACAAGCGACTCTAGTGCAACTAAGCTCTGGTGATAGTGTGTGGGTTATGGCGGATTTGTCCATCGATTTCAATGGCGCGGAGTGCCCGAGGCTCGTGTAGTGAAAGGCGAGCTTAAAGAAAACTCTTTTAAATACTTCAACTGAACTTTGTACTTCAAATACAAATTAGTTGTATTATTTAAACAAGATTTTGGTAAGGCAATGTGAGCATGCATGAAAAACAGAATTGAGTTTCATTTATACGATTTAGGAGATAATGGAAAAAAAATCATGTAAAACGCAATACTTTAAGTTTTAACGCGTTTATTAAATTTTATATGGAATCAACTTCTTTTAAGGTTTAAATTGTATTTTTTGGAATCCTCATTTTATTTCGTAATATTTTAATTTAATGATATTGGTTTAATAGTATTTTTTGAAATAAATGCCAATTTCTTTATAAGGTCCATTTATTTTAAACATGGAACAACAGCTGTGACGTCATTCCTTTCGTCGATTTAGTATTGAGTGTTTTTGCCGGATCTGAACGACTTTTTAAATCTTCCTGATTTATGAAAAAGTAACACGACAATTGTTTCGCGTATACAGTTATCCCTCTCTTTCACAGGCTCACACCACTTTCCAGAGAGCGTAAGAAAAAAAGTTATGCGTGTTTCCTATTATGGCAACAAATTACAGATGATTGTCGCCATTTTCATTTACGACTAATCTCTGCCAGTCAACCAGTGCATTCCAATGGAGTTTCCGACGTGGATGGAAGCACTGGCTGAAACCGTACCCGGGTCATACACAGATCTAGGTTATCGTCCTTCCTGTGGACACGCCGAAGTTAACGTTTTTAAGGCCAAATTTTCTGGCTAAGCCCATTCCCATTAAAACGTAACTTATATGTGTGCAGCCTTTAAATAATGACCACAGGAAATATTTTTTTGTTTTTAAGAGTGTGTATGACCCACCCCGTCGTCGTAGCCTGTTACTCGACTTCGTTACATTATATTATCACTGAACACTACCTCAGCAAACCCAACTTAACGGACGCCTAAATTCACACAGACAAACACTCACTTATTGTAAGAGTACGTGCACCCTTTAGCGTCTAGGTGAAGACAAAAAACCCATCGTTTCGGATTATAATCCAATTCACGCCTATTCGTATTATAATCCAATTAACAAAAACGATATAAACCCAGAGTCTATTAGTGCTACTTATGTAGTTTATTGGAAGGCTTGAACCGTAAACCGTAGCAATAGGATGGTTATTGGTATATATAAATACCTATTCACGTGCGGTATTAAATTATTGTGGCTGTATCGTAAACCTACAACGTTCCCGTGCGATACAATATTTATTTTTATTAAGTCAATGCACGTATTGGTGGAGAAAAACGCAGCGTTTTATACGGTGGTCCAATATCGTGATTATAATAATAGTTAGTTAGTGGTTAGTGGTGGTAGGACCCTGTGCAGGGTCCGTCCGGATCGCTACCACCATCTTATCCATTAACCACCCGCCAAGCAACAGTGTTCGCATTGTTGTGTTCCGGTGTGGGGATAAGACAACCGGTGAAATTACTAGCATAGAGGCATTCCATCTTAGTCCTCAGGGTTGGTAACGCATTTGAGGTCTTAGGATTATAGTCTTGAGAATTCAAATGTCTATGGGTCTCAGATTCCACTTACCATCAGGTGGCCTGAGTGCTCGGGTGCCTTCTCCTTAACATAAAAATAATAATAGTTATACATTTATTTGCATTAACCATGGTATAACCATGGTTTATACTAATACCACCTGCTGTTGAGCTGTATTGCTGTGTATTTTTGCTGCTATTTGGTGTAAATTCCTTGGCCAGATTGTCATATTTACTTTATTTATTTATTTATTTAATCTTTATTGCACAAAAGAATACACTTAGTATACAAAAGGCGAACTTAATGCCTGCTTAATGCTATACTAGATACCATGACATGTAATGTATAAGCCGTGTATTTTTGCTGCCAGTTGGCGTAATTTCCTTGGCCAAATTGTCATATTTACATTACCAGATACAATGTATTGTATAAGCTATGTATTTTTGCATGCTAGTTGGTGTCATTTTCTTGGCCAAATTTATCGTGGTTACTTTAGGTGCCGGGTTAGAATAGTGCCATTCCATGTCTTCCCGTGGATGTCGTAAGAGGCGCCTAAGGGAATGAGGGTTTCTAGTACTGTTAGGCGATGGGCTTGCAACCTGTCACTAATACACTGGTAAACATCTTAACCTGTTTATACAAAATATGGTTACAGAATTACCAAAAACTCTTTTTGTAGTTGTTGGTATTTCTGTAGCTCTGTCTACCCCACTCTGGGAATGAAGGCGTGATAGATGTATGGATGTATGCACTTTACTAGATAAAATGTATTGTATAAGCCGTTTGTTTTGCTGCTAGTTGTTGTAATTTAATTGGCCAAAATGTCGTATTTACTTTACTAGATACAATGTATTTTAATTTCGTTTAAAATCTTTTTGTTCTTGGTTTTGACTCGTTGTTTTAATAAGGTGTAATTCGCCAATGTAGAGTTTTAGACAATCATGAACTTATCAAAGAAATAAGTCCATGGAGATCACACAGGAGAATAATGTTCAGTTAAAGAGTATTTTCTCTTGTGTACTGAACCGAAGCACATGGGGTAAACTCCATGAGTTTCTGTCAAATACTGTTTTTTTTTTCAATCTCACACACGTGTATTTTAGCGTTTGGCATCCTGACAATGACATAAAACATTTTTTAACCGAGGTGAATCCATAAATACTAAAGAAAGCATTATACATTATATCTCAAAGCAATAAAAAAGCGTTTGTAAAGCATTTTTAAACGAGGCAATGGATTAGTAAGGTAAAGTATACTGCCCTCCCAGGCAGAAAAACAGTATGTCGAATTCAATTGCCAAATTAAATTCAATCCTTTCCTAAAGGAAGTAAAGTAATAAGGTTGTGATTGCAACAGGAGTTTTATTAGAGTTGCTGCTATTTAACTTAGCAGGGCAGTATAGTGTAGTAGTTTTCCGCAAAAATGATGACAATAAAAAATGGAATGATTTTAATCTCCTAATTAATTTCACAGCAGTTTACAAAACTTGCCTTTATGCCAAGGATTTTTTCTGATTTTTAGTATTTGATTTCTGAGTTTTGGCTGTTGACACTTGAGTCTAACAAAAATTAGCGCTTTTAAGCTTAATATTTCATAAACGCATAACATAATCGAAAAACTGCTTTCACAAACCTATAATATTTTTGAAAGACCTATCCAACGACACTGCACACTAAAGGGTAGACGAGAAAAAAATATACATCCTCACGTTACGTGGACAGACGGACGCATGGTGAAACGATAAGGGTTCCTAGTTTGACTACAGGACCCTAAAAATCATAGAGTATAACACCTTATTGAATAGTCGGTTTCACATATTAACATACCCACAATAACCTAATATTCTTCATAAAAACGCTGCGGTCCCTCTGCGTTTTCTCTCTCAATACGTATCGCATATTTTTTCGTGCCCCACGTCTGCGGTCGTAACAGGAACTAATTGCTTTCGGAAACGCTTTATGCGATCATATTTCACGTGAAAAATGATTTATCTCGGGATTCTTTGTCGCATTTTCGTATGTAACGAGATACTGCTTGATTGCGTGGTTAAATTTTTCGGAATCGATTCTATTGACAAATATGTTAAATTTATCCAGATGCTAGGCTTATAATAGAGCATGTAGAGGATGTTCCAGGTACTAGATTTTATTGGGTCCAGAATTTTTAATCTTTATTTATAATCCTCAATACCTTAGTTTAGAAATTATCAACATATAATTAATTACTTAGCGTTTAATAAAACTGATCCTTTTCTTTCATAGCACTTTCTAGAGATAGTAAAATAAAATATGCGTGATCCCTATTGAGTATCGATTTAGTGCTCTGGTGTAGTTTTTTTAGGGTTCCGTAGTCAAACTAGGGTCCCTTATAGTTTCGCCATATCCGTCCGTTCGTCCGTCCGCAGCCTAGCTCAGCGAATCTTAGTACAAGAAAGCTGTAATTTGATGAATTATATACATGACATAAGTCACACCAACAAAGTGGTAAAATAAAAAATCTTGAAAAATATGTTGTTGTAATTTACCCTTCCCTACACGTTAAGTGATGTATTTTTTTTTTATTATCCAACCCATAGAGTGGGGTCTCGTTGAAAAGGTTTTTCTTAAATATTGCGGGTTTGTAAAAACAATTTTAAGATTAAGGGATCCGTTAAGTGAGTCAAGTGTGTGCCCTCCTCTCCCCCTCTACAGTCAAAACTACAAATACTAGAAATCTAAAAAAAAAATTAAATGAATGTGCATACAACGAATTTATAAGAAAAACTCTTCTTAACATATAGGCGATTAAAGTGTACATCTACTAAAATCATTGAAGACGGCACGAAATGAGTTTAAGTAGAAAATTACTAGTAATTGCTTGTTTTTTTTATGTTTTTAGTACTTAACGGCTTTGGAACCCTACACTGAGTATGGTCCGACATGCTCTTGCACGGTTTTTAAATATGGAACCCTGCTTGCAATGCAGGTTTCGCCCGTATTCTCTAAACACTAGTTAATCCAGGCGGCTATCATCGACTGCACGCTGCGTGAAACAACTTGGCTGCCATCCAGCTCCATTATCTTGTAAAGTTGTGTTGCGGTTACAAAAAACTCTGGCAGGTTAATGCGTTTTAATATAAACCTGTGAGAATCTATACAGGGTAATTTAATAGATGCACAAATTCTAATATTTGCTTCGCTATTGTTAATCAGTAACACATGTTGTGTTATTTTTACACTAGCTTATTTTTTTTAGAGATATTGCCGATTCAATGATTCCACTAACTTAACGATATTCATGGAGCCTGCAGACTTATAACTACTAAAGTGCTCGGCCGATAAGAAGTAAATTTTGACACCCGTCATCAGAGCACAAATATACGGGGCCTCTATTCTACTGCGTTATAACGATATCGCGTTTGACATTCATGACAGTCACCATTATTGTAAATGATATAACAGCTATCAAAACATTGACAATACGGAAACACGTCAAACACGATATCGTTATTACCGTGTAGAATCCCAGCCCAGTTTAAGTTGCAGCGTTCATAAATGTACATACCTATGTTTGTTTTATGACAGCAAATAGTGTTTGAAATTGAGTTTGAGTTTAATCTATTCTTGGGTTTGAGGTTATAATTTGAACTGGAATGACAGGTGTCAGGGTCTTTTTATCGGCCGGTCACTATAGATCAAAAAAAAAGAAAAGCATGGTTTGCGTTTTATTAAACGATTTAACCTTATACGAGCTTACGTACGTCAGGTTGCAACTTGACGTAAGTAGGCTTTATTTCTGAATCTTTGTTGATTTTTCTTTACCGAAACACCCTAACAAATATCTCAAAAAACCATTAGGAGTGGTCGTCTCAAGGTACAAAATAAACTACAAGATGCAAGATATACTGCGAAATTCTTGACAAGACGGATTACGTCCGAAGAGGTCAGAACAGGGAACACTACTCTGTGGCAGGAAGTGAGGAAATGGCGCGTCCGGCTGCTGTTAGGTTTGTTTATAGTTTTTAAATATGGCGGCTAGGGGAAAATTGGGCCCATAACCTATGTTCAATATTTTTTTAACAGGTTATACCTAGGTGGGTAAGGACCAAAAAGTTGGCCACGCTAATTCACTCAATTAAATTTTCTATAAAACTTTTGCGTTGTGACACGAAAATTAGCCCTACATTTGTAGGGATAATTTTCGTGTCACAACGGAACTTTTTTCACTTTTGTTGTTTAAATGGTTAACTACGCTAAACTATGGTCCAACTATTTGGTCCTTACTCAGGTATACTGGTTTAACCTTATTTTCTGATATTATTACAAACGTAACATGTTTAATAAGTATCATAGGAAACCCTTGTTCAAAATAATGAAAAAAGAAATCTTAAGTTCCATCACAAAATTACTTTGTTCCGGGAAACGATTCAATTTATAATAATAAAAAAAACATTAGTTAAGACAAAAAAAAATACAGTTTTTCCACGTCATCCTTAAATGTTAAAAACTTTATAAAAACAGCCTTTTTCGCGATTGTCATAGTAATCTACACCGTGTCCAATAAGTTTGGATACAATATGTTTCGCACTGGTATAAAATACCTGAAGCTCGAAATAAATTATTCTATTTATAAAATTGAAATATATATTTACAGAAACAAGATACAGTAATGTCAAATGTCTACCACATTTAATTTATAGTTAAAACACGATGAAGCAATTTCGAGAAATAATTGTTACCAAATACCGTAATGGCGAGTGACCTAGTGACATTTTAAAAAGCGATGAAATATCTTGGAATCAAACGTGATTATGTTTATAAAACATTAAAACGATTCAAAGAGACCTCCTCAACGGAAGATCGTAGGAGATCGGGTCGGCCGCGATCAGCGAGAACAGATCGGGTAGTCAAAATTGTGAGGGAGCGAATTAGACGTAAAAACCATCGCTCCATTCGAAAACTAGCAGCCGACTTGAATATTTCAAGAGGATCTGTCCATAACATTTTGAGACATGATCTCGGGTGTTACGCGTACAAGAAACGTAAAGTTCATGGACTTTCCCAGGCGTCTAAGCAGAAGAGGGCCGAGCGATCAAATACGATACTTTCGTGGCACGCTGGGGACGAGTTCGTTTTCTCAGATGAAAAACTGTTTGTTTTAGAGCAATTCCACAATGCTCAAAATGATCGGTTGTGGGCGGCAAAGATGGCAGATATTCCAGAGAATCAGAAATACGTTCCAAGATTTCAGGGCGCCCCCTCAGTAATGGTTTGGGGAGCAGTGTGTACGCGGGGCAAACTTCCGTTGATATTCATCGATAAAGGTGTTAAAATCAACGCTGAATATTACAAAACCGAAATACTGGAGAAAGTTGTTGCTCCTAATTGGCTACGCATGTTTGGAGATGATTATTTCATTTTTCAACAGGATGAAGCACCTTCCCATACCGCAAACAGCGTTCAAGCCTGGTGTAAGGCAAATTTAACCGATTTCTTACCGAAGAATGAATGGCCTCCCAGCTCTCCGGATCTCAATTGTTTGGATTTTTTTGTATGGTCGTATATGCTATCTAAACTGAATAATTATAAAATATCAAATTTTAACCAATTAAAAAAATATATCGAGCTTATTTGGGATGAAATGCCTATGGAAGCAGTGCGTGCCGCATGTGACGGGTTTGAGAAACGTTTAAGGCTGGTTCGCAAACTTAAAGGCCGAGTAATTCCAAAACATTTATTGTAGATAATTGTTATTTGTTTATTTTTAATATAATATGCTTTTCATGTCATTTGGTATCGTGTAGTTATTTTTACTATATTTCATAGTTGTATCCAAATATATTGGACACGGTGTAATATTAACATGACATTATCATAGCTTCAGAACTTTCTCCTTAACACAATCCCGATAGATCCACGAAGTTTTCCCCTACATTTATCCCGAAAATAATCAAATAACACACGCATTTCCTTTCCTCGACATGGGGCGGCCATATTTTATTTTTCTAGACAAAAGCCATTAAGCACATCTGAAGGTAGGCGCAACTCCTTCAGCACATAAATAACTACAACTCGTGTTTAATGGAAATAAAGATACAATTTAGTTTTTGTGGAAGTGTCTTAGCAGATGTGGTTTATGGGAGTGGCAGGATTTAAGCCTAATGTATATCCGGTTATTTTTTGAGATGGTCATTTCGAGGAAAAATATAATTTGAATATTTCTAAGAAAAACTGGGCCGAGATTCTACACGGTAAAAACAATATCGTATTTGACGTGGGCCTCTATTCTACTGCGTTTTAACGATATGGCGATTGACGTGTTTTAGAATCGTTTATGTCACAGTCGCCATTATTGTAAATGACATACGAGTTATCAAAACCTCGTCAATACGGAATCGCATCAAAGACGATATCGTTATTACCGTGTAGAATCCCAGCCCAGTTTCCGTATTGTCAACGTTTTCATAACTCTTATGTCATTTTCAATAATGGCGACTGTGACATAAACGGTTCTAAAACACGTCTAACACGATATCGTTATAACGCAGTAGAATAGAAGCCCTGGGCAAGTTCCTAAGCCGCTAAGTACTACAAACACAAAAAATATATCTCAAATGAGTATAAACTAATTTTCTACTTAAAATCAATTGGTGGTGTCTTAGATGATTTAAGTAAGTATAAACACTTTAATCGCCTGTATGTTAAGAACCAATGAAATCTTCTCAGTTGTGATGGTTAAAGAAAGAAAGAAGTATAGATGAAACACTTAAATAAAGGACCTGTTGTATGTAGTTGTGTACTAAAGTAATTTGAAACTTACGTCAAATTTCAAATATAGAATGTCAAATGGTCTATACAGTGGTGCTAGACAAGTTGCATTCGACAATCGTTAGCGATTATGTGTCGATTGAAAAATATATGGAATTGACGTAAGTGTCACGTTACTATCTCGGTGGCTTACGTCAATTCCATACATTTATCAATCGAAACATAATCGCTGACGATTGTCGAATGCAACTTGTCTAGCACCACTGATGTGTTACAACTACATACGAGAGGTTCTTTACTTAAGTTTTTCACCTATACATTTATACGTGACAAACAACAAAAAAGCACAGAGGAATACGCACAAGAAGAATGTAGCCACGAATTGGTCCCAACTCAGCGTTATGCTGGCATTTGTCAGTGCTGGTTTTCCGTGTGACCATCAGGTGAAACGACGAAAAAAAAATTTGGCATACTTTGTACGAGAGATGCCCGGTTTTTTTCAAGTTTTTTTTTACTTAGCGTAACTTAAATGTACAACTATGCCAAATTACAGTGTTGTAGTACCAAGCATCTCTGAGGATACTTGCGGATATTTACAGGCGGTTGACTATGGAACCCTAAAAAGGAGTTATGGCTAAAAAAAGATTTTGAGAAAAGCTTTCTTGTCGACAATTCCTTTTTTTATAAACGCAATGAGGCCTATACTGGGTGATTTTGGGGTCTTGATCCGGAATGGCCAAAAGTGAATAAGATGGTCAAACTGACCAACCACGAAATCGCCACGAAATTAACTCTCAATTAATTCACCGTTAATGTATAGAACAGCTGCTTTTTTTGGCGATTTCGTTGTTGGTCCCATCGGAAAAGTTGTTCAGTATGACCATCTTATTCACTTTTGGCCATTCCGGATCATGGCCCCAAAATCACCTAGTATAGGTCTCATATATAGTATACTTTTTTTTACTCTAGATAAGCTGCAGAGTTTCATTTTTATAAAGACCTAACGCTAATGACAGCGGTTAAACGAAAAAATATCATTTCCTATTCCATTCCATTTGCGAATATCTTGCATGTTAGCAATGAGATATGGATGCAGGCCCTCTATTCTACTGCGTTATCAAGATGTCGTATTTGACGTGTTTCCGTAATGTCAACGTTTTGATAACTCTTATGCCATTTACAATAATGGCGACTGTGATATAAACGATTCTAAAACACGTCAAACGCGATATCGTTATAACGCAGAAGAATAGAGACCCAGTAACGCTCACTTTAGTCCTTCAGAGCCTCTATTCAGGTGCGTTAAAACGATATCGTGTTTGACACGTTTATGAATCGTTTATGTCACAGTCGCCATTATTGTAAATGACATAAGAGTTATCAAAACGTTGACAATACGGAAACAGGTCAAAAACGATATTGTTATAACGCACCTGAATAGATGCCCAGTATCATAATTATAATTATGACATTGATACTTTACGGTAGTGCTTTTTTATAGCATTGTGAATGCAAACGAGCACACAGGCCACCTGATGTTAAGTGGAAACTGTGACCCATAGACATTCGCATTCTTAAGACAGCAAATGCGTAGCCAACCCTGAGGACTAAGATGGAATGCCTCTATGCTAGTAATTTCCCCGGTTGTCTTATCCCCACGCCGGAACACAACAATACGAGCACTGCTGTTTGGCGGTAGGTTAATGGATAAGATGGTGGTAGCGATCCGGACGGACCCTGCACAGGGTCCTACCACGCCAATACTTCTTTCATGTCACTTAGGGGTATGGTATGAATAATAAATGTTGGCCGATTCTCAGACCTACCCGATAATTATGCACACACAATTTCATAAGAATCGGTCAAGCCGTTTCGGAGTAGTAGAATTTTATATATTACATTATATATTTGAAAGTAACTCTGTCTGTCTGTCTATTTGTTAAAGGCGTTATGATATTAAATCCAAAATGTAGGCCCGCTCGAAGATGAAATCGCTGTACAAATTGATTATAAAGTTAGTATTTTTTCCTCGGTGAGCTTCAAAAATTGCCCCTGTCCACTAATTTTGACGAGACGTGCTAAATTACCAGTCAGACTTTCCCCTTGTTTTACTTATCTCAATTTTACCCCTTCAATTTTCACAACGTATCTTCGTCCTACATCTGTTCCGTGCTCTCCAATTAGCCTGGCTAGCTATAAATTTGTCCTCACAGCGGACCCAAAGTAAATCAGGACCTCGTGGTGCTTGTGACACATCTGTGAATCTGTGTTCGTACTGATAACTACTATGATATACTACCTTCTTCGAATCAGTTCGAAGGAGTAGCAACATTACTACAACTAAATAGGTACTTTGTATTTATCAATAGGTCATTGTAAATACGCGTTATACCAACGCGTAATGGAACTGTTATAACTGACTGTGTGATTAAGGGGACGGAAAATAACTTTTTCACAAAACCTATTTGAAAAGGGGACTTTTCTTCCCTGCTAGGAGGGACCAAAGTGGCACTTTACTGTTGCCCGTGTGGTTACCGGGTTAGAATAGTGTCTTCCATCCCGGTAAGGGCAGATATTTGTATGATGAGCACGAGTATTTGTTCCTGAGTCTTGGATGTTTTCTATGTATTTAAGTATTTATTTATCTATCTAAGTACGTTTATCGTTGTCTAGTACCCATAGTACACGCCTAGAGCTTAGTTTGGGACTAAGTCAATTTGTGTGAGATTGTTCTATGATATATTTTTTTTTAAATTACTCTCATTGTCGAGGAAACATAATTGGAATGCAACATTAAAAACTAACTAGCACTGCTATTTTCCACTAGTAAAATCCAGTTATAACCGCTTACCCACTTACCAACATCCAGTAAAAGCTTATATTTAAAGCTGGTAGAAAAAGCTCCGGGCTAGCACTAAGCTACCGGAAGTTGTGGGGAAATGGCGGCGTGTTTCCTGTTAACTCCCACTGAAGCTTTCAGGCAGGTAGGTATGTGGGAAATATGTCATTTCCGGTTGTTAAGGTGGTTTATACGATTAAAGAGAAGATTTGGAACGTTGAGAGTCTGTTATTAAATACGTACCAAGATAAAACTTTGTATAGCCTGACAAGATTCTATTTGGCCCTATTTCCATATAAATTTGTATTGAAATAGGGCCAAATAGAATCTTGTCAGGCTTTACGTTCGCTTAATAGAGAACATGCATGAAATTCAAAATTGAGTTTAATTGATACGATTTAACCCGTGTGGTTGCCGGGTTAGAATAGTGCCACTCCATGTCTTCCCGTGGATGTCGTAAGAGGCCACTAAGGGAATAAGGGTAGTACTGTTAGGCGATGGGCTTGCAATCTGTCACTAATACACTGATAAACATCTTAGCCTGATTTAGCAATATGTGGTTACAGAATTATAACAAGTTTTTTTTAGATGTGTTGGTAATTCTGAGCTCAGTACCCCACTTTGGGAATAAAGGCGTGACATTATGTTTGTTATGTATGATATGATTTAAGAGAAAATGTAAAAAAACATACGTTAACGCTTTACACTAAGTTTTGACCCGTTTATTAAGATTTTATATTTAATCAAGAATGTTTCATTTTTATTTTTTTTGACATTCTCATTTTATTAACGTAATATTTTGATTCAACGATATTGGCTTAAACTTATTAATTTACGAAATAAATGCAAATTTCATTATAATTTCCTTATACTTTAAACATCTGTGACGTCATTCCTGTCAATGATTTTGTACTGTTAGGCGATGTTCTTGCAACCTGTCACTAATACACTAGTAAAGATCTTAGCCTCCTTGTGCAAAATGTGGTAACAGAATTATCAAGAAGTATTTTTAGAGTTTTTTTTGCAAGTGGTCTGAACTATGACTTTTTAAATCTTCATTTCTTATGAAATAAATACACGACAATTATTCCGCGTATACAGTTATTCCTCTCTTTCATAGCACTTTCCAGAGAGCGTAAGAAAAAATATATGCATGTTCACTATTCGTTTTGTTTTATCAAACCATATTGCTTTTGACATGTTATCGTATTGTAATTTTCTCGGTCGACATTACTGTTAAGTAAATAAGAGCTATTATTACTTTAACAATACGACCACTTGGTTTTATTGAGTGAATACAAATAAAGCCCTTGGGTTTTATACTGTTAAGGATTAATATTCGGCCGAGTGAATCGAAGTAATAAGACTTAACGGAACTGAAATTACTAATTTGATCTTTATAAAATTGGACTGTGTAGTTGCCGTGTTAGAATAGTCCACCACTCCATGTCTTCCCGTGGACGTAAGAGGCGACTAAGGGAATAAGGACTTGTAGTACTGTTAGGCGATGGGCTTGCAACCTGTCACTAATACACTAGTAAAGATCTTAGCCTACTTGTGCAAAATGTGGTAACAGAATTATCAAGAAGTATTTTTAGAGTGACTGGTATTTTTGTAGCTCTGCCTACCCCACTCTAGGAACTCTAGAAGTGATGTTAAATATGTAAGTATGCATAAAATTTAATATTTTTAAAATAGCTTGCATCATGACAACATTATTTCATTACACACATCATCAACGATAAGACCGCCTGGGCCTCTATTCAACTGCGTTATAACGATATCGTTTTTGACCTGTTTCCGTATTGTCAACGTTTTGACAACTCTTATGTCATTTACAATAATGGCCAGTGACATAAACGATTCTTAAACGTGTCAAACACGATATCGTTTTAACGCAGTTGAATAGAGGCCCTGTTGTTCAGTTTCTCTTTATCTTTTTTTTATTGTGCTCTGTGATATTTTTGTTTGGTGTACAATGTAGTGTTTTGTATTGTATTTTATTGTATCATCGTGTTTATTATATTTTGAGTAAATTTTATTTTCAGACCTAACAATCCGTAGTTTATACAATACATAAAATAAAAAATAAAAAATACGAATAAAAAATCTAAAAAAAATAAATAAATTATAAAAATTAAATAAATTTACAGCTATTGTGGATATGAAGACCTTTTACATATTTGAGATTTTTTATCTAATTTACTTCCAAAATCACAAGTAGCAAAAATGTATAACGTTAGTAAGATGGATCTTATAATATACTAGAGGCCTCCTGCCACTTCGTACGCAAACAGGTAATAAGTTTTTCGCTACTCCCCCTATTTTACCCCTAAGGGGATAAACGTCCAATAATCCCTTCAGAGTGGATATCCAAAGAATATCCCTTACAAACTGCAAGTCCCTATGTACCTAATAGTCAGTTAGTCAGTTACGATACTGTTTTATGTATTTAATGAGTATGAATTTCAACTGGCATCAATTTTGACGTTTTAGTAGAAAATCGTTTGAAAATCCGAAACATCATATAAAATCAAATCGTTCCTAAAGAGTGTGTAAGCAGAAAAGCCAGTTTTACTTCAATATTCTCTATAATTCTTATTGCAGTATATAATATTTGCATCCTTAATTTTAAGTAAATTTTGTAAGGAATCAAATTCTACGACCATTAACATCCAATCTACGAACCCAAAAACTACTAGCTCATAAATATAATCATTCATTCATTTCTTTCATTCACGTATTTTTTAAGGAAATTAATATTGCTAAAAGTTGCCAGGGTGCATAACCCCCAAATTCATTTGCATAAGTCCCAAAATAATCTTGATTAATCAAAAGGCAAGTTCAATGCCCCCTAAGCTCTCCATATTTTAGAAAAAAAAAAACATTTCTCAGTGCTAATTGAAGAGGCTTTACATTGATCTTCTAGACAAGAGAAATTAGCCTGGAAGAGATTTCTTTTACGCAAACAAATTTATCAAAGCGTAACGAACAGGGCGATTAGTGAAAAGATTTTTTAGGGTTCTCTAAGAAAATATAAAACTGTCTTAAGAAAATATAAATCAAAACTTGTTAACATTTTAAAACTTTTTTTATGGTTTAGATTGTTTTTTTCGGAATTCTCGTTTTATTTACGTAATATCTGAACTTAATGATTTTGGCTTAAACATATTAATTTCTGATATAAATGCAATCTTTAAAGGTCCGCACATTTTAAACATGGAACGACAGTTGTGACGTCATTCCTATCGTCAATTTTGTATAAGGCGTTTTTGCAGTGGTTCTGAACTATGACTTTTTAAAGCTTCATATCTTATGAAAAAAACAAGCGACCCGCCCTCGCTTCGCTCCAGATTAAAGTATTATACATATAAACCTTCCTCTTCAATCACTTTATCTATTAAAAAAAAACCGCATCAAAATCCGATAAATCCGATATTTTAAAGATTTAAGCATACATAGGGATAATAGGGACAGAAAAAGCGACTTTGTTTTATACTATGTAGTGATACACGAAAATTATTTCGCGTATACAGGTTATCCTTCTCTTTCATAGCACTTTAGAGAGCGTAAGAAAAAATATATGCATGTTCACTATTAGTAAATGTTGAAGCTTTAATACCTTCTACATTTTGTTTCTAAATCGAGCTGAAGATCTGGAATCAGGGGCTCTGTTCTTGTTAGTAAAACAATATTGCTTTTGACATGTTATTGTATTGTTTTTAACTTGGCCGCCATTACTGTCAAGTAAATGAGAGCTATCACCTTGTAACTTACAGACATTGTTAACCGACATGTAGTCGTCATGTTTCCTAAATATTGTATCAACTATCCAAATATTGATATATACTTATATGTAGTTTATGTAAGTTTAAGTATGTTTATTGATGTATAATTACATATCTTTCTATCTATTTATGTAAGTATTTGAATGTATTAGTTTTTTTTTCTATGGTCCGTTTTTTATGTTTTTTTTTGGTTAGTTTTTGTTTTTCGGGTGCTCTAAATAAATTTGTACACCTGTTTACTCGATGCACATCCTTTCACTTTTCTCAATCTCTCAAGGGCTGGAAGAGATCTCTTAAAGGGATAAGTTCACCTTTGTACATCTTTTGTTTTTCTTTTATACATTGTATAATGTTACAAGTGTTTACATAACTCTCCCCCGTGTGGTTGCCGGGTTAGTATAGTGCACTACGTACTACTACGTATAAAATGGCAAGATCGCGCACCCAATACGGAAGTTCTGCGTCGCGCAAACATGCCTGGCATTGAGGCGCTCATAATGAAACACCAGCTGAGATGGTGTGGCCACGTCTTACGCATGGACGATAGTAGATTGCCAAAAGCAGTGTTCTACTCGGAGCTCTCGTGCGGAAAGCGGAAGCAGGGAGGCCAATTTCTGCGCTATAAAGATGTCCTCAAACGCCACCTTACAGCTTGCGGTATACCTTGTGATCGTTGGGAGGATCTGGCACTGAGGAGACCGGAATGGCGCTCTACTGTTCACAAAGCTGTCGAACGTTTTGAACGGATGCGTTTGGAAGAACTGGATGCTAAGCGTCAAATACGCAAAGCTCGACCCAAGCCTCTCTACACGTACACATACAACAGTTCCGGGCAGCTTCACTGTGCTTCATGTGATCGGCTTTTCAGGTCCAAGTTCGGTTTCGCGAGCCACATCCGAGCTTTCCATAACCCGGACAAAGACAATTGACGGAGTCGCTGTCGCCGGATGCGGTGAAGAGGACTATATATATAGTATAGTGCCACTCCATGTCTTCCCGTGGATGTCGTAAGAGGCGACTAAGGGAATAAGGGCTTGTAGTACTGTTAGGCGATGGGCTTGCAACCTGTCACTAATACACTAGTAAACTTCTTGGCCTAATTGTGCAAAATGTGGTTACAGAATTATATACAAGTATTTTTAGAGTTGTTGGTGTTTCTGTAGCTCTGCCTACCCCACTCTGGGAATGAAGGCGTTATGTTTAATATGTTATGTGCTATGTGATAATTCTTATTTACTTGATAACAATCATGGCGGTGGAGTTAAAAAAAACGATAGACTTAAGAAGCATTATTTGTTTTAACTATTACACTAGAGAACTTGGTGAAATTTCGAACAACGATGAATGCCGATAAACCAACCGTGTTGTGAAGATGCTTGGGGAGTTAAAATGTCCAGAAGTTAACGTCATTGGGCTGATATAATAATGATGATGATAATATTGATAATTATAATGAAGACGATGATTATGACAGTGATGATTTGTTTGCATATGCAGTCAACTACATTAATTGCTTAGCCACTATAAATCGCTATCGCTAAAACCCATTAATTAGTCGTGCCCTAATTTTACTCTCGTTTCATGACGCTGTCAAAATGAACGAATGAATGAATGATATTAATTTTCCAAAGTAAGTCACAGTATACACTGCATGATATGTCAAAGTACTAAAAATTTCAATTGAAATCTTCAATCTTTTTTATTCTAATTATTTAAAAAAAAGTCTATACAGGACTCGGGAATTACGAAGTACCAGGAAAAGTAAATATTTAATTATTATAACTATCTATAAACTCTTTGACTGAGTATAATAGATTTTGCAATAAAAGGACATAATATAATTATGACAGGACCCTAAGTTTTCGAGTATACAAAAATGACACGATCGTATCAGCACTGTGATACCTTGACAACCGCGTGGAACTACTCCCATGTGCTGAGTTCAGTCCATATGAGAAAATACATTTTTACTGATAATTTTTTCTCGCGTGTGTTATTAAATTTATGGACTTATTTCTCTAATAAGACCATGGGAGAGTCTATAAATACCTCGACATTGGAAAAATACACCTTAACTCCTGTTTTCTCATGTGAAAACCAGTAATAAAAAAAGCATTATGACGTTAACGCTATTTTTTTTGTACCTTTACCATGACAGTATTGGCTTTATGGCTACACTTGTGTGCCATTTACTATTTATGTGGATTTCGTCCAAGACACCTTTCTCAAAACAACACTACCTTTTCAAATTAATACGCGGAACACTTAATAAAATAACCATTCTTACTTTGTATAAAGATTGTTAGACGACGTCCTAAGTGAAATTTATTACTTTATTTGCTTACTTAACTGAAAATATTGTAAACTAATATTTATTTATTTTTATTTCGCTCATGGTGCAGTTGCTTTTTCGTTTAGTAAAATAAATATTAACTCGTAACTATATGGACCGTGTTAAAATTTTACAAGACTTCGTAAAAAATGCGCTGATATAAACTTTGTACCCTCCTTTGATGTCTAATGAACAAAAATATGCAAACTTCATCCGGAATATTTTTCACGAACATAACTGGGGTTGAAATCTCTCTCTTGGGTTTCATCTGTAAATCTGAACCCCAACCCCATTTTCGATTTGGCTACAAAACGTAGGGAGTAAATCAGTATTGGGAAGGGACAACTTGCAATTTATTGCTTACATACCCACGTGCTGTTTTTTAAATTGTGCAAAAAGGTTTTGGGACGCGCGAATATGTTTGCTAGGGGATTAGCGTCGGAGATACTATAAAACTAAATATATAGCTTTAGGAAGATGACTTTGTCGATAAAAGGATTTATATGGATACTTTATCGAGGTAGGTATCAATGGCATAGTACCAACGAAGAACTCAAATTGTGCAAGTTTTTAATGAAATATACACGGTGGAAAAAAAATATATTCTCACAACAATACCAATTTTTCAGGCCAAGATGTTTACCAGTGTATTCGTAGCAGATTGCAAGCCCATCGCCTAACAGTACTATAAGCACGTATTCCCGAAGACATGGAGTGGCACTATTCCAACCTGGCAACCACACGGTCCTAAATAAATTAATAAAAGGAAAAGTGATTTCTTAAAACTACAAACAATACAATAATTTCGTGTGTTATCACTCAGACGATCTAGTCGTAGGTTATCTATATATATAAAGATCAATTGCTGTTCGTTTGTCTCGCTAAAACTCAAGAACGGCTGGGCCGATTTGGCTAATTTTGGTTTTAAAATGTTTGTCATAGTCCAGGGAAGGTTTAGAAGGTGCGAAAATATAATTAAAAATCCACCGGGAAAGTCAGAAATTTGAAGAGGGGCGAAGCCGCTGGCGGGCCGTTAGTTTATAATAAAGAGCCGTAATATTAAAAAAAGTGATCTCGAGTGAGTTGCAGTTTGAATTGAAAATCTGGAAAGTAACTTAGATAAGAGCACAAAGGTATAATTAATTTAAAAGGAAAACTATCACGACTAAGTAGAGTTGGTATACTTAGTTAAAGATCTTAAGACAGAATCAAATAACTTTCATTAGACGTTCATATACTTATTGTTTTTTCAAGATAGGTTTTCGTGTTTGTTGTAACGTTACGTAGGTTGGTTTGAGCATGGTCCAATATGCTGCTCTTCGATCGAAATAAAGCTCCGTGTTTGAAAATAGTTCAATGCACTATGAACTAAAAAAACCGTTCCGTTCAAACACTCAAATTTGATTCGCATGAAATGTTTTAAAAATCACGGAACACGTGCGTTTTATAGGCGAGCTCTATAACTGTATCGGCGATGTTTTCCGCGATTTTATTGGCCATTAGGCTGGGGGCAGAGGCGTGCGTCAAAATTCCATCCTGGTACAAGGAATAGACGGGAAGACCATTTGTGGGTTTGAGGTGATACCCATGATCCATGAGTTTGTAACCAAATTAAAAAAAGGAGGTTCCTTGTTTTACTGTATTTTTAGGGTACCGTAGTCAAACTAGGAACCCTTATAGTTTCGCCATGTCTGTCCGTCCGCCCGTCCGTCCATTCACCCGTTCGTCCGTCAGCCCGTCCGTCCGTCCGTCTGCAGCCTAGCGCGGAAACTCTTAGTACTAGAAAGCTGTAATTTGGCATGAATGCATGCATATTAGTCACGCCAACAAAGTGATACAATAAAATGTAAAAAAAAAATTTTAGGATACCTCCCCTACACGTAACGTGGGGATGTATTTTTTTTCTCGTTACCCTATAGTGTGGGGAATCAATGGATAACTTTTCCAAAATTATAACGGGTATGTGAAAACAGTTTTTCGATTAAGTAATCTGTTTATGAAATATAAAGCTTTAAAGCCCTCCCCCCTTTCCCTACAGCCATAGCTTCAAACACTAAAAATGAAAAAAAACTAAAATTAAAGAACATATAACGAATTTTAAAATATCACGGCTAAGAAGACCTCATTGGTTCTTGAGATTCAGGCGATTAAAGTGTTTATACCTACTAAAATCATAGGAGACGGCACCATTGACTTTAAATAGGAAAATTGTCATTACTTGTTGATTTTTATGTTTGTAGTACTTGACGGCTTTAGAACCCTACACTGAGCATGGTTTTTTCATGTTTTACTCGGTTAATTGTAAATCAATTTTCAAAATTATTTCTTTACTTGTAAGACAATACTTTTGAGGTGGTTCGATTTCCATTGTCACCAAGTAAGGATCTGATAATGGGATCTTCGTAATCGAGGTAATTCGTTTAATATTAGAAGAAATCTTTAAGCACAAGTGCGTATATATTTTAGAATGATAATAAAACTCAACACATTGTTCTACATTATTGTGAATTAGATATAATGTTTTGGAATTACAATAGCTTAGATAAACTTGATAACGAACATATATATACATACTACATATACATGAAAAACATCTTAGACTCGTGAACAATTACTTGCGTTCAGCGCATAAATATTTACCTTTACCGGGAATCGAACCCCGCTAGCTTCGTAAGCAGGGTTACTATGTAACAAACAATGCTAACGGCGTCCACAATATAAATTGTATCGTAACTTTTTAATTTTTCACTTGGACCAAAAAAGTCGCTTATTCACTTCTTGTGCCATCAGTTATGGTGGCAATAAAAAAGGTCTGTATGATTTCAAAACAAAGGTTTTATTTTTGCGTTAAATTTATTCCTAGTTTAGATTTACTCATAATAATAAAAAGTTTTAATACAATCGGCGATCATACCAAAAGCCTAACAACCTTATATCCCTACGAGGCGTGGCAACCTAATCTTGAAGTCTAAAGAATATAGTGTTGAGTATTAAAATGTGCATTTCATTAAAAAGAAAAGCACTCTGTGAATTTAAAATTGAATTGTTCAACCAAATAACAAAACGTGTGCTCGTTTGCGTTCTCACGCCATAAAAACTTCGTTAGAGTTTTATTATTAATCAACCAAAAACAACAAAACCAATAAAACGAATCAAAGCGTAGATTTTAATGCAATTTCACACTTCAAACCGTTATTTGCCAAACGTTGAGCAAATTAAATTTCGGTGAAAAGTTGAAAGTTTAGCCCGTTTAAATCTAAATCCATGTGTTTTGCGGTATATTTTTAAAGGTACTCGTATTTTCAGCGACTGCCGCAAAGCTTGTCCCGGAATATGGAGATCTGGGAACATTTTCCAAACAGTGGCTGAATGTCTGAGGCGGTCTCATTGCCCCTACTGTTTATATAAAACTGGCTGCTGAGTCTTTGGTATTTTCTATACAAGATTTAGACTTATAACTTCCGTGAGACTTAGATTATATTAAAGAGATCACTTTATGTTCTATGTGTGTATTAATTTCCTTGTATAAGTATGTTTATCGTTGTCAAGTCAAGTGGCACATCACAAGCCCGGTAAACATTTGCCCGCTGTTTCGTTTATCCGATTTTTTTCTGAACCCATTAGCATTTCAAAATGTTTAAAGAGATATACCTACAGAAACTGAACCAGTTAGGTTTTTTAAACAATACGGGAAAGTTTTACGGTTTCAGAAAAAAAAAACTTACTAACTTATGAAAATTTGGACAAAGTTTTTAGTGTTTTAGATATGTAACAATTCCAAAGATAACTTAAGAACAAACGCACAGTTTTCCTTTTTATAGTATTAATAGAAATAAAGAACTCTGCCCTGCTAAAACAAATTGCAGTATCTCAGACAAAACTCCTGTAGCAAATGCAACTTTATTACCAGCAGGATAGGATTGAATCTGCTTTGGCTATTGAATTTGAGATACTGCTTATTGGCAGAAGGGCAGAACTGAAGGTTGGATGTGTGTTTTAGATTACTTTTATTCCAGGGCCTCTGTTTTACTCAGAAAAACCATATTGCGTTTGACATGTTTCTACGTCAACGACTAGACTTATCAAGTGATTTATTTTCTTAACCCCATGGTAGTGGCTTCCCTCCAGCCATTCCCGAGAAGTCCACAGGCCACTTCGTTCTTTGTCCCTCCTTACAATATTTTGCTTACTTTGTCCCCTGAATGCACTGCTAAGTATTTGTGTCCAGCTGATGAATGGACGAGGGTGAATGAGGTCTGTTTCGAGTCTTTGTGTGTTAGATGTTGTTACTAAGTACTGAAATCTACCCTTGCGTATCTGAGATCAGATTTTACTGTGGGTGTAGAAGGTACAGATACAATTATGTGTACTAAATAACGATGTAATACCTAAACTTGCTTGTATTTATTGGGATTGTTACGAGTGGGTACGGTTTGGTAGGTAGGTAGATTAAAACGAGATGCTGAGCCAAGGTCGTCCCTATTGTTAACGGGTTCAATCGAGTTCAAGGTAAAAGCCGTCGCTATTGTAATACAAGGCCGCAATGTGTTGAACCTTCTAGTATCGAATTCTCTAGAACGTCAACGGCGGGTCAAGGATCATCGGTCATTCGAGAAGACATTCTGGAACATTCGGGGATTGGGAGTATAAAAAGCTGAGGCGCATGCGCCGTAATTCATTCTTTACTTGGAGAGCGAGCAGCACGATCGATCATTAAGTATTCGAAGTTTATGCATTTCTATCAGTTACGTACGTAACAGTATTACACAAAAACAATAAACTGTCATTTAAATTACTAGCATAGAGGCATCACAATCTTAGTCCTCAGGTTCGGCAACGGATTGCAATCTTGAGAATTCAAATGTTTATTCCATAGAGTATAATGAATATATAGGAATAGAGTTGTCAGTCGGCGCTATGGAACTAAAGCGACCTCCAGCGTTCATTGCCCGAACTATTTATTTGAGAAACATAACAATACCTAGGTATAACGCTACGTATATGCATGCTCCCGATCCTTCGTGTGTAGCAGTTTTGTCGCAGACATTTTCCTTCACACTGCCATAGCAATTTATGTTAGTGTGAAGAAAAATGTTGTTTTAAGTAAAAAAACTACCAATATAGTAATACAAAACTTTATTTTTTTCTTTTCAAGAAATAATTATAAGACATGTTCTGCACCACATCTTCAGGGTTGAAATCTTGTCTTGAGCCTCTCAAAATTTTATTTGTGTCCTTACACCAATTGTAAAAAAAGAATCTACATGATAAATCTTGTAATTGTGCCAAAATCTCATTATTATGAACATCACAAGTGATAAAATTAAAATCGCATGATATACATAATATTGTTTTGATGTAATTTTTTATGTTCGGAATACCTGATTCAGTTGCAATAATATTATGACCACATCTTGGATATCAGAAAAACATTTAATTAGTGACTGTGCAGGGTACGATAAGCCTTTGTTTTGTTAAATTCTTTTAATTTTATGTATGTACTAGCTTGATTGAGATAATATAAATCTTTGCAACAAATCATACACCTTTTGAATATGTTTTTTATTTTTCTTATACATATCCAGTCACATACTCAATTTGAGCCATAATTTTAGGATTGCTCATTTTATTTTCGATCCCAACCAAGATGTGATCACTAACATGTTCAAAATTTATTTCATTTTCATTTGAACGAGTTTGATCCATTTTGTTAAAAAATATTTTACTTAAAGATTTAAATGTTTGACACGAGTCTTTTTCGCAATTGGCCCCTGGAGAATGCATAGAGTTCAAACTGTTTATTAATAAAGAAGCAAACGCTGTCTCAAAAGAAGCACATGTTGGGTTTGTGTTTCTAGCTGGCTTCTTATGCATCCAAAAAAGTTCTCCAAGGGGTCCTGGTTAAAGTGCCGTAACCAAATGGATCTTAATTCGTGTTTTGCAAATAACTGATTTCTCAAGTATTCTAAATTTTCAATTGTGTGTATCCAATTGTTTATTGATGGCATAACACAAAATCTACTACGCTCATCAACATATTTCATAGTCCTAAGGACATTTTTTGAATGGCTCCAGATTCTTTGATGCGGCGATGTCGGCGTTAATGGTACCAGTAGTGGCTTGCCGCTTCTCCACTTCAAGTTTTGGTGTCCTCCATTGACTGAATCAAACAGGTTATCAAAAAACAAGATGATGTCCGCTGTCTCTTAACTACGAGGGTCCAGTATTCCTTTGTCTGAAACATATATAATATATATTCAAAATCAATTATGATCTTATTAGGCTACCATATTTAATCTTAATCACGTTTTTGAAAACTGTGGATTAAAGGTTTTCGGGATATATACCTATATTGTTGGCATTGTTGCCTTGTCTAGTACATACTTATATGCGTAGAAAAAAAACCATCAAAACTAAAGTACAATCTCATGAAAACCTACATAATTTAATGTTGTATTTTATTGTATTATCTCACTTTAATTTTCAATTTCATGGCAGTTTAAGTATGATGTTAAGCAACAAAATAAATAATTGAAGGAATTTATAAAATTAATATGCTTCATGGCTAGGACATGATGGCGCCTGATGCTCTTTTTGTTAATTAAAAGCATTGCAAAGAAACCTGTACATTTTTAATGATCTTAAAAGGGTCAAACTTTATCCAAAGGGCCCATCTCTACAATAAGAGATGAAACAAGAAATTAAAGATATAACATACCTGTCAAATGTAGTGATGGGATTGCATTGGCCGCCAATCGTTTGCTTGATGTATAAAATTGTTGTTCAAAGTGAGCATGACACACTTTACGATGTTTAAATATTTTCATGTTATCTAAAGCCAAGATATCGCCCCCAATAGCATACAGCCACGTGTGAAACCTATCGGGTTCATTATCCGGGTTTGGAAAAACATGTAAAGTAACATCTTCTGATCCTGAAAGCATAATATTAAACTAAAGTTTCTGAAAGGACTTTCATCAAAATGGTAGGTTGGACTGTAACAAAGTCTAATTTCAAGGAGGTTATTTGTAAATCTCAAGTAAAGGCAACTTGCAGTAAAATTGGTTAAGTACTTTTTCGTTTGTCGGTAGTCAAATTCGATAAGTCACAGCAAAGACACACCATTTCATGTAAAATAAAATAAAGCAATGGAGAATGTATGTAGAAGATAACATTAATAACATGGAAAAAACTTTCTTTTTCACACCTTCCTTTAGTTTGAGCTCTTAGTTATAATCTTACTCAGGTCCACTTACTAATATAAATATGTATGAAAAATTAACACGTGGCAATAATAAGATATTAATTGAAAATGAAAGAAATTTAAATAGAAATCATTCTCTAAGGAGAGCCCTTGTGCATCACGAGTTTGGGTGATTAAGCACCCATAGGCTGGATTTATTTTTACATTATTATTTTATCTAGTGAATAACTGTATTAATAGGTACTTACGCGTGTTACCGCAATCAGGCACACAACAATTTCTATCGGCCTTTCCAGTCATAGTTGCCGGTAACCAATATAGTGAGCAAATCAAAGTCCAGGAAACGATGCCAAAGTAAAACAGAACAGGGAGGGTTGTCGGAGTCCAAAAAAACAGCAGGGTCGTTATTAAAAACATGGAATAACACAGGAGCGCACTTTCACGTTGCAAACACAAACAGAAAGTAATTCAAATAAAATGGACGGCTGACGGACGACTAGATATATCTAAAACGTTTCGTTTTAGTTTACTGCTACTTTATGTCAGAATGGGTCGATGTACAAAATAAATTACGGTTTTAAAGTTAAAATTTTTGATTTTTGAAATATGATATTAATATTAATATATTAAATAATATTTAGATAAAACGGTATAAAAATAAATAATAATGTAGAACTTATTATTTATTTTTATACCGTTTTATCTAAATATTCTTACACTGATAAAATATACCTTTTAACATAAAATGCGTAAAACGAAACGTTTCTGGACACTAGGTTATTGATATAAGCGCCATCTAGGAATTATTGCCCCAATCCATATTTTTTCTTCGAAATCACAGTTTTCTTCTGACTGAACACACCGTGGTTTATTCCACTTACCATCAGGAGGCCTGATGGTAAGTAGTATAAACATTCCTTCTCACTTACCTTCCCATTAAAAAAAAGTTGAGAAAAGAAGCCAGTCAGGAGCGAGTAAGACTCGCGCACCGAGGGTTCCGTGCCACCGCACATACTCTGATTTGAATTCGATTTCAAATGGAATCAGCGCCGGCCCATTTCACACTTAAAGGTAAGACGGACGGACGGACAACATAGGCGTATTAATAGAGTCCTTTTGGGCACGGAACCCAAAAAAAGATCGTTTTTATAGGGAGCCTAATTATTTACTTTTTCTCGTGACTCCGTCAATGATGAAGTCGCTTGTCAATATTCCCCCTGACTCCAATTGTCAAATTTCTGGAATAAGTAACTTTTGTCCGTCTCTGGCGTATAAACTATCCCCTTTATTCATAAAAGCACAATTAACCTGTTTTAATCTGTGTTTCTGTTGTTTTTTGTCCGTTTCCGTCAAATTCAATTGTCATAATGGCAGATAAGGACAGAACATATTTCAAGCACGATAGGGTATAACTGTACCAAACTTTACGTCGATTTGTTGTGGCGTTGAATGTTAAACACGGAATAAAAACACACTACATTAATCATAAGTACTACTTATTGCTCGCGACTGCATCCTCGTAGAAGTCGTTTATTTCTTTTTCGTTGGGAACTGTTAAATTTTCTGGGATAAAACGTTTTTTATGTCCTTCTCCCAATTTCATCAAAATCGGTTCAGTGGTTTAGCCATAAAAGTATTACAAAGAGCAGACATATATAGATACTTATATAATACACTAGCGACCCGCCCGCACTTGGCTCCAGGTTAAAGTATTAAACTTATAAACCTTCCTCTTGAATCACTCCCATGTCAAAATCCTTTGCGTAGTTTTAAAGATCTAAGCATACATAGGTACAGTCAGACTGCGGGATGCGCAGTTGTTTTATACTATGTAGTGATAGTATATTCGCAACTTTGACCAGTGAAAAACCAGGTCAGTTAAAAAAACCGATTAATAATACGTAGGCAAAGTCGCGTGGAAATGCTACTTCAATAATAAATACAGTTAAATATCGTTCAATTCGTTCACTCACAGTTCTTTTCTACTTTCCCTCTTCCATTGAACGCCTAAGGCCGCCGTCATTCAAACTTTCTACGTCTTGGCCCAAACATTCGCCTTGCATTCGTTCAAGGAAATGGAAAAACTTTGATTGTCGTAGATTTTTTGTCACTCCATGATTTGAGCATTTTTATTCCGCTTTTGTCATCCTAAATAGCGGAAGTTTTTTGTGTTTGACAACGTTTTTGTGTTTGGATTGCATACGCTCTTGAGATGAATGGAAGTTATTAACCTAGTTTCTGGGTTAAGTAGATTATTTTATTTGCTTGGATTTGAGTAGTAAATATATTCACGATTTTGGGACTGAGTATATTATTGTTTATTTATTCTAGTTTATTATCTTAGAATGTGTGTTTGTTCGTCTCTATATTTAGTATTTTTTTAATGCAAGGATCATGTTGTGCTTTGCTAATCCCTTTTTGCAATACTTTGATTTGTTGTGATTTTCAAACAACCATTTGATATTTAAATAAAAAACCCGAGTTGAACTCGTGAGGAGAGGGTTCCGTACGATTCTTACATGTTTTCCTGTAATAAAAGTTAATAGATGAAAATTTACCACTACCTTGGCCTACACAATTATAAAAACCCGAATTTATTTCTTTACCAATAATACAGTGTGTAAATGGTATACGGGCGTTTATTAAAACTGGACATAGATTAAGACTCTACTAATCATTAACAGAAAGAATTATTTTGATTACGCTAACGTATGCACCGTTATTAATTTTTGAACATACTATCGACCCGCAATGTACATCGAAGTCCATCTGTTAGGTAAGTACATAATGTAGTAAACAGTGTGAAAATGTGTATTTCGGCTTAAGTAGCCTCAGCTTTAATAATACTTAAACGTCATTGAAACGTCATTAATTGCGTTTTTAATTCATTGCATTTTTCGTTATACATTGCGTGTTAAATTATTTTGTATGGCTGTTTTTTTTAAATTAATTTTAATAAAATCTGCCTAAATGTGCTCAGTAGGGGTTGTACTAACCACAGTCAAAAGGAACGCCCGTATACCATTTACACACTGTATACTTCAAAACGTAAAATCATGCATATTTATCTGCGAGCACATCAGGGCCTTTTATTTGATATACATATAAAATTGATATGTCCAACAGTACAGATTGTACCTACATTTAAAAAAAAGCCGCCGACAGTGATTCCCATATATTTTAAATTCATTATTTTCTTTACACGCCCGTGTTTGGGTCATATAATACCAAATTGATACCAAATTTCAGTTAAATCGGTGCAGTAGATTTGGACCCAAATTGTCTGTGACTGACGGACCGACAGAAAAAAACACTAGTTAACCTGTAAGGGTTTTTTGTCTTATTCGGACGTACGGAACACAACATATAACAAAACTGGTATTTTTTTATTGGATATTACAAAATTAGTAAAGTTATACATAATGGAGTTAAATTATAATTATAATAATTATGGTGCCAGAAAAGGAATAAGATTTAATTTGCGCTAGGGTGGTAACGCTTTAGTGCTTGTTTCAGAGAAAACAAAAAAATAAGCAAAACAGTTTAAAAATCACCATCAAATTTCTAATAAATAAATAAATATCACGGGACAATGTCACACAAATTGACCTAGTCCCAAACTAAGCTTTAGGCCTGTATTTTAGGTACTAGACAACGATAAACATAATTAGATAGAGAAATACATACTTAAATACATAGAAAATATCCAAGACTCAGGAACAAATACTCGCGCTCATCACACAAATATCTGCCCTTACCGGGATTTGAACCCGGGACCGCTGGCTTCTTGGGTAGGGTCACTCCCAACTAGGCCAACGTGTCGTAATGACGACTTTGTATGTATTCATTATCGTCTATACATACCCCATTACTAATAAAAGTGGAATAAACGTGAGACATCTTATGCCATGCTTTGTCCTTATCTGTAATTGTGAAATTTGCATCTGACAGAATGTGACAAAGCATGGCATAAGCTACCCCACGGTTATTCCACGTAAGGAGGATAGTATAAAATAAAGTTGCTTTCCGCGTCTATCCGTATGTATATCCACTAACAGCTTTTAAACCACGCAACAGATTTCGATGCAGTTTTAACCATCAGTTAGATAATTTTTCACGGGTGGTTCCTTTTTTTCCTTTTTTTATGAATGGCGGTCCATCGTTTTTTTTTTTTTTTTTTTTTTTTTTTATGTTAAGGAGAAGGCACACGAGTACTCAGGCCACCTGATGGTAAGTGGAATCTGAGACCCATAGACATTTCGTCGTCCCCGGAGAATAAAATCGTAATAGGAAAAAGTTAATTTTACAGGAAAATATAAAAACCAATTTTGTTCCATATCTTGGGTGCTATAAAGAGTTAACCAACATGTCGTATATAAAAAGCATTGTGATTTTTGAATGTTTTATGTATGTATTTTAATGTATTTAATATGAGTTTCGTTTGATTGTAATAAGCCAAAATGTATATTACGGTAAGTTTACCTTAAATAGCTTTCTGTTCTAACTGATTACCACTTTTTTCGTGTAAATGTCGAACAATTGAGGCTATCGTAAGACTACTTAGTGATTATGTTCATCGATTTTTAACAGATTGTCATGTAATGTAATACATTAATACCATTTTATTCTAGTTTTTTGTTTGCTTTCTATTACCGTTACAGACGGAGTACAATTTTATTTCGGATTATAAATCTCATGATTGACAACGGTTAGGAATGATTACAGAGAATAATGGAAAAATACAATTACTGTAATATTTCATATTTATTACTAATTTATTTTAAATATACTTGTAAGGTTACCGTGCGTGAATAAAACGATCAATTTATATAATATATTTATTATGGCATTTAAATCACAGCACAGAATCATCAAAATAACAGTTTAAAACAGCCTGAGATCTGAGTTTAATCTAGTTTCAAATCAAAAATACTTAAAACATCTAATCTAAATTATTGTTACGTACGTGGGGGTAGGTAACTGATAGAAATGCACGAACACACCGATAATTAAGAGCAGACTTTAATTAACACTCTCATTTAATCGTTACAAACAATTATCGCACAATAAACTTAGATGATCGCTCGATTCACTCGTAGGTACGCACTGTTCGCTCTCCAAGTAAGGAATGTCTCGCCGCTCGCGCGCGCCTCACGTTTTATTCTCCCAATCGCCGATTGTTCCAGAATGCCTTCTCGAATGATCGATGGGCCTTGACCCGCTGGGAACGTTCGATAATGGAAGGTTCTACTCATTGCGGCCTTGTATTACAATAGCGACGGCCTTGGCCTTGAACTCGATTGTACCCGTTAACAATAGACATGTCCTTGAGCCGGCGCGTCGATTCTAATTTACCTATCTACCTAACCATACCAACTCGTAACACTACCCCCTCCCAAGACATGCTCGTCCCGAGCATTATTAGACCCGTAGTATCTGGCCAGTCGGTCAACGTGGACAACCTTACAGGAAGGATCTCAAAACATCACTTATTCTTTTCTTAGGGACAACAACCTGTAAGTGAGCATCCTTCCCATTTGCGGACTCCCATTTTCTGCATAATACGCCATTATGCATAGCCAAACTTTCCCATTGGGCCCAGTAGCTTTTTGTTTGTGTACTCAACGGAGCCACTTCACACCAATTTGGTTTTGGTACGCTTGCTTTAATCCAATCATAAATGGGTTTGATGTCCTTATCTTCTAGCTGCGCTTGTTGCATGACTTCATTACTCCACTCGTCGCTAACAGTGTCAGTTCTCAACATCTTCACACAATCTTTGCCCTCCTGCCTCAAACAATGTTTACAGTCATCCGGACAAGGTCTTCGGGAAAGGGCGTCAGCGTTGCCGTGTGATTTTCCACTGCGATGTTCTATGATGAAGTCATATTCCTGTAGTTGTTCGATCCAGCGCGCTACTTGACCCTCAGGATTTTTAAACTCCAACAACCATTTTAAAGCAGCGTGATCCGTCCTGATACGGAATTTGCGCCCAAGCAGATATTTACTAAAATGCTGCAACGTCTTGACAACTGCCAGCAATTCCCTCCGAGTGACGCAGTAATTTCTCTCTGGTTTCGATAGTGATTTACTAAAGTAGGCAATTACAACTTCCTGGTCCTCTTTCTTTTGTGACAAGACTCCTCCGATACCAATATTACTCGCGTCCGTGTCAACAATAAAATCAGTATCAGGGACTGGATATCCCAATATAGGAGTTTCACAAAGCCTTTGTTTGAGATTGGCAAAAGCTGTTTCACACTGGTCATTCCAGTCGAATCGACGTTTTTCTTCTGTCAGCTGGTGCAAGGGCTTCGCTATATCTGAGAAGTTTTTCACGAAACGTCGATAGTACGAGCAAAGTCCCAAAAAGGCACGAACTGCGGTCTTGTCCCTCGGTGTCGGCCAATCCTTAACGGCGCTTATCTTCTCAGGATCTGTCTGGATACCATCGGTTGACTACCCTCAATTTTGTCAACTAATACGCAGCGATGAGATCCCCGTCCCGTATAGTGCGGTAATTTCACAGGAACAAGGGCTTGCGATCTTGGTTGGAGAATGGTCCTTCTAGCACAGTAGACTTGTCCACTCACTCCACCTTCCATGGGGACTTCATCAACCCCGAATTTCAGGACTCCACCTTTCAAGTTGATTTTGCAGCCATGTTTTCTCATAAAATCTAGTCCAATAATGCAATCGTCGATGATGTTAGCGACGATGACTTTGTGCCAGTAGTACTTTTCACCAATTTGCACCGCCACTTCTTGCTCCCCCAGGACGGAAATGAACTGGCCGGTAGCCGTTTGCAGCTGAAGATGCTTAGGTCGGACTAGATGATCCCTGGTTAAGTGCTTCAGTAGCCGAGAACTGATCACAGTCCGAGAAGCTCCGGTGTCGATAGTAAGGTGACATGGTATTCCACCAATTTCTCCTTTGACGATCAGACTATTCCCATCATTCACCTGTGAGATCATAACTGGGACATTTTGACCACCAGCCAGCACTCGTCCCTTAGTCCTGGCTCCTACTCGTTTCCCTGGTGCTGTTCTGACGCGTCAGAGCTTGCTGGCCTCTCCGTTGGGCCTGGATCTCGGTGCAGTCTATTTCTCTTCGGGCAACTGGATTGCAAGTGGCCGCGTTCTCAACACCAGTAGCACCTTGGTCCAAATTCACGGCGAGGAGCAGTCGAATCTCTGGTCGAAACTTCTCGCACCCTAAAAGGCCTCGAGTCCTGGCGTACAGCTTCCACTTCCAAGGCGTGGGCAACTGCATCTTTCAGGCTCCCGTGATGTCCCAGTCGCACAGCAGCTCTGACTTCCAAATCACGGATCCCGTCGATGAAGGCCTGTACTAGCATGCTGTCCACAAATGAAGCCGACGCGCTTTGGTACGCTTTTCTGACCAATTTTTCTATTTCTAGGGCCCACTGTTGTAATGACTCATTACGTCCCTGGGATCGATCCTAAACGTTAATAAATCTCAGAAGCATCCGCACACCTCCACCTCGCGACGCCGAATGAAAGTAAAATAGCATTATTACTCGAATTGAGAAGTATAACGTTGAAAAGAGAAAGCAGTAGGGAGTAACGACTACTCAAAAAATGATACTTAAAACGGTAAAGTATCGATGTTGTTATTAAACATTAAGGTTTTAGTATCGTTTCATATCATTGCCTGACGTAATTTATTGTGTAATACTAATTGATTACAACAAAATAATAGTTATTTTCCATTGCGATATTTAACTTTTCAAAAACATTTCATAAAGTACGAATGCGATCGGCTACGTTTTGTATTTTTACTATAAATATATGTTAAATGATGGTTACAGAAATAACACAAATACTTTTAAATAGTTAAGATTTTTACTGATGTCATTGTAATTAAATTTCAGACGAATAAAATCGTAAAGGTTGTTACGAAAGGTCGCGAGCCTTTTTGTATCCGTGACAGTATCGCAAACGGTCTTTACCAAAATGAAGATTATGTTTTGCTTAACCAAAGTATTGTTACAGTATTATTTCCGGAAAGAAAATGGAAAATATTACCAACGAATAAAAATTAATAATCGCATAACTTCGTAAAAATAATAAGGAAAAATATGTAAAAAAATCACTATATGCATTACATTACGGAGAAGCGGAATATGCAATAACAATAAAACTATGGCTATATCGCATTGCGATTTTATTCTCCGGGGACGACGATTTGAATTCTCAAGACTATAATCCTAAGACCTCAAATGCGTCGCCAACCCTGAGGACTAAGATAGAATGCCTCTATGCTAGCAATTTCACCGGTTGTCTTATCCCCACGCCGGAACACAACAATGCGAACACTGTTGCTTGGCGGGTGGTTAATGGATAAGATGGTGGTAGCGATCCGGACGGACCCTGCACAGGGGCCTCCCACCACTAACCCACCGTGTTGTTAAGCTGTGATTTCTACAATGTCAAGTGAGTAGAGTAAATCAGTAAACAAATAAATTAGAAGTAAAAGCCGGACATCTTTCAATCCGCCATTTTCCCTCAGCCACGCCAACAAACTGGTACAATAAAATGTAAAAAAAAACATTTTTTTTACGGTACCTCCCTACACGTAACGTGGGGATGCATTTTTTTTCTCGTCTACCCTATAGTGTGGGTGTCGTTGGATAGGTCTTTCAAAAATATTACGGGTTTGTGAAAACAGTTTTTCGATTAAGTAATTCGTTTATGAAATATAAAGCTTTAAAGCGCTAATTTTTGTAAGACTCAAGTGTGTCCCCCATACAGCCAAAACTACAAATACTAAAAATCTAAAAAAAAACTTAAATGAACGAGCATATAACGAATTTTACGGAAAAACAATCAGGGCTAAGTAAACATCATTGGTTCTTGAGATACAGGCAATTAAAGTGTTTATACCTACTAAAATCATCTACTACGGCACCAATTTTATTGACTTTAAGTAGAAAATTTGTGATTGATTTTTATGTTTGTAGTACTTAACGGCTTCGGAACCCTACACTGAGCATGGTCCGACATGCTCTTACCCGGTTTTTATGTATATTATATACTGTTTTGTACATAAAACAAACAGGGTGTTACAAAAAAATCCAAACACCGAATGGAAACAAGGGCGGGTCGCTAGTCTATAGTAATATTATAAAGAGGTAATGACTGTGAGTTTGTAGAGGGGATAATCTCTAGATCTACTGAACCGACTTTAAAAAAATATTTTACCAATAGAAACCCACGTTACTTGTTATTGTTATAGGCTTTGTTTTATTTTTCTATGCGAAAAAAGTCGCGGGCAACAGCTAGTTGTATATAAATGGAAATCTATATGGCGGTATCTCAGACACAACTCCTTTAGCAAATGTAACCTTATTACTGCTAATTATCTCTTGACAAAGCATGTTGCTTTCCCAAAAAGAAAACTATAGTTAAGGATAAAACTTAACAATGGTTATTTTTCCATTACGTCACGAAAATTAATCGTATACTGCTCTCATAAGCCAATAGGCGAGTATTTCAAATAGCAGATTCAAACCTCACCTGTAAGTAATATGGTCGAACTTGCTACAGGAGTTTTGTTTAAGATATCACTTAAATTTCCCTTAAAGCAGTAATAGTTCCTTTTCGTGACGTAATGGAAAAGTTATCGTTTTTAATTTTAGTCCTTTTGTACTTTGAAAAACGCCCTGTAAATGAACCTTTATTTGTATTTCACGAAGCTTGTTTTGGCTTAATTTTTGAAATTGGCATTAATTATTGTTTGAAAAGAAATTAACTTTATAACTAACAGTATAAGATTAAAATTTGCTTTGGCTGTTTCATTTGAGATACCGCCTATTTGCCTATGAGGGTAGAAATAAACATACCGTCCGAAAACAGAAATTTCCAGCTGCAGTACTAACACAGTGTGTCAGTCCACCGCAACCTCGTGCAAAACGGCTTTGACGAGTCCTTTTGATACCCCCCCGAGACTAATTGGGAGTGGTCGTGCTGTGGTATTGTTTCCGAAAAACGATACAGTTTTGGGCTATTGTTAAAGGTCACATATCTGTAGACCTAGATACGATGCACAAAATAGGTAATTAAATAATAAAAAAATATAACGGACCAATCTCACCCAAAATAAACCTAGTCCCAAACTAAGCTCTAGGCTTGTACTATGGATACTAGGCAACAATAAATATAAACATACAGTATATACCTTAATAATTTTATTTATTTCTTTATTTTTATGATACAAAGAAGGCACACGAGCACTCAGGCCACCTGATGGTAAGTGGAATCTGAGACCCATAGACATTTGAGTTCTCAAGACTAATCTTAAGACTGCAATCCTAAGACCTCAAATGCGTTGCCAACCCTGAGGACTGAGATGGAAGCTTTTATGCTTGTAATTTCACAGGTTGTCTTATCCCCACACCAGAACACAACAATGCGAAAACTGTTGCTTGGCGGTAGGTTAATGGATGAACCACCACTAAAAATCCACAAAACATGTTTTTGTGGCAATTACAAGCCTTTTTATTATGAAAAAGTTCAAAAAAAGTAGGATGTTCTCAATTCACCGGGATATTTTTTTTTGTATGTTCCCCGATTACACAAAACCGCTGGACCGATTTGAAAAAAAAAAATCTAGTTTGATTGGGTAAACTTTCTAGTTGGTCTCATTTTCAGCACGTCCTGATCATGGGAACTTGGAGAAGAACTCCTCAAATATTATAGGTATAAATATACGTGGACGACATAACCGTATTATTTTGATCACCAAAAGGAATGTAATAAAGTAAATTGTTTTAAAAAACTAAAAACCGTCTTTAGAAAGCACACAAATTATTTGATTTTAGTTTTATACTAAACTATCACTGTGGTCTCCTGGCTCACAGGATAAAATAACAACAACAAAAAAATCCACACTTCTGCAAAAATTACTTATGCAGAATTGAATATTTCTGGCTACAGCTCTATTCGCACAATTAGTAACAGTTTCTCGTGCTGTTTGAATCCAATAATTACCGGAATACAGTCCCTTTGTTAGGGTAATTGGGCGGGTCGGATTGCACTGACGCTCCAGGATTCCCTGGATGCGCTACATAAAGGTTTCTATATAATCAGTGGGAGGCTGTGTTGGGCTAACTGATTTGTTAAAACATTATTTACGCTGCTAAAAACAAAGCATACAAAAAGTTAACTGCTCGAAAGATTGAAATAGTGGGAGAGAATTCGTTCACATCACTCTGATCTACGCTGAAACCGAAAACCTTGTGAAAATGAAACAAACCAAAATTAAAAAAAAATGTTTTGATATTTCGGTAGGTACATCGTCATAAGTGGGGGTTGGGTTACAAAATGAAACAATATTTAAAGTCAAGGCTTGCTAGCTTATGTGTATGTGTGTGTGCGTGCGCACGTGTTTGTTTGTATGTGTGTGTGTGTATTGCAGCATAAGAGATTCTGTCACTTTGTAGACTAATGTTTCAAGCCTCCAAGGGGCATACACCGTCACAAACGTACTCCATTCCGTAGTGCATCAAGGAAATTCAGCCGCATCAGTGCAATCAAAGCCGCCCAATTTATAAAGGTCATGTTAGCACTAAACTCGTATTAGCAAAGAGAGTCTAGGTTGGGTACGGTAAGTTGAAAATCGGTTGCTAGGGGCCACCATTATACTTAGTTAATTTATATTTAATCAATAGTTATTGTTCCTAATTGGACTAAATAAACAAAATAAAACCGCCAATAGACCGCCTATTGAATCACTTAGTAACATTTTATTTGTATTTTACTTTTCATGCTGTAACTGTATATGATGTTCAATAAAGAACATTTGTATTGTAACTATTGTAAAACAACATTTTATCTAAGCTCTCACAAACTTAACCACTAAGCTCTCAACAACTCGAGAACCGAGGCGCTCGCTTTGTACCTCTCTATAATGAAACATACCGGCGGTCTTTGCGTCGGTTCCTATAAATACTTAACTGCCGATCACAGTGAGCACCAATTCGTACGCACTCAATGCTCAATGCTCAATGCTCGACTCAAAGCTCAGCATTACTCAGTGCTCCTTTGTAAGCGCTTAAATTCGGGCCTTTGTGGGGATCTATGTCTGAACAGAGAAAGCTTCGTGATGTCAGCGTTTAGTTGGATTTTGTGGTTTATAAAAGTAAATGCAGTCGACTATATAACATGTCAACCACTTTTGCACCTTACTCCATTCAAATAAAGTGAGAAGGTGCGTCCTCCGAAGCCGGCGGTCCCGGGTTCAAATCCCGGTAAGGGCAAATATTTGTGTGATGATCATGATCTGTATGTTCCTGAGTCTTGGATGTTTTCTATGTATTTAAGTATTTATTTCTCTATCTAAGTATGTTTATCGTTGTCTAGTACGCTTAGTACAAGGTTAGAGCTTAATTTGGGATTATTTATTTATTTGATTTATTTATATCGTACACATTCATTTTTTTAAAAAATCATTTGCACTAATTTAATTTGCCATAACGGTCATTAGCTCCATTTTTCTTAATGTCTTATTGCAACAGTGTTCGCATTGTTGTGTTCCGGTATGGGGATAAGACAACCGGTGAAATTACTAGCATAAAGGCATTCCATCTTAGTCCTCAGGGTTGGCAACGCATTTGAGGTCTTAGGATTATAGTCTTGAGAGTTCAAATGTGTATGGGTCTCAGATTCCACTTACCATCAGGTGGCCTGAGTGCTCGTGTGCCTTCTCTTTAAGAAAAAAAAAATCTCATACCATAATTTAATTTGTCATAAAGATTTTTTTTCTGAAATCGTAAACCTTACATGCCATACTATAGAGCCCAATAGGTTAAGTTAGGTTTATTTTATTACAATTCGAAATAGTTCACGGTTTCAGAAAAAATGCCTTTATGGCAAAAATAATATTATGGCACATGATTCTTATGGCATATAACATTATGTCATATGAAATTCGGGCAAATGAAATTATTGCATATGAAATTCGGTCAAACGATAGAGAACCATTTTGTACGATTCTTCTTAATTTGGGATGAGCTGGAGGATTTTTGACGTGATAAAGTATTCATGCGGCCTATTTATTGAATAAATATATTTAATCTTAATCTAGTGGAACGGGATGGGGGAACCGGGATAAGGGGTAAAAGCAAGTAATCAATAAAAAAAAAACCAAAAAACCAAAACAAATAAAGAGTCCCTTGTTACCTAAATGAATGTCCAGTCATTAACAATGCGTACGTGCAAGAATTCTCATTACGGCCACAGGGGACTAAAGGGGGCTAGGGGCCCTTTGGACAAGGGGCCAGACTTAGGGGACAGTCAAAGGGTTGAATCAAAATGGTTCGTTTTGATGTTTGAAAGTTTGTTTCTGCAATGATTAATATTTTGGGGGAAAATTTTAAGTAAGTCTTTTATATTTATTATATTTTCAAGCAACATGAATTATGAAGATTAAATAAATGTTATGTTCAAACAAATAATGTAATTTTAAAATTAAGTTCAAGAAATGTGTTTTTTTTTATTGATAACTTAGTTTGATTTAATTGGTAAATACAATTGTGTTACTTTATCAATAATTTTAAGCTTTGGATTGCAAAAAATAGTCGTATTTTGTTAATTATTATTAGCATGAATTACGAGTGTTTTGGTTAATTGTTTAAGATATTTATTTATTTATTTGTTTATTTATTTATTTATTTATTTAGATATTTGTTTCTTATAAGATTTACATAAATCACTTACTGAGAAAGAATATTATTTAACTTAAATCTAGGTAAGACAGGGTAGCATGCATGAACGGTAAATCAAATGCTAACTAGCAGAAAGCATTAAAGCGGGTAGTCGGAGACAGTGAGTGCTATGCAACAATTATTTAGCTACAAGTTCAGACCAGTTAAACCATAATATTTTGTTATATCAGTTAACTATCGGTTACATACGAGCGATTCATTGTGAAATGAAATGCATATAAATGAAACATGTTTCTTCTTATTTGCTTTTCTTAATACATAGCTAAGAAAAGTTACTTCCATATTGAATTTAAATTTGAAACAAACTTCGCAGTATCTTTCAAACGTAAATATGGTGTAGCAATTTGCTACAAAGTTGTAAAGTGCTACGGCGTAGAGGCAGGCATAGCAATTATCTTAATTAAGATATTTTATTAAAGAAAATAATAGCTAATACTCATACGTCTTTATAAAAGCTGTTATAAATAAATAAAATCGTTCCAACGAAGATCTTTTATTCGATAATTAATGTGGATTAATGAATTTTTTTGTAAAAATATTTTTATTTGCCACTTATATTTTTTGTATATTGACATAAGTAACCATTTATTTGTTGTTTATAAAAAAAATTATTCACAATTGACAATCTCAGTGTCATTTCGTATTTTTCAACCTGCGATGCAATTTATATTGTTACATTGCATTGATATGATGACCTGGGCCTCTATTCAGGTGCGTTAAAACGATATCGTGTTTGACACGTTTAAGAATCGTTTACGTCACAGTCACCATTATTGTAAATGACATAAGAGTTATCAAAACGTTGACAATACGGAAACACGTCAAAAACGATATCGTTATAACGCAGTTGAATAGAGGCCCTGTTGTTTGATCAGTAGTTAAAAAAACTCATTGTTAAAATCGTAACTAATGGTTAATGGTAGTGTTGAGATTTATCTCAAGGCAATGTGTAAAAAATCGATTTTTTTATACAAATTTTAAGCATTAGTTCAGTTAACTACTGATCAAACCACTCAACCATACTAAACTTAACGAAATTAACTGTAGGAAAGTATACCGGGTGTTGCCTGTAATAGGAGCAATAAATTTAGGGATCGTGTCCACACCACAAACGTAACAACATTTATTCTACAACTTTTGAAAATAACTTATTGTTAACTAAATATTAATGAATTTAGATTTTCTAAGCGTGCAATGTATTGCCAAAACTACGAAGTTTATAGACTGACAGTAGATGTCAACTAGACTATTGGATGGAGTACATTGAAAATGCTATTTAGTTTGTTCGAAAAAAACCCAAAAAATGTTGCTACGTTTATAGAGTAGAGACGATCCCTCAATTTATTGCTCCTATTACAGGCAACACCCGGTATTACAAAATAGCCCAAAGCTTTAAAACAGTAATTTATTTATAACTAATTTATTACAAACCTTACTAAGAACAATCGTGAATAAAATAGCTTTACTTTTATAAGAACCGTATCCAAATCGGTACATCCGTTTGGAAGCTAAGGAACCACAGAAAAGATACACACGTGTAACTCAAAATACCCCTCTTTTTGCGTTGGGGGTTAAAAGCGGCTTACCGCCCCTCAGAGACATTTTAGAGACAATTTAACTCGTTCCTTTTTCAAACTTGTGTCAAATCAAACGACTAGTTCGGTTTTTATATTCAAACCGCGGATAGATGACAGTTGCATCGCACAAACTGTGTCAAAGATGTCTCGAAGGAACCTAATCTATCCGCAGTTTGAATATAAGAACAGGCTTTTAATCGTTATCTATTATACTCATTAACTGACTCTAAGTAAGATAGTTAGTCGCGTAAATAAAGTAAACTTAGATGATGATTGATAATCAGTCATAGAAGTTTTTGTGGCAGCAACGTCAATTAACTAGGGACTTTGACGACACGGTGGCCTAGTTGGGAGTGACCCTGCCTGCGAAGCCAGCGGTCCTGGGTTCAAATCCCGGTTAGGGCAGATATTTGTGTGATGAGCGCGAATATTTGATCCTGAGTCTTGGATGTTTTCTATGTATTTAAGTATATATTTCTCTATATAAGTATGTTTATCGTTGTCTAGTACCCATATTACAAGCTTAGAGCTTAGTTTGGGACTAGGTCAATTTGTGTGAGATTGTCCTGTGATTATTACTTCCTTCCGATATTAAAATTATCGATATTTGTTTCACTTCTCTTACTTATTTCAATGTGACATTTCATAGTAGATAGGTATCGTTCACCGGATTAAATAGAAATTAACTTAAATGCTGATCACTACCCATCGATGGTTTTTTTTTTTTATGTTAAGGAGAAGGCAGATGAGCACTCAGGCCACCTGATGGTAAGTGGAATCTAAGACCCATAGACATTTGAATTCTCAAGACTATAATCCTAAGACCTCAAATGCGTTGCCAACCCTGAGGACGAAAATGGAATGCCTCTATGCTAGTAATTTCACCGCTTACACAAAAACTTCGTTTAATGCTATTCAATCGATTTCCATACAAAATTAACTAAACCAAACAAAATTGGTAAATTACTTTTAAGGTAAATTGTGTGACATTGTGATATAATCCTTACGTACTCAGTTTTTGGAAAATGTATGGAAAGTAATCAAACTTAAAAAATATTATCATTTATCGATTTTTGTCGTTATGTTCATCATGCCACATTTAAGTTTTGAGTTACGGTGTATTGAAATTGCATGTTTATATTATAGGTTATGTCATAGTCATAACTGTCACAAGAAATTACAATTTATCGGTAAATTAACATCTTTCGAAAGTCCCTAGGACAGTTTTATTCGTGCCACAAAAACTTCTATGTCTGTTGATGATTAAGATTTATTTATAATTTCAGTATATTAAAACATGCCATGCTTATCCATTAACCAACCACCAAGCAACAATGTCCGCATTGTTATGTTCCGGTGTGGGGATAAGACAACCGGTGAAATTACTAGCATAGTGGCATTCCATCTTAGTCCTTAGGGTTGGCAACGCATTTGAGGTCTTAGGATTGCAGTCTTGAGAATTCAAATGTCTATGGGGCTCAGACTCCACTTACCTTCAGGTGGCGTAAGTGCTCGTGTGCCTTCTCCTTATCATAAAAAAAATATGTTTTAAATCAAATGATAGTTTTTTTTTTTTTTTTTATATTAAGGAGGAGGCACCCGAGCACTCAGGCCACCTGATGATAAGTGGAATCTGAGACCCATAGACATTTGAACTCTCAAGACTATAATCCTAAGACCTCAAATGCGTTGCCAACCCTGAGGACTAAGATGGAATGCCTCTATGCTAGTAGCTCTTATTACTTTAATAATAAACAAATAAGACGTCGACAATATAATACGTGTACAATTCTGAATATAGTAGAAAATATTGACCAGGGAGGGCTATTGATTCCAATCAATAGATATACAGCCTTCGCACATAACGTCTCTATGAAATCCTACCTCCATAACCCTCCAATAGAGTATTGAATAGGCCTTGCCTACAAGTTTAGACATAATACTGTAAACTACGGATACAGCGAACAAGATATCAAATATAGCAGTTTCATCCTTTATAACTTTGATAACGACTTGCTATTACACCGTAGTTAGCGTTAACTACAAGAAACTTAACAATTAATATTACTATGTTCATTTATTTTGATTTAAAAAGTGTCACACAAATTAATCAAACTAAGCTCTAGACTTGTACTATGGGTACTACACAACGATAAACTAAATTATATACAGAAATATATACTTAAATACATAGAAAATACCTAATACTCAGGATTAAATACTCGTGCTCATTACACAAACATCTGCCCTTACCGGGATTTGAACCCAGGACCCCTAGCTTCGAAGGCTTGGTCACTACCAACTATACAATATATATTATGGAAACCAAGCAGACTGATCGCCTGAAGGTAAGCGAACACCGTCACCCATAGACACCTGCAGCACCAGAGGAGTTACAGGTACGTTGCCGGCCTTTCAAATGAGAGTACGCTCTTTTCTTGAAGGTTTGAAGGTCGTATCGGTCCGGAAATACCACAGGCGATAGACCATTACACAGTTTATTTATTCAATAAATTGCAAAGGATTTTTTTTAAACTGTTAAATAAACAAACGAAACTTACTAAGCTACTTAAATAGCAACTATAAAAAGAACACCCTTTCTAACAGGTCCGCCCGCGGCATGGTCCCTATGACCCTGGCTGCATTACCTCTCAGGATAGCTAGCCCAATCCTTTGAAAGAGGGATCAGCTCTGTGATCTCCGGAGGCGTCTATGAGCTGGGATAGTGACGCCCACAACTCTATTATAACAAGACGATGCAATAACCTGCGACAACTGGCTGTTCGATTGGCTAAGTCCAGAAAAGTCTTACAATCCATCGGCCCAAAAGTATGCATGCACCTAGTGCTGAGTCTTTTATAATAATACAAAAAAAAAATGATATCCGATGCGCAGCGTGTTTTATTCGCAGTCAACGAACTTTTTTCGGTTGCCTGGACGATAAATTCCTCATGGCTCTCCCAAACATCTTTTTTAAGTAAAATAATGTACCCAGAATAATATGTAATATGTATTAGTAACAATTTAAGTTTTTGTATAGTTATAAACTTAAATTGTTACTATTACATATTAGGCTAGGTTCATAAGATACCCAAAGACATTCAACTAGATTTAAAATGATCTATTTGAATGTCTTTTTAGAGTTGTTGCTGGGTGTCTACCATTTCATTGAAACACCTTTCATCGAATTTCATTTGGGGTATATTTAGTATTAATTACGTAGGTTAGCTTAGGTTAGATGTTTAAGATACCCTAAAAACATTATGGTATTATTAGAAAATAGCGCTCGATGAAATGATAGACACCCACCCTAAAAAGACATTCAAAGTAGATCTTTTTAAATCTAGTTTAATGTCTGAGTGTCTTATGATCCTAGCCTAACGGTGTAACATGCGCCCATAGTTCCGAATGCGATCGCGTCCCTTTTCATTACGGCTAGTTCAGTTTACAGGCCGATATGAATAAAACATACAAAGGGCTACCAATAATTAACGACTTGTTTACAGAGGGTTAGAGCTGATGTTATTCTATACCGCAACCGTTAACACCACCCCAAAAGAAAAAGGCAGTATCAGTGTACAAACGCCATGTACACACTTGCGTTTTATCTTTGGAGTACTGTATAATTCACCAAAAACCAATTGAACTTTGACTCTGAGTTTAGTGTAGTTATTTGAAATCAGAGATCTTGATACATTGGCTATTCTAGCCAAGGGGAAACGGGGGTCGATTTTGTCGATTTTTGACGTTCGTCGTAATCGAGGTTAGGTAAATAATAAGTAATGGATAATGTTACAACGTTAGAAGTAACTATGTAGGTTGTTTTAGAAACATGAGGTAATTATTAGTGAGATACTTGATATCTCGCATCGAATACCGTGTTTTGAAGAAAGAATTTAGGTTGGCAGTGATGTTATGACAGTGAGAGCGTTGGTGGCCTAGTCGCTTAGGGAGACGAGTCGTGGTCGTAAAGTACTGAGTTCGTATCCCCGCGGACACCATGTACCTTTGTTTTTCTAACTTAAGTATGTGAGGAAACTTGCACAATCGAACAGCTGAGTGTGAAAGAGGGTAATTGCGCAAAAGATCCTAAAGGGCGGAAGTGTATACGAAAGTACTTATCTGTAAGATAAGTTAAGATAAGATGTTACGACAATCACGATGTTTGAGATATATGTCCAATTCGACACATTTCGTCTGATAATTGTAGTTACTAACTTAAAAAGATGATGGTCAAGTTGTCAAAATATTTTTATATGTACGAAGTCGACCTAATCATAAAATTGTAAACATTCATTGCTCCATTAACATTACCAAAAAATACCTTATTCCATTTTGGTTTAGGCGATCGCGCTTTGTAATCGTTATCTCACTGTTGACATTTTGTTTAATTTGGCTTTTTTCCGTCATATATTATAAGAGTTGTCATGATGTTAACAATATGATTACAAAACAAAAAACAACGAAGGTCAAGTCTGAGATTCTACACGGTAATAACGATATCGTCTTTGATGTGCTTCCGTATCGTCAACGTTTTGATAATTCTTATGTCATTTATAAATTTTATAATAATAGCGACTATGATATAAACGATTTTAAAACACGTCAAACACCGTTATAACGCAGTAGAATAGAGGCCTTGCCCTTTTGAACTCACATTGATCCTTTAAGATTTTTATTAAAACATAAAAATAACTGCTTCTGATGTCAATATCAACTGCGTTTAACAATTGTAAAGTAATGGTAATGTTAATGCCATTTTATTTAACAAAAGGTCACCGTAATGTTGTTTTGCGAGCATCAGAAAGGAAATTTAAATGTCAAACTTTTGTCACCCCCTGAAGTTTTATAGACGCCATACAAGCATCGTTTGCGACCACAATGTAATCCATTAACAAGTTTCTTGTTCAGCGTCCGTACCCTAATTTACCCTTTAATTTGTTGTCCTGTAACCCTAAACACAAACCACAGACCAAAAAAACTTAAACCAACCATTTACAAACTGCTGAATATTTTTATTTTTTAGCAGATACATTCTTAATCTGTGGCGTTAATACCGATAGGGTTGCCCAAATATGCAGGCCCACTAATTTGTCCGACAAGTCGGAACAAGCGGCAAATTTAATTTTCTTAATCGGCTAAATTTGTTCGGCGAAGTCCGTTTCGGCGATTTTATTCATTTGGACAGGATTATAAATTTTGTCATTCAGTAAATTGTTCTAATGCGATTAGACTAAATACTCCTTAAGGATTTTTGAGGAAAGATTGATTGCAGCAATTTATATTTTTACGATATAAAAATGTGGTTTGTTTAAACTGTCTTAATTTTTAAATGTATAATGTAACTAATGTAATATTGTACTGTTTTTTCTCAAATAATGTGTATGTTATTTTTATCAAACTAAAACTATATTAAACTATGTAAAACCATATTGCCTTTGCATGTTTGTGACCATAATTGTTTTTTACTCGGCTGCCATTACTTTCAAGTAAATATGAGCTACCGTAAGGTTGAAAACACGACAACATGTCAAATGCAATATAGTTTTACCTAATACAGGCCCCGTAAACTTACACAGGCTCCCACGAAACGACGACGAAAGATGAAAGTTTTTTCTATAAACAATACAAAATTATCCACGACACAAGTTACAATAGGCAGGTTTAGGTGGTAGGACCTTGTGCATGGTCCGTCCAAATTGCTACCACCATCTTACCTACCACCAAGCAGCAATGTTCGCATTGTTGCGTTTCGGTGTGGGGATAAGACAACCGGTGAAATTACTAGCTTAGAAGCATTCCATTTTAGTCATCTCGGTTGGCAGCACATTTGAGGTGCTAGGATTGCAGTCTCAAGCTTACCTTGCTTGGTCTTTGTGCTCGTTTGCCATCTCCTTGCCATAAAAAGGTTGCATTTCTGGGCCAACGACCTACCCATAATCTCTTTACATTACATCGTTATTAAAGTGTAACAAAATCCCCTTATAAAAATATAATATTACCTCCTTATACGTTATAAAAACCACGTATAGCCTTTAATATTTACACGCCACGTAACTAAGGGGAAAAAAATCGTCAAAAACATCGAGACGCTCGCAGCATCTGTGCTGTGATTTATATTCAGTGTTTTGCGAGAAACGCCGAGGCTCTAAATCATGAGTCGAAGTTGCAGACTGTCACAAATAAAGAAATGTCTTTGTTTGTATTAATAGTTGCAATTTTGATGTAATTCGAGCAAGATGTACCTACTTGTGTGTAATCAAATTTTCTGTCGAATGCCTGTAACCTTTAACTTTGTGTTTATATTATACATTAATACATAACATCACGCCTTCCTGCCCCGAGTAGGGTAGGCAGAACGACAGAAATACCAAGAACTATAAAAAGACTTGTTGTTAATTCTGTAACCACATTTTGCATAATCAGGCCAAGAAGTTTACAAGTAGTATTAGTGATAGGTTGCAAGCCCATCGCCTAACGGTACTACAAGCCTACTCCCTTAGTCGCCTTTGCGACATCCACGGGGAAGACATGGAGTGGCACTATTCTAACCCGGCAACCTCACGGCCACGGGGTGTTTTTATTATTGTTATGAAGTATTTACATATGAACAAATTAGAGGTCGCTCGCGACTTCGTTAGCTTAGAATTAGTTTCCTGCTACTCAGCATATTTCTTCCCTTTAGGGGTTAATTTTCGGACAATCCTTTCTTAGTGCACCTCTATAATACTTTCTCTAAATTTCAAGGCCCGCGGTTTGGGCTGTGCGGTGATATGTCAGTCAGTCACTCAGTCGGTTTTTTCTTCACTACATAGTATAAAACAAAGTCGCTTCCCGCTGTCTGTCCCTATGTATGCTTAAATCTTCAAAACTACGCAACGGATTTTGATGCGATTTTTTTAATAGATAGAGTGATTGAAGAGGAAGGTTTATATGTATAATACTTTAATCCGGAGCGAAGCGAGGGCGGGTCGCTAGTTTATATATAAAGTCAAAACGTAATTGCATCTAACCCGACTGCAAAAAGGAGGGTTATGTTTCTTGAGCGCGTGTATGTATGTGATGATGATGATGATGTGCTCCTGTTATCCCTCATTAGGGACATAGGGCTCGCAGAAGAGTTTTCCATTTGTCGCGATCTTGCGCGGCTTCTTCCAGCTCTTTCCAACCGAGACCAATTGAGCCAGCCTCCTTCTCAACTGATCGCCTCCATGTAGTCCGAGGACGCCCCGGTCGTCTTCTGCCAGTAGATTGCCAGCGAAGACCTTGCTTGGACAGGTGGTTGTCCGATCTTCGAAGCGCGTGTCCAATCCATCGCCACTTCCGTTCCATGATTTCTTGGCTTATGGGCTTTTGATCAGTCATCTGCCACAGTCTTGCATTAGAAATGGTTCGTGGCCAGAATATCCCAAGGATACGCCGCAGACATTTGTTGACGAACACCTGCAAACGTCTGGTAATGTCATTCCTAACGAACCAGCGTGTATGTATGTACGCATGTCTAATTCTGGGCTTCCTCTGCAGCAGGACTTGACGGATTTTGACATATGTGGTGTCATTCGATTTGACTTATTAATTGTCGAATGACATATCGTCGTCTTACTTACTCAAACTCGCATCTGCAAATTTATTTTGCTGTTGGTAACTTATTGCCTCTAAGTGTTACTGTATGAAAACGAAATTACCAACAGCAAAAAAAATATGCAGATACGAGTTTGAGTAAGTAAGATGACGATATGGTAAATACAATTTAAATATGGCTTCTATGAAAAAAAACATGGAGTGAAATATTTTTTCAATGCACTTTGAACCATGCTTATTAGTCTTATTATATTTACGCCCGCCCCCGTTTGGATGCCGGGTTAGAATAGTGCCAGTCCATGTCTTCCCATGGATGTGATAGGAGGCGACTAAGGGAATATGTGCTTATAGTACTGTTAGGCAATGGGCTTGCAATCTGCCACTAATACACTGGTAAACATTTTAGCCTGTTGGTGCAAAATATAGTAACAGAAGTATCAAGAAGTCTTTTTAGAGTTGTTGGTACTTCTGTAGCTCTGCCTACCCAACCCTGGGAATGAAGGCGTGATGTTGTGTGTGTACGTATTTCGCCATTGAGACCCTGTTCTCTGGATGTAAATAAATTTTGTAGTTACAGGGACAAACGATAAACGTGTCCCACGCGGATGCAGTTGCGGGCAAAGGTTGTATGCTAATATAATTCAAATTTAATTTTAACCCCTACGAAAGCTAGCACAAGAAGGCGACTTGTTTGTCGCTCGGATATCCCTTTGTAGTGTTTTTTTATCTACAATGACAAAGCAATATTGCATGGTTGCGACTTTTTGTATAAAGTATTTTTTTTTTGTAATTATAATGTTCTTAATGTTTTCAATTTACCGTGTGATTGCCGGGTTAGAATAGTGCCACTCCATGTCATCCCGTGGATGTCGACTAAGGGAATAAGGGCTTGTAGTACTGTTAGGCGATGGGCTTGCAACCTGTCACTAATGCACTAGTAAACTTCTTGGCCTGATTGTGCAAAATGTGGTTAAAGAATTATAAACAAGTCAATGCGTGATGTTATGTGCTCGTATGTATACATATATGTATAATGCTCTTTGCTTTGTTTTCTTTCTTTCTTTTTTGTGCAAACTCAAAAGAGAGATTTTCTCTTGGTTGACATAAAATTAATACAATAGTCATGATACTAGCACTAGTCATGATATCAACCAAAGCTGTTAGTACCAACAGAATGTCCTTTAGTGATTCAACTAATGTCTTAGTTCATGTGTCTAGCATCTTGCCAGGCTCGTATGGAATCAACATGCTTATGCACAACAATAACAATCTTGTTAGAAGCGACCAAGTCTTTTTTCAGTGCACCAACTGTGTTAATTTCAGTTCAATAATTTGGTCGCCTGGTAGAGAATTCCATTAGGCATTAGTCCAGAAAATCTATAAGTTTTTTTACTAGTAAGAGAAACTACCCTGCTAAACCAAATAGCGGTATCTCACAGGAGAGGATTGAATCTCCTTTGACTAATAAATAAATACCTAGGGACAGTCTTACACAAATTGACAAGTCACAAACTAAGATCTAAGCTTGTACTATGGGTACAATACTATACAACAATAAACATACTTGTATAGAAAAATACAAACTTATGTAAATACATAGAAAACATCCAAGACTCAGGAACAAATATTTGCGCTCATCACACAAATATCTACTACCGGTATTTGAACCCGGGACCGTTAGCTTCAAAGGTATTGTCACTACCAACTAGGCTAATGTAGTGTTATTCAAATCAAATCAAATCAAAATCATTTATTTCAGCCATCTTTGGACCACAATATTATTACAAAGTGTTAGTAAATTAAATTAAAAAATTAACCTAATGTTAGTATTACATATTTTTACTGAGCACATAGGTTTTAAACTAAGCTAACCTACTTAGGCTGATATGCCAGTACGTGAACCAGACAACAATGATTCACATACTGACAATCGAACCTCTGGGCGAACGTCGCCAAGATGCTGTTGGAGCTGGCCCGCACCTTGCGCACCAGGGATGTGCAGCGTTTTCACATGATGGCGTAAAAGCAGTCCACTCTTGCATCCGCGAACATACCTGATCCTTATTAGTTTGGGTAAAATAAATATGCAAATCATAAAGATAACCGTTACTTATACACCAATAATGGCGCGGAACAAAAACCCCAACATTAAGGCCACATATTATCCCTAAATACAATAATTCGACATTATGACCTATAATCCGGCGAGGACCGTCATATTTCGCCGGTTATCGGCCACCGGCCTCGCAGGTGGTATAGTTATAATTTTATGACTCGGCTTAAGTTGGATATAATGAGGGGATAACATAGTTCGCGAGTTTATCGGCTAAATATATTTATAAAAAATAGAACCGATATTACGTCAAATTGAATAGAGAATATTTGAACCCAGAAAATACAAACGCGACGAGCGTCACCATTTTGTTTTGTTTTCTTTGTTTGTTTAGAATTACTTTACGAGGAAACTATGTGGATTTGAAATTGAAGATGAAAAAGCCAAACCAAAAGTTAAGAAAACAATGTTTTGATGTCGCATAAGCATAATTTTCTAGACTTTTTTTTAAAAATTATCAGTGTTATAAGAAATTTACTTAACGCTTTTTCAAATGAATGACTCACCATGTTTCCGTAATATCAAAGAAGGTGGCTAGTTATACTGCACCGTAGTAGTTGAACTATTCTATTTTCTATTGATAGCAAAATCACATTTAAAATGCTTTTTTAATTACTAGTGAGTGGAAGTCGAAGCATTCTACACTTTATGCAGTTAGCGCCCTTCTTTGGATAGATAGAACCCTATTATAACCGTAGCGTCAAGTCGCTAGAAATAAATTACATCAGCATGAATTATTACTTTTCCTGCGACAAAGTAGTTGACTGTTCTTTACAAAACTGGCCTTCTTGTCAAATTGAATAAAATATATCCAAAACACTTATTTAAATCTTTCATACATTTTCCAAATGGTCGCAGAGGATTAGTCTTCAGACGACTATCCGATACCTTTGTCCGCGCTATTTTTACATTCGCTCGACTATATTCTTGAGCTTGGGATGGAATTGGAAGAAACCTCTTAGTCACAGTAAATAGATTTCTGAGATTTCTGTTTTTTTGCTTCCACACTTATTTAATAAGTGTGGAAGCAAAAAAACAAAGTAAACATTTTTCAGTCAAATCTTAGTGTAAATGAATAGTTCTGATTAACGTTTGACTAACAAGGTGCTTATGGGCAGTTGTAAAATTCGACTAATTTATGTAGCACTCCGTCTGCGTAAAAAGTAACCTAATGTCCTTTCTTGGGGTTCAAGCTTTCTCCATCCCAAATTGCTGGGATATCAGTTGAGTGGTTTAGCCGTGAAAGCGTAAAAACCAGACAGGGTTACTGTCACATTATTAATTCACATACATCCTATCACGCCTTCATTCCCAGAGTGGGGTAGGCAGAGCTACAGAAATACCAACAACTAACTTAAATCATTGTGGTTAGGTTAGTTGGATAATTATAAAGCAACGTATCCCCGAGCTAAGTTACATTATTTACCTACCTATACAAATCTTATAATATATTTACAGTTCTATAAAAAAGTAAAAAAACGTTAAATTAAAATAAATCAAGATTCAATATATTAAACACCTCATTATAAATAGATTTAAAAACTACACACACATAATAGTATCACGCCTTCATTCCCAGAGCGAGGTAGGCAGAGCTACAGAAATACCAACAACTCTAAAAAGACTTATTGATAATTCTGTAACCACATTTTGCACAAGTAGGCTAAGATGTTAACCAGTGTATTAGTGACAGGTTGCAAGCCCATCGCCTAATAGTACTACAGGCCCTTTTTCCCGTAGTCGCCTCTTACGACAGCCACGGGAAGACATGGAGTGGCACCATTCTAACCCGGTAACCACACGGGAGAAAACTATATTAATTTTAATGTACATAATTATATAACCTTTTGTTTGAAAACTAGCATCATTCACTTTAGTACTGTTTTACCAATACTAACTATAAATGTCCCTTTTCGAGCAGACAGGATTTAAGTTTTCTACCCATCACTTTTGTTCCTGTACTAAATCCCCAGTTTTCTTCAAATGTTTCGTCTCTTTCTAAAGTCAGGGAAAGGAAACGAAACGAGGTAGTTTATTTAAGATTTTGTCTGTGCTTTAGAGTTATAGCGGAAGCAAGGCGTCTTATGTATGAACGTATGGTACAAAAAAAACATTTTTGCTATTGCGGATCTTCGTTACTTTGTACGACAGTTTTCATTCTACTTTGGTTTCGGCCATCGTAATTTTAGATCGTTATCATATTGTTAATGATATGACTGCTCTCATTCTCTTTAGAATAACACACACACACACACACACACACACACACACACACACACACACACACGCACACACACACACACACACACTTACCTTTCTTTAAATTGTTTCCGGATGTGACTTGTCGCAATGGAAGAAGCCCCACGGCTTCCTGACACAGGTTATTTTGTCCCTACTAGGAAGTTCCAACAGACTGTTGATGTCATGTAGACTAAAGTATATGGAAATAGAATATTTTTCATTTTTATTTTCATATTAAGTACATACTAAATACAATAGTCATAATAATGTGCATGAGAAGGGTTTTAAAATGCTTACCAATTAAATTGAAATGGTATTATTTATCATACGTAATATTATAGTTACTTATAGTAAGGAATTCAAATACAAACTGAGATATTTATTATTTATTCACTATTTCCCCTTTTCCCACCTCGAGATATAGCCCCTTTTTTATTTTTTATTTTTGCAATATAGTAAGCAGTAATGCAGTGTTCTTCCAGATCGCTACTACCATCTCATGCTTTAACTTATCGCCAAGCAGCAGCGCCTCTATTGAAAAGGGGTAAAACTATATTGCCATTAACGTGTTTCCGTATTTTCAACGTTTAGGTAGTTTTTATTTTTTGACAGTAATGGCGGCCTAGTTCAAATGAATACCATAAAACGTCAAAGACAATGTCGTTTTACCAAAGTTGAAGTTGTGTGGTTGCTGGGTTTGAATAGTGCCACTCCATGTCTTCCCGTGGATGTCGTAAGATGAATAAAGGCGATGGGCTTGCAACCTGCCACTAATTTACTGTTAAACATCTTAGCCTGTCTGTGTAAAATACGGTTACAGAATTAACAAGAAGTCTTTTTGAAGTTGTTGGTATTCCTATAACTTCGTCAATTAATACTCTCACACGAGTTAAAAACTCTACTTATATTAACTTCAGAGCTTTTATTTTCCTAATAGGCTGGCAACAGACCGACAACTCTTCTTGAGTTGCTGGTGTTTCTGTACTCTTATAAAAAAATACCATCTGATGGTCAGAGTGATCTGAGGCCTGTATTGTCATTACCAAAAAGGCAGCTGGGTCGTTTTACTTTTTTAACGACAATACATCGTCATTTTTCTATATTTTTCATTTTTCAACTATTGATAATTATGGTTTTAAATTTTTGATTTTAAAATACGTTGCGTGAATTTTTATTTGTACTAAATAAATATTATTTCTTTGGTGATAATGTTTTTTTCTTCATGTTGGTTTTTCACTTTTTTTTAAATAAGTGTTTTAAACGCCAAAAGGCTTTATTTTGCGACCAATCGTAATCCCTTCACGTAGCCACCATATGCAGTCGGGCTTTCATCGATTCTCGACTTATGATGGCGTTTATTTTTAGGAACTTAAGACTGTCTGCTGTTTATTTTATGAAAACAATTATAATATTGTATTATTAATGTTTAAACCTGTGTGAGATTGTCAACCAGGAGATGGTTTATTTAAAATATTTTATGTACTATTTTATAGTCGAATACAAAGATATGTAGACACTTTTGAACCTTATCCTATTGAAATAAGGCCTAAAACTATACCATTATCTTTGTACTCGACTTACCTAGGAAGCTAACTTTAAATATTTTGTTAACATTGTGGGTTTATCTAAAGACCGCAATCGGAGGATGCAAGGAGCAACAGTAAAAAAGAAAAAATCGAACCGACAAACTATTTTCTGTATAAAAGTATGTTGATATTTGGCATCTTAGTCATCGGGTTTGGTAAGGAATTTGCAGTCTTAGTATTGCAGTTTCGAGATAGTCAAGTTTTAATATATCTAAAATCCCATCCACTTACAAACTTCTTTAAAAAAAAACTAGTTGCAAAATAACTGTGACACATTCATTATACACTCCACCAAAAGACGCCCTACCAAGGATTTAAATTTTTAATAGTACATTGTTAACCGAGGGATAAAAGTGATCAATCGCATCTAGAGATATTAAAGCCGCAAGAGCCAGCGAGTGCGCTGTAGTTCGAGGGTGCAATTGATAATTTTACTCGAGCTAAACACTATACTAAACTTTTTCATTTTGACTGAGAGGATATTTATCAAAAATCCTATAAGTCATTAATGTCATTATCATGAACTTAATCCTCAGGTATAATTTATACACACATACATTACACCACGCACGTGGGGTAGGCAGAAATACAGAAATACCAACAACTCTAAAAGGACTTCTTGATAATTTTGTAACCACCATTTTGCACAATTAGGCTGAAATATTTACCACTGTATTAGCGACAGTACTACAAGCCTTTATTCCCTTATAGTTGCCTCTTACGACATCCACGGAAAGACATGGAGTGGCACTATTGTAACCCGGTAACCACACGAAACAACAAGTATTTATTGTCTTACAAAATTATGAGTGCTTTGAAACTATTTCAAAACTAGTTCATAACATCTATAAGATTCTTCCATGGTCTAGAAAATATTGAAAAATGCCAAAGTAAAAAGACCAATGGTTTTGATGAGATAAGGAAATATATTTTCCGAACACGAGATATGAAAAGTAATTTTACGCACTCGTGCAACACAAAATAAAGTGAAACATTGTAGGCAGTTGAACTAGAACAATTTTCTATCGGTCCTCAGGACCCTTTTTGTCGAGATCCTCTCATTTATCTTTACCAGGCAGCTACTCTATTGGAACTACGATGAACAAGCCAAGGTGCAACTACCCACGACCAACCATCCAACACCGTTCGTAATAAGAACTTTTCGCATTTCTTTCAGCTCAACAGTCCTTTCTGCCCTTGTTAATACAACGGTCGCATGTACGATTTGGTATTCAAAGCATTTTTAACCTTTTATTGTCATCTACAGAGTCGAAAATCGAGAGAACCCCGCAATAGTTATGGCTTTGTTTGTGAGGCAGCGACACCGTTGTCTAGTAAGGTAATAAGGGTCGGCTTCTTGTTGGGTTACGAGGGATCTCGTAAAAATCATCTGTTTATTTGTCCTCCGTTGCGTAAATTTTCCAATAGTTGTCATATTTTAAAAGCATTGTCTGTACACGGAAAAAAGGTGTCTTAGATGTACAAGGCCTTTATTCTACTAGGTTAAAATGATATTACGTTTGACGTATTTTAATATTGTGTTTAACTCGGCCACTATTCCAATCAAGTGAAAAGCTATCAAAACGTTGGCAATACAGAAACATGTCAAAGGCAACATCGTCTCTTTACAGTGTAGGATCTCAGCCTACTTTTTTATCATAAGGAGAAGGCACAAGAGCACTCAGGCGATCGATGGAATGTGGAATCTGAGACCCATAGACATTTGAATTCTCAAGACTATAATCCTAAGATCTCAAATGCGTTGCCAACCCTGAGGGCTCAGATGGAATGCCTCTATGCTAGTAATTTCACCAGTTATCTTATCTCAACACCAGAACACATCAATGCGAACACTGTTGCTTGGCGGGTGGTTAAAGGATAAGTTGGTGGTAGCGATCCGGACGGACCCTGCACAAAGGACTTAGATTAAGTCTTCCAAAACTAACGGACGTAATTTATTATTTTGTATTGTTAACTTAGCGCATTTAATTCTATCTTGAGAGCGTAAAGTTCTTGAATGGTTTAAAAATAAATTTTGTCTACACAGGCGTGTTCTTACCATAAATGTGAAAGCCATTCTATGATAATATCGTAAAATGTTAGCACCAAATGCTCGCTGTCACAACTTGGCAACTGCGTCCTGTAGCAATTTTTTTCAGAACTTGTCTGCATTTTGTAATCGTTTAATATAGTAGATCTTTTTAGAGTTGTTGGTACGTATTTCTGTAACCTACCCCACTTTGAGAATGAAGGCGTGATGCTACGTATAATAATATTATGTACGAAAAGTTCACTCACTTATGGATATGAAAAAAACCGGCCAAGTGCGAGTTGGACTCGAACACGAAGGGTACCTATACAACATTAGACACTATATTATAAACTAATTTAGTTTCACCTGTCTCGGCGTCAGTCTGTAGCCACGTTGCTTGTTTGTAAGCAAATTGCAAAAACGCGAAAAAAACACGTTGAGCCCCCTTAAATATTTATATTATTTTAATTATACTAATTATTTTTAAAGTAAATAAACACCTAAATATTATGTGACTATTTCAAGCGTCTACCTGTTGCCGTTATTATAATTAAGCAAAAAATGGAAAAAGTCACGTTTGTTGTATAAGCCAACTTAATTATTTATTTTATTCTGTTTTTAGTATTTTTTATAGCGGCAACAGAAATACATCATCTGTGAAAATTTCAACTGTCTAACTATCACGGTTCATGAGATAAAGCCTGGTGACGGACGGACAGTGGAGTCTTAGTAATTGGGTTCCGTTTTTACCCTTTGGGTATGGAACCCTACAAGATTATGAAATAGACTCACTTAACAGCATTGCTGCCGTAACACCAAAGAAGGCGGCTAACTGTGATGTAGTAGACGAAGCATTATATACTCTATTGGTAACCACATTAAATTTTAAATGCATATAATTATGCAGTTAGCCTGCATAGTAATAGTATAAGCATTTTAAATTTTATGTAGTTACCAATAGAGTGTAGAATGCTTCGACGACTACATTATCAAAGAAGGCGGCTAATTGCATAGTAATAGACTAATAGTATCAGCATTTTAAATTATATGTGGTTACCACAGAGTATAGAATGCTTCGACCACTACATTATCAAAGAAGGCGGCTAACTGCATAGTAATAGTATAAGCATTTTCAATTTCATGTGGTTACCAATAGAGTATAGAATGCTTCGACTGCTACTTTGCAGTTAGCCGCCTTCTTTGGTATTAAGGCAGAGATAAAAAACCCCAAACTGATCTTAATCACTCTCTAAAATCTTTTTAACGGCCGAAATTATTTTTATGTAATAACTAGGTTACATAAAAAGAACCATCCTGATTAACCTAACTTTTTATTAAAATACTGTTTTGGGAGCTACGATGCTTTACACATATACACACATTAAACTTATAACAACGCAACTGGGCTTCTATTGTTTTGCGTTATAACGATATCGCGTTTGACGTATTTTAGAATCGTTTATGTCATAATTATAACAATTATCCAAACGTTAACAATGTGGACACACGTTAAAGACGATATATATACCGTTCGTTAATACCGTTTAGCATCCCAGCCCTGTTGACGTCGAGAATTAAAAATCATTATGCATGCACTGCGACTAATGACTTAATAGCCCTGCGAAATTATTCTGTCAGATTGTGCAAGCGGTTTTGTCTAAAAGTGAACAAGTTTCAGCGCAAGAAAAAAAATATAATGATGTTGACTTACCACCTTTTTCTACATAAACTATAAATACATTTGGCTGATAAAAACGCAGAAGATTACAAATTAAATTTCGCAAAGCCTCAAACATAACGACGTTAAGCGCTCACAAAAGGACGAAAAACCGTAACTTAGTAATAAAATCCACTTGTTTCCCTCTGACAAACTAATTAAAACCCTTAACTGCTCAACCGTTCGTGGCTAATCTTACCTGCCATTTAAAAGGACAATTCCACAATTTAATTCCAAAACGTCTTAAAACTACCAATAAATAAGGCACTTATTTCATTTCACTCCTCATTAGAACTTCAAAAAGCCCGTAACATAATGTCGTAAGTGTTTCAAAAAAATTAAGACTTAAGTCGTTTTGAACTGGATAATTTACTCGTAGGAGTACTAATTTTAGAAGCGTGATTGACACCGTGACATTGCGAATTAATTAGATTTTGTTGGGCGGTCTTATTGAAATATTACGTAATAACCTGGCCTTATTAACTCGAGTCGGCAGGTGGTTTCTATTGTTCCATTTGACATCAAACGGCGGCGTCATTATACTCAGGGGTTGAGAGAGGTTTTAATTTAGTAAAATTGAACTTCAATGGACGGTGAAATCATTTGAAATGGCGACAGTTTTAGAAAAAGAGCTGGTGTGGGGATAAGATGACTGGTTAAATTACAAGCATTCTATCTTAGTAAGCAATGGCAATGCATTTGCAGTTTTTAAATTGTAATCTTGAGGATGTAAATGTGTATGGATCTCAGATCCTACTTTCCATCATGGGTCCTATTATATTATTGCCCTTCGCATTCCCATTTCGTAGAAACATCCACGTGTTGTTCTCTTAAAGTCATTATTTTTACATACATACATAACGTCACGCCTCCATACCCAGAGCATACGCAGAGCTACTGAATACCAACAATTCTAAGCTTGTTGATAATTTTGTGACCACATTTTGCATAATCAGGCTAAGATGTTTACCAGTGTATTAGTGACAAGGTTGCAAGGCCATCGGAAGTCTTTTTAGAGTTAGTGGTATTTCTGTAGCTCTCCCCACTACTCTGGGAATGAAGACGTGAGATGTTACGTAACCATAATGTATGTTCTTTCTTTTTATATACTTTTAATTTAGGAAAATATCATTAAATTAAGTTGATATATCGCGAAATCATTTTTTTTTTGTAATTTGAAAAAACCTGCATAAGGTTAGTATGGAAATTCATTGGCTTACCTGTCGCCTTAAAAGCAAAGTCCAAACCGCACTGCACCCGCAGCACGACACCATAATCTAATTGTGTGTTGTGTACCCATGAATAATGAATGCTCCGTGTTTGTAGTCCTAGTTCAAAACGGACTGCGCCATTTGACTAAGTGATTGAGGCTTTGATTTCATCATTGAAACTGGTGACGGCGTTATGTTGCTAGTGTGAGGGCTGTGAGGCAGACGTTTTTATAAAGACAACCGAAAAAGCCGTTTGGGTGTTGGTTTGATACACTTCTACAGTGTGTTACCGGCGGCATGAGGGCTTTAAATGTAGGTATCGATTCTACTCCTCAAATGGAACTCCATTTGTTCTACGACTTTAAATAAATGAGGTAATTTTTATTTTTTATTTTTCATACAAAATAAATTAATTCACTGATTTTACTAGTAAAGTTTGAAAGTTTGATCACCTATAACTTACTGTAAATTAAGTTATTTTCTAAGTCGTAGAACAAAAGATGTAGCATTTGAGGAGTAGACTCGATACCTACATTTAAAGCCCTCATGCCGGTAACACACTGTATAATGAAACCACTGGAGCTCAAAATATCGAGGCCTTTTGAGCTGAGAAAGGAACGACTTTTTTTATTTTTTTCGGGAAAATTGTTCCCTGTCACACTATGTTACATGGGGTACTGTTTATCCCGGTAAATTTAAGTTTCCTAGGGAATTGCCATAAACTACTGAGAAGTATTTTTACTCTGTCTGTGTCTCTTTAGTCTGTTTGCTGTCAACGATTTCAGCATTTTTTTTAATTTACGTTGTTTTGTAAGTTACAAATAATGTGGCTAAATTTAAATATTGACATGGTCACAACACCTGGGTGATATTAACAAACTATGTATTAAATAAATTTATTAATAAAACATCCTGAATGTGTTTTTTTTATTGAATATCAACCATATCTCCCACAGGCTCCAATTTGGCCAACGAACAAAGTGAACGTGTTTCCCAAAGTAATTAATTCCTCTTTACTCAGAGGTTATGCTAAAAATAAAAGCAATAAAGTCTCTTTTGTTTTAAAACAATGGCCGAGGCAGGTTAAGGCGCTTTATTGCCAATAATAAAGGTAAATATCATTGCTAGACGAAATAAAATCAACAAAAAGACAAATGAATAACTACACCGACTTGTACCAATTCATTATGAAACAACAATAATTTTCCCTTTGTGTGATCCAGTTCTCGTTCAGGGCCAAGCTCAAAAAATAAAGCTTTACAAAGTACGCAGTGCATAGAGCGGTTGCAGAATAATTGGTTTAGCTGTAGATTTTGGAATCTGGGAGCAGCAGAAAATAGGAGAAAATAAAAATTACTGTTCATTTACAAAGCTCATTCAGATTTGTTAGTTGTTTTAGGATTCTAATCCCGTGTGATAAGCCTTGGTTAGGTAGTATTATACGCTAACGTCCCGCTTTGGTACGCGTTTGGTACTTAACTTTATTTATTTATATTTGTTTTTGGGTTCCGTATAGTAGCCAAAAGAAAGAACTGTGGACTGAAAGAAGATGTAGTGACTAAGATTGAATAGGGCGTGCATCGATGGTTTGGTCATTTGGAAAGAATGAATGAAAGAAGATTGACGAAAGAGATATATAGGTGAATGTGTAAGAAGCGAAAGAGATTTTTCAGAATCGTAACAGATGGAAAGAAGTGCTCTCTGCCTACCCCTCTGGAAAAAAGGCATGATTTAATGTACCTATGTATGTATTATAGTTTCGTCATCTCCGTCCGTCACAGGCAAAAACTAAGACATGTCATGTATATAGATGAAATTTTTTTGGTAGTTAAATAACGAAAAAAATATGTCTAGGGGAGAGAGACTCTATGTATGCATGTAAAAGAAACTGGTTTCTTTTAATAAACATTATCGTGTCGCACACATTTTGACAGTTCTAAGTCTTCTTCTCTCACTAAAGTTTCGAAGCAATAATTTTGAATATGTCAATATTTTCGGAAACAATCGCTCCAAAAGTTGTATAAATAATTTATTTTCTTTTAAACCGTATGTCCAAATATTATACTTACATACATAAATCACGCCTGTTTCCTAAAGGGTAGGCAGAGACCACTTCTTTCCATCTGCTACGATCCTGACAAAGCTCTTTCGCTTCTTCCACATTCATACATCGAGTCATGCATGCACGTCGGTTTCGGGTACTTAAGATTCGGCCCTTTTCCAGTAGGTATTTCCCCGATTTGATTAAAAAAAGTACGCCTAGGCGCCCCCTTCCGACCCTTCCACTCAAATATTATGAATATAAAATACGCTTGATAAATTATTTTTAGCATGATCGGATATACCACTTTTGAGTTGTTGTCGAAAAGCTGTACTTCTCAACAAATGGACATAAGCACCACGCTCTTTTACTGGTGCACCTTTTTGTTGGTAGCAATGGCCCCACGTCTTTAATATTAACTACAGGATGTCCGTTACGTCGTATGTATTCAATTCATTTTCAGTTTCTCCCTCATTTATTTACGTTCCATTAGAGTCATTATGCAGAATTCATTAAAATCTCGAATTTTAATAGGTACAGCCAAGGTCATTAATTTCTATACAGTCATCAATCCAAATATATTGGATCTTATTGCAATTGCAATAAAGGTGTATAGATATTTGCCTTTGACTGTACTTACGTAGTTTTTTGCGATTTTCTTCATTTGAAGGCTTTTTTGATATTTCTCATAGTTCTAGAAAATAATCATATTAATTAACAGTACAAATACTTGTAATAATGTACTTTTATGTAACCCTATTTGGAAAACCACTCAAAATCTCACACTGTTTTACAATACCATAACTCTGTAACAAAATGAAAATAACATTTTCCGTGGAATTGAAAGTGTTGAAACAGTTGCAACAAAGTGTAAGATTTGTATACGGAACCAATTTCACGTTATTCCTGTAACTCAGTTTTCTGCTACCTTTGATGCTTAGAAGCCTTTGTGCAGAGCGAAAAAACACTATCCCGAGTTGTTTTTGGGAAAGTGATTCATTTTATTTTGTTGCGCTTTATGTGCAGTGACTTTCGTTTAAATTTATCAAAGGCGAAAACCTTTGTAGATGAAATTAGGGAACAGCATTTTTGTACATGAATTTTGCAATATTAAAGTAAATTTTACCAGATTCCTGGTAGAGCTAACATAACATACGTTAAAGATAATTGTTTCCAAGAAAATATGAGTTCGTTGCAGTAAATTGAAAATGTTGCTTTCGCAGAATTTAATATGAGCTAGTAGCATTTAGGTATTTAGGATGATTTGTACATGAGTATTTTAAACTTACTTACTTTTACTTAATTTGGCAGTGAGTACTATGGTGCATAAACCTTAATATTCACTTAATGCTTTATACAGAGTGTTTTTTTTAAATGGGACAGTATGGGGAAATCCGAATCTAAAGGAAATAGAGGAAAAGTGTCCAAGGAGACATTAGGTGTTTTTTTATGTAAACAAATTTGGCTCATTAAAATTTTTGGTCAAGCGTGAGTTGTTCTTAAAAAATTATAAAGTTGGTAATTTTTTTTTTGACGCGGGTCGACTCTGTTTCATGTAAGGATTATTTCATTGTATGGAAAGAAAAAAATCTGAACAGTAGAAGTTGGTCAAATTTAATGAAAACTAATCTTCATACAATTGCAGTATTCGCCTTTTAATATTGTCACAAGTGCCTAGGCGTGTAAAAAAATATTTAAAATTATTCCATTTTTAAATTTCGATAATCGATAAGAGCTCCAGATGATTCAAGAGAAGAAATTTTTTTTTAATCTTCGTAAACATCATGGCACGCGATAGTCTTGAAATTATAAAAAAAAGAATTCAAATTTGGAACGTAAGTTATTTCTGCTTCCCAAACCGTTGGATGGGTACATATGGGCCGATAAAGTGGCCCCCACGATCACCCGACTTAACGCCATTAGATTTTTTCTTATGGGGTTACCTTAAGGGTCGAATTTATGAATCCCGATACAACTCCGTACAAGAATTAAAAGATGCTGTTTACAACACTTTAAACACAATTCAACATAAGTCTCTGTTAAATGCAACTAGAAGTGTCTTGAAGCGTGCTCGTACCTGCATAAGACAAGACGGCGGCCACATCGAACATTTACTCAAGTAATAAACCAACTGTATGAAGATTAGTTTTCATTAATTTTTTTACACGCCTAGGCACTTGTAACAATATTAAAAGGCGAATACTGCAATTGTATGAAGATTAGTTTTCATTAAATTTGACCAACTTCTACTGTTCAGATTTTTTTCTTTCCATACAATGAAATAATCCTTACATGAAACAGAGTCGACCCGCGTCAAAAAAAAAAATTACCAACTTTATAATTTTTTAAGAACAACTCACGCTTGACCAAAAATTTTAATGAGCCAAATTTGTTTACATAAAAAAACACCTAATGTCTCCTTGGACACTTTTCCTCTATTTCCTTTAGATTCGGATTTCCCCATACTGTCCCATTTAAAAAAAACACTCTGTATACACTTAGGAGCAAAGAAATCGAGCCACTTAGAACTGAATTTCCATAGAAAGTGGCTCGATTTCTTTGCTTCCAAGTATATTTTTTTATGCTTAAACCAAATAGGATTTCAATTCACGACTTTTTTAATTTTCGCCAATTTATGGGCTAAAACTTTACAAATCTAACTAAAAAAGCACTGTGTATTTTAATTGACAAATTGTTATCGCTAAAAAAAACAATACCTATATTCGAATTAGAGGTATTATTGTCATTCCGCTTTTGTTTTTATCGCTATGTATACACTATTAACAGTATTCAATACCACTATTCGAAACAAATAAAAGAGTATATTGACACTGACAGGTTTACTGGTTATGATTTTTAGAGGTGTAATATCAAAAAGAGGTATTGTCCTCAATTGGCTAAGCTGACGTGTTTTAGAATCGTTTATGTCACAGTAAGAGTTATCAAAACGTTGATAATACGGAAACACGACAAAGACGATATCGTTATTACCGTGTAGAATTCCAGCCCTGTTCAAAGAAGCAATGCTGCCAGCCTCATGGGTACCATCAACAGTGACAGTGTTCTGGCCCATATTTTTTACCTATATTTAGTTTAGTAATTCAAGTATTTTTTTCTTTTTAGTTTTAATATTAGGTAGATTAGTTTATTTATTTATCGTAGTTTATTTTTATTCAAATTTATATCTTACTTATTAATTTATTACAAATGAAATAAATAATTAAGTCTTATTTCAATTGTCATTTTAACATCAGTTTTAACATGATAAAAGCGTCCAAAATAAAACAATTTACTATAAAATTGCCTCTTCTGCGATACACGATTTTTCAATCCGATATTGGCTTTAATTTTCCTCTGAAATGCCCGTGAGAGCAAGCAGGTGCCTGTTCCTTTTAAATCTGAACCCTTTCAACGTAAGATTTAATCGAATGTTACTTGCATGAAACGGATTTTAAGACTGGTGCTTACATCAGACCGGTCTGTTAGATTGTAGTAAAATTTCATCATGAGCATTTTGTACTCATTCTGGCATTTACTAAAGCTGTAACACCCGACTTATAACTCTTATAAGAAGGGTTATGTTTTTTGTTATACCTATTACATTCAGATAGAGTGTTGTGTGTTGAAGTGTTTAAATAAATTCTTTAAGTGTTTCTTGTAGTTTGAGTTCTAAAGGAATCTGTTTATACCCGCCTGCCATGTATTTGTTTCCTTAGTTATTTCTTTGTCCAAGGTTGTCTGGAAAAGATCGCTCTTTAGCGGCAAGACCGCCCGTTGTATACCTATAATTTAATTGTAGTGTTAAGACAAGTGTTCGGTTTTTTTTTTGGCGTCCAAAATATTATTTGTGTTGTATTGTATTGTAATTGTTTATTTGCGATTAATATGGTTGGCATATTAGATCTTAAAGTATTTTCGTATTGGCTCTACATATTTAGCCGTCGTTGATGGCATGCAAAACGTGAACACTTTGTCTATGTAAGTATGAAATCTATGTAATATTCTTTAGTAACTTCGTGTTATCCAAACGGCTGGACGGAATTCTAAAATTAAGGTATCGTTGGATTTGTCACGGAAAACCACTAGGTTTTCTTAGGATTGGCTACGTCACAAAAAGGCAAAAATGTCCAACAATACCCAACTCATCTTATCTAATTTGTTTAAATGTACCTAACCATTATAATTTTACTTCGAAAGTGTCAAGACTCAAGGGTTAGATATCTCTAAGGTCTAGCTGTCAGTTCACAGGATCAAAATTCACTTAAATAATTTATTGTGATCTTAGTAAAATAAAACTGAAAAGAGAAAACCAAGGTCTATTGTTGAATCAATTTTCACAAACTAGTAAGAAAAACAGTCAATTTTATCACAAAAAATATTTAGTGTAATAAATACTCCACTAATTACCTATTAATTATAGCAGTTCGAAAAATAACCATGGGCACTAAACTTTTGGGGCCACTTTTACAGAATTGTGCAACAGTGATGAAACCTATATCAATGAAAGCTCTTGGCGTGTACTTTATTTCATTACTAGCGACCCGCCCTCGCTTCGCTCCGGATTAAAGTATTATACATATAAACCTTCCCCTTTAATCACTCTATCTATTAAAAAAAACCGCATCAAAATCCATAGATTTAAGCATACATAGGGATATAGGGACAGAAAAAGCGACTTTGTTTTATACTATGTAGTGATATGGCAACCCTGTTCAAATAAAGTGCAAAAATGGCTTTTTGGTACGTTAAAAAAAGATGATTGAATGACAGATTTTCAAAAACCCACTAAAACACTATTTTCGCGCTGGATTTGACCTCAAAGCTCTAGAATAAAATAAAGTACACTTCCTGAGGTTTCGTATGGCATAGCGTTTATCACTGTTAAACAATGTTGGAAAATTGGGGCCAAAATGATGCATGGTCCTTTGTTAGCTTAAAATTAAGTATAGGTATCATCAAAACGTTATAGAATCACATTTCTAACACAATAATGTTATGTAAATACTCGTAAGTGTGATATAAAATTTGGCTTCTCTCTTTGATGATAGTATGTGGTATTTTCATAGTTTTAAGTTGAATTATTTGCTAATTTATGAATTTCTAAGAAGTGTTGTATATGACTTTTTCTAGTGATACTCTTACATGGGTCACACTCTTAAAAACAAAAGTTGACTCTCCTGTGGTCAATAGTTAAAAGCTTGTGTACATATAAGTTAAGTTTTTATATGATAGGTCTAAAGCAGTCCTGACGCCGTTTTTGCGGGAAGGGCTTAGCCAGAAAATTAGGCCTTAAAAACGTTAACTTTCGGTGTGTCCACAGGAAAGACGGTAACCTAAATCTGTGTATGACCCACATACAATACCAATTATTAACTTAGTGTGAAACTAATTAAACATTTTGTCATTATTTAACTGTCATATTTTAAATCATGATGAGAAATCGAAAATATTTACTATTATGTATTTCTACTTATATTTATTGGGCTTTCGCTTTTTCCTCAGCCTCTTGCTGCAACTCTTCGAGTCTCTGCAAAACCTTCAGTCTTCGTTTCTCTAAAGGCGTCTTTGACCACCATGAATCAGCCGATGCCTCCTACGAACAGTATCGTTATAAACGTGTTAGCTATATCATTCGTTAAAGTTAAGTAATTGAGTCACAACCTTGAAATATAAAATGAAACAATACTTCAAATATTGAACTGGCTAACACTTAGCAGACGTCCTGCGTGTTTATAAGCTAGGGTCCTGGGTTCAAATCCCGTTAAGGCCAGATATTGGTGTCATGAGCACAAGTAAATACTCGTTCCCGAGTCGTGGATGTTTTCTATCTATTTAAGCATAATATTGCTGTATATAAGTAAGATTATCGTTGTCTAGTACCCATAGTACAAGCCTAGAGCTTAGTTTGGGAATAGGTCATTTTGTGTGACATTTTACTGTGATATTTATTTATTTATTTGCATTATTTTGTCACACAAATTATTTATTACACACACACATACACATAATTATTTTGTTTCAGCATTAGCTTAAATAAATAGTTGTGAGATGGACTGGCAGCGCTCTAATTCTCTTTACAGTCCGGTGGCTCTTAAAACCAGCGTCAAGGCTAGTAAACGTGACACCTTGCTGAGTGGCAACCATTATTCTGTGTTTAAGTTGTACTTCCCTTTTTTGAATGTTTTTGTTTTTGTATTAATTTAATTTTTACATCGAATAAACCACTTCCCATTTTCTTTTCTTTATTTCCCTACGTATCTCTCTACTTGTTTATTTCAGAAAACATTAAAGATTAGGTGTATTTTACCTGCTCAGCATACACTGGCTCTCTCGAACTCAGTTGCACGGCAATCTCATGGGCTGTCAATGCACGTATACGTAGCTGGAGTCTTCGCTTTGTAGTCAATAATGCGTCGAGTGCTGATAATAGAGTACCTTTAATTAAACAATAATGATGAGGTTTTTTCTTGAAGAGGAAATAACACAAATTAACCGACGAAGATAAGTGGGTAATATTTTAGACCTGTGCGTATGTTTTTTGGACATAATTACTTAAAAAACCGGACCATGATCTGTAAGGTTTCGACTCTGATAAGTAATACAAACAAAAAAACAACAAGCATGTTTTCTCTTTCAACTTTTTATTTTACCACTTTGTCGGCGTGACTATTGTTTATTCATGCCAATTCATGCTTTCTAGTGTTAAGAGTCTGAGCTAAGCTGTGGACGGACGGTCAGACAGACGGATATACACGGCGAACTAAAAGGGCACCTATTTTGACTACGGAACGTCATAAAAGTGAAACAGCCATTTAATAATATAAACCTTGGGTATTTACATTATAAATAGACAACAATTAATTCCATCGTAAGTTTTTTACCAAACTACGGCAAAATGAAAAGGAGGGTTATGATTTAAGCAGTCTCTTCACAGTCTTCTCTGTTGTTCATCACTATTTTAGTAAGAGACAATCATTACTACTTTGTATGCTGAAACAATTTGACAGTTTCTAGGAGAATCACGCCTGTTTCCGAGGGGTAGGCAAAGATCACTTCTATTCACCTGCTACGATCCTGACAAATCTCTCTCGCTTCTTCCATATTTATACTCGCACATCGAGTCATGCATGCACATCGGTTTCGGCTATTTAAAATTCGGCCCTTTTCCAGTATTTCTCCGATTTGATTCAAAGAAGTACGCCTAGGGCGGCCTCCTCCGACCCCTCCACTTTCGCACTGTATATTTCTTTCGTCAAACTTCTATTACTGTTACTAAATTGACGAAGTATACGACGTAGTAGTAGTGTATTTAACTCACCAATAGTATACGAATCAGAAACTCTCGCTAAACTTGACAAATCCAGACGCGGACTCAAAGCACCAGCTCTGTAGAGTTGGGTCCTCCACATAAGGGATATACTCCCAAAGTCAGCTCTTGGAATTTGAATTATTTTTGAGTAACATTGGAACAAAAGTTTCTGTTCAGCTTCCCAGGGACAGCGTGATGTGCCAACAAACAACACGCGGTCTTCTGGACATATGCCTAAAAATATGTTAAAATAATTGATATCAATAATCAGTTTTAAAGTTGATAAATAATTGCACAAAGTTCAAGTCATATGCAAAAGAAAACACATTTTGAATAACCCTTTTGTTGCGGACTATGTCTTGTATCACTTATAAAATTTAGGTAGGGGGCTATGTTTATTTACCTAAATTAGGTGATTTCCTGGACAAAGCAAGTATAAGTACCGGAATTCCAGAATTGTACAGAAACTTCACGAGAATGTAATTTTTGTAAGTCCACAAGTTTATACAAAGGTACATAATTAAATCGGGTGATAAGCGTAAAAAATATTAAATAATCTTGTATATTTCTAGTAGGTATAGTCATAAATGTACAAAAACAAGGTGTGCGTTTACCTTTAATCATTTTCGCCAAATCTTTTTTCAACCTTTTAGGATCAGTCTTATCAGTCTTCGGTATCTTCTTCACAAAAGGTTTTTCAGCATCATCCATCCAAATGACAGAAGGCTGGAGAAGTCTTGACACTTTACTGACTAAATGTATCAACATAATGAGCCCTGTTTTCCCTGGATATTTGCCGACTATGTTCGCTGGTGATAAGTCAAATAATAGACCTCCAACCTCGCTGCAGATCGCATGAACGAGCATCTTTTTTCCACTGCCTGTTGGACCTTAAATAAAGGTATGTCCGGTTTTTTGACGAGAATTTCTGATAATGAGATAGACTTCCAATATAATGAAGATCCCTAGTTTTGTTTAAAGTAAACCTCGTCAAAATCGGTCCGTCCGTTTAAGAGCTACTGTGTCAGTATATCAGTCATAGTCTAGTAGTCTATGATGGTATGGCGGTCAGTCTAGATGTAAAACCTCGTAAAATGAGATTTTGATGCAGAAAGTTTCAAATAGTGACAACTGTGAGTGATAGTATTAACTGATAAATGTCTTTTGCATAACAATTGATTCTGACGGCAATAAACGACTTAAAGTAACATCTCGTAACAAGCATTGTTAACAATTCGACTGGTGTTACCTCGTAAGATTATCAGAGACAGTAGTGACAACTGGTAATATTTATCAACAACAACAACAACAGCCCTACACACAACTTTGCTTAGGCAGTTTTGTCTTTCCTGAAAAGTTTGTCAGTATGCATATACGAGAGGTCACATCTAACCGACGATATTGGAGTTCTCTTACCTGATATTAATACTGATCGCACTAACGGCGCATTATTACGAACATGTTCAGAACCAAGAGGCAATATACAATACTCCTTGATAAGTTGCCTAATATCCCCCAGACAAGGCACTGGTTCGCGACCTTCTTTCCTCAATTGGGCTCCAATGAAGGATTTCTCTCCAAAATAATCATCTATTTTCATATGAGGGTATGGACGAATAATGCCGTTAGATACCAATTCTTCAAGTAGTGATTCGGTTGTTCTATCTGGAGTTAAGTCTTTTTCTTTCTTTTTTTTATTTTTCTTGCCTCCACGTCGCACCTAAGGAAAAAAGCTATTTTTTTTAAATTAATACTAGTGGTTTCCCGCGACTCCGTCCGCGTAGAAGTCGTTTATCGCTATGCCCTCATTAAACCGTCCTTTTTCGGCATTCAAACTATCTCAATACCAAATTTTATCTTAATCCTTGAAAGCGTAAAACAAACAGATCGACAGACAGACTGACAGATTTACTTTCACATTTATAATATTAAAGGATGTCCCAAAATTTACGCAAGATTTACCATAGTAGGTATTAGTAATATTAATATTTTATTAATTTTGGTAAGTCTTTAATCGTACCTTCTTTTGAGGTTTCTTTGCCTTCTTTCCCTTTTGAGCTCGGTCTCTATCAAACGCTGCTTGTAGTTGTTCTAGTTCAATTCTAATCAATTCATCAACACTGTTTCTTATTTCTTGTTCTACTTTGACCATCTTTTCTCTTTCTATCATGTCTTTAAAATACCTTTCGTGAGGATTATCAGCGTCATCTTTGAATTTCCAGATGTCCTCAAATCTAAAAAATAGATCATTTTAGCAGTATTTTGATGTACACACATTGTTATTCATATAAGGATGTTTTGAATCCCTAGACTTTTTAACTTACTCCTCATTAGCATTAACGACGTCTTGCAAAAAGTTGGAGGTGGTACACTTAAACATTTGTAAATCTGATTCTTCATCATCCTTTGATTTTTTATTTTCTTCTGATTTACCATTTTTCTTGTCTTTACTCTCTTTGCTCTTCTTTGAGTCTTTAGAGGAAACTGGTGACGATTTACTCAGTGTACTGTCGGGACTCGTACCTGAAACATAGTAATAACTATATATTTTTGTAAATATCAACGAAGGAAATTATAACCACATGAAAAAAAACAGTAAGAAGGATTTTTTAATGAAACAAACTTAAGGTAGCTACTTTTTCTACCATGTATAATATCCTTCTGAATCATGTTCAACGTAAATATGATGATTTTATTTTTTACTAGTGTGATGGAGACAAAGTGACACAAATTGACCTAGTTCGAAACAAAGCTCTAGGCTTGTACTAAAGGTACTAAATTACTTTACCTTGTCGACTAAACATGGCCCGACTGCCCCCACCATCTTCCGAAGGAAGCTCAGGAAGTCTTCCGGTCCTCTCGTAATACTCTGAAATATATCTTCTCAGTTCATTTCCGATTTGCTCATTAAGCCTGACTCCATGTTGGATTCTGAGTTGTTCTTCGACGGTAGTTAAGGCTTTTTCAAATTCTTGAGCTCGTTCTTTTTGAAGTTTTCGTCGGTATTCTTTTACCTTAGAATAGAGAAGGAGAATAAAAAATTGTATGAAAATCTTTTCTTTCATTAATTTTGTACTTAAAAGGGTTGTTACTGAGTATGCGGCTTTTTTTTGTCAACGGTGGCAGACGAGCAAGCTGGTTACCTGATGGTCACCGCGACCCATAAACAAACGTAACACCAGAGGAATCGCTATTGCGCTGCCGACCTTTGAGAAAAGAGTAGGCTCGTTTTTTGAAGGTCCCCAAGTCGTAATGGTGCGGAAACAGAGACGCCGCGAGCTGATTCCACAAAGATAAGGTGCGTGGCAAAAAGGCTCGCGAAAAACGCACGGTGGACGATTTCCAACTATCAAGATGGTGTCGATGAAATGACAGTTTGGTACGAGTTGTACGATGGTCGAATCCAGCCGAATTAAGCCGAATAATTCCTCGGAGCACTCCCCGTGGTAAGCGAATCTCTGTTTGTGTTTTCGCCTAGGGCCCAAACTGTATATTTTATTTTATTTGTGGGAAAGTTTTAACGTTACGTGAGGTAATGTTGGAGTTTTTGTATTTTTATTCATCTTGGTTGATTTGTGTTCATGTAAAATTATTGTAAGTACCTAAAGTCAAAATTGAGAACAATTTCAATCAAACATCATTAAATCACAAACAAATTTACTTACTTCTTCAGCCCTTTCATTTGCCATAGACACCGTGTATGGTGGTAATTCCATTCCGATCAGCAACATTTCTTGTTGCTTTCTCTTCTTAGTAGCTCTTCTTGCAAGGAAACCTCTCCACACCCGCTGTATGGCAGTCGCAGCTGCAGGAGTCATCTCACCTTTCTGGTCTTTACCTTTTTCTTTTAGTAAGCGGATTTCTTTCATAAACTGGCCCCTTAAAAAAAATATCTTATCTTATCTTAGGAAGACGTTCAAGTGCTCGCAATGTCAAGAAAAATATTTATTTGTGTCGTGATATTACTTTCATTTATATAAATACCCAAAACATTGTCATGTTTTTTGGGAGATGTGACCTTTTTGTCAAATGGCATTCATTTTATATGGTGACCATATCGAAATTTCTCTAAATGAACAAAAATGTTCGTCAATCGGATTGTACGTGTAAATGTCCGGTGGTTTAAATTGAAAATAAGTTTTATATTTTAAAATTGATTAGTGAAATATCAAAAGTCAACACATTACTCATCAATAAATGAGTTGGTGATAAAAGTTATGTTGATCTTAATTATTTATCGCAATTCAAAGTACGGTGACAACTACTAGTACAGCGACGAGCACTTGGACATCCACCTTATATGTTACCATTGGGTGTCTATCATTTCATCGAAACACCTTTCATCGAATGTATCATTTCATCGAATTTCATTTCATCGAACGCTATTTTCTGCTGATATCATAATGTTTTCAGGGTATCTTAAACATCTAACCTAACCTACGAAATGAATGTTTAAGATACCCTGAAAACATTATGGTTTCAGCAGAAAATAGAGTTCGATGAAATGAAATTCGATGAAACGATATATTCGATGAAGTAAAATTCGGTGAAGTGATGAGTTACCATTATCTTATCTTAATTTTAAACATATGAGGCCTTTTGGATAATCTGTACCCTCTTTGTCCCTCTACACATTCAGCAAATCTAACGACGTTGTTTCTTCACTGTTATAGGATCTGGTATGACATAAGTTAGGAAATTGTATGACATAACCACCGCTGGAGTCCAAACTCGGTAGGTACCTACCAATCACGATTCACCTTGAGTTATTTCTTTATTACTATTTATTATTTTGATTAGAACTCTAGATTTATCAGAACTAATGTAAAGCCTAACACATACCTTAGCCTGCCTTGTCTTGCCCTCTCATGACTCTGTATAATCAGCACCGCTTGTTGTTCCGTCAATATCAGGGCTTGGGGTTTCGCAGGTTCATGTCCTAATTTCTCCAAAACATTCATGATGAACTGGTCACGATCTCTTACTTCATCTTCTCTTTCCCTTACAAAGTATTGTGGTACGCATGGTTCAGCTTCAGATGGAGTTACGTGGAGTTTTAGCAATGCCTGGGTACATTATATTAGGTATAAAAATACAATTCAAAAGTTTCATGTAATTTCAAACGTTTTATTATGTAAAGACTGCGTGAGTAGGTTTTACTATAATAATAACGTTTTAAACCGCGTCGAACTAGTTTTGTTCCAATAATACATTTTCTTAACTTTAATGGCTATGTAACTAATGATTACGAGTTAATTTATTTAACATCAGTTGCAATTATACAATACATAAATAAATTTGAAATGGTTCTTAAAATATACAGGGTGTTAGGTAATGAGTGGATAATCCTTGAACTACGGATAGAGGGCACTTAGGACGTTATGAAAAAGCTAAAATAGGTCTAGTAAAAGTCGCACGGTTTCCGAGATATTTGGACTTTTAATCGGAAATCGGATCTTTTACGAAAAACCCTTAATTTCATGTATTAATTCATATTTTTTTCACTTTTTTCTTGCATGGTTAGAATCACTATGAACTAAGGAAGTTTTTAAAGCTACATGCCAAGTTTTTTTCATGACAACTTTTTGAGTAAACTCACTAAGTTACTTTTTCCATACTAAGAAATCCCCGCGTTTGTTTTTTAGGTAGTATGGAAAAACAAACTTTGTGCGTTTACTCAAAGAGTTGTCATGAAAAAAAACTGGGCATGTAGCTTTAAAAACTTCCTTAGTTCATAGTGATTCTAACCATGCAAGAAACAACGAAAAAAAAATGAATTAATACATGAACTTAGGGGTTTTTCGTAACACGAACATAAGGAAAAATGACAAAAAATCCGATTAAAATGACCAATATCTTGGAAACTATTACCAATTGCTGAACATACATGGGGGTTAAATCGATAGCTTATGAGCTGCTCTATCAGCCCTATTCGGGTTATCCACTATTTACCAAACACCCTGTATATTAGATGGAGAATATTTACATCTTTAACATTTAGTCAGGATTCCGGTAACCTTCGGGGAGGGAAGATGGCCGATTGAAAAATGCCCGGCTTTTACTTTTGATTTATTCTGTTTACTGATTTACTCTATTCACTTGACATTGGCGAAATCACTGTGTGAACCGCCATTAATTAAAAAAGAAGAACATTTAGTCATGTGATTTAATGTTTAAGTTAAGTAGCACTTTACACTCATTTTAAACTAACATTATTATTATTTAAGTAGTATTTTAGATTGCCAAGCTCTTTCGGGACTCACGTTTTAACTGTGAGTAATTTTAGGATCTTACAACTTGAATGCATTTTTTTTTTAATTATTATTAAAGGGTCGTATTAATATAAGGACTAATCATAGCAGAGACGTCCATCTCAAAAAAATACTCACGTTTACTCAAAATCATAGAAAACTGTAATTTCTGAGACGGGTATTGAGTTTATTCACACAGCTCTTAAGATAATCTTACCTCATCATCATCATAAGTAAAATCGGACAAATGCAACTCTACCAAATCATTTTTGACTTCAATAAGTCTCCCCAAACAAGCTTCCAGTAATCTCTTAACAATCAACCGTTTCTGAGGTTGCAACAACTGATCGTATATTGTGTCTAGTCTTTGGACTAGTATTGTGTATCTCACTCTAAGCTCAGACAAGTGACCCTGTAACTGCGTCCTCTCTGTCTCTCCCAATGCTAGTACCGCCTCGTCAGCTTGCGTTGCTTCTCCAATTATTTCAGATGTTTCACACATAAGATCATTGTATGTTTTGTTAGACATTTTGTTAGTATTATTTTCACTTTTCTCTCCTCGACTTTCTTGTTGTTTAACGCAGTTTAAGTCTATATTCACACCGTCACCAAAGCCAAAAAAAATATAAAGGTTAGTTTCTGTTATATCTAGCTAAATCACTAAAGACATTGCTAGACTAAACCTACGAATTACCAACACAACGGCAAATAACTTAATACTAAAATTCACTGCAACGTTTCACAATTTACACTTAAAATAAACTTCGCTGTTCAACATGAACGAACACTCAGTATTGAATCAAACTTAAAACATTCGGTAAAGTATGGCAACTTTGTAAAACAACTTGTAAATGTCCCAAAGAAATCTTTCGTAACTCTCGTATATTAAAAGCAAAGTTGTTCAGAGTAAATACATTTTTTCGCATCGCGCTTCACAAAGTAAAGTGAGTCTACTTTTGCAGCTCGTTTATCGACCAAACGTTGTCTTTGTGGAGTGTTTCCATAGCGTTACCAACAAGAATGCTAGTATCTAGTGTAAGTAAATTTTGTTTTGCTCTGTCAACAGGATTAATTACAGACTGGGACTGAATTTATACTGAGTAATATTATAAAATAAGAAGTTTTTTACCCGGCTGCGGTAAACCCCAAAAGGGTTATGTGTTTGAATTGTATCAGTACGTCAACTCTATGTTCCCTTGTAGAGGATGGATGGATGGGCCAATTTCAACACGCGAGGTGTCGTTAGATTCGCCTTATCATAGCAAGTGTCATTAAAACAAAAGCAATCTAGCGGCACAAAAATTATTTAAAGGGTAACTAACATAATTATAAAGATGACATTATTCAAAAATGCAGTCGGGTTTTAAAAACTTGCCTATTGTTACACTTGTTCCAGTGGTATTTCTGTAGCCTACCCCTTTGGGAATGAAGGCTTGATGTTATACATGTGCATATTATAAATAGAGAGACCTTTTTTTTATTATAAGAAGATTACTCCAGAATTAACCATTTATTTTGAATGGTACTAAAATGCGATACATTTAAAATATAAGTGACGACTTTGTTGTTTACATTGCTATTGTTTTATGTTAAGGAGAAGGCACACGAGCACTCAGGCTACCTGATGGTAAGTGGAATCTGAGACCCATAGACATTTGCATTCTCAAGACTATAATGGAAAGCCTCTATGCTAGTAATTTCACCGGTTTTCTTATCCGAACTATGCGAACTATGCGGTTTCAAATGCGAACACTGTTGCTTGGCGGGTGGTCAATGGATAAGATGGTGGTAGCGATCTGGACGGACCCTGCACAGGGGCCTACCACCACTAAAACCACCATTTACGAAAGCAGAATCCTCCTAATATTGTAATGTGATAGTTTGGATGGATGGATTTTTGTTACTCCATCACGCCAGAACGGCTGAACGGATCTGGATGACATTTGGCGCACAGATAGATTATAGTCTGCTATAGGACATATAGTTTTACCCAGAAAAATTGACCAGTTCCCGAGGGAATAGCGATATATTCTTCGACGTGGACGGAGACGCTCGCGAAATCTAGTTTATTGTATTTGTATCAATGGTTTAGGAGTTAACGGTTATTAAACAGACAGACAAACAGACGCGGAAAGCGATTTTGATTTATACTATGTAGAGATGATTACGTATTCAACCCGGACAAAGTCGAAACGAGCTGCTAGTCAGAGAAAAATATAATAAACCATAACATAACGATAACGATATGTCATGAAATAGTTCTGGGCTGGGAATCTACACGGTAATAACGATATCGTATTTGACGTGTATCCGTATTGTCAACGTTTTCATAACTCTTATGACATGTCATTTACAATAATGACGACTATGACATAAACGATTCTAAAACACGTCAAACACGATATCGTTATAACGCAGTTGAATAGAGACCCTGTTGGCCTCTCAGATTACATCAATGAAAATGTTTTCACTGAATTTGATTACATGTTCGATCAAATCAATAAACTGCATGGCCCCGTGTGGTTGCCGGGTTAGAATAGTACCACTCCAGGTCTTCCTGTGGAGATCTTAAGAGGCGACTAAGGGAATAAAGGCTTGTACTGTTAGGCAATGGGCTTGCAATCTGTCACTAATACACTGGTAAACACATCTTAGCCTACTTGTGCAAAATGTGGTTACAGAATCAACAAGTCTTTTTACAGTTGTTTACAGTCTTTTTATATTTGTCTTTACACTTACACACTTTTTTATACACTTTTCCTTTTTTATTTTCTTTTAGGGCGTTCTGTAGTGATTTCGCAAATTTTTAAAATAATTAAAATATTCATCAAAGAAAATAAATCAACTTAGAACCATCCATATTTTTATCAAAAGTATTGAATTTTAGCAACACCTGACAAAAATTCCGTGCGTCTCCGTCTCCCGTCTAACTGTTCCACGAAAATATGAATTTGGATTTAACGAGAACCAAGCTGTCTCGTTGCCAACGCAACCAAACGAACCCCTTTATAAAAAACCATAAAATAACCAACCGTTACTATCGACAATGTTCCACTTGGATAAACCCGTTTATCCTCGGTGAAATTATCGCGAACATGTTGAGCACAAATCGTTTTAAGTTCAGTGAAAACGGTTGTATGTTTATTTTTTATCTTTATTATTTATCGAGTCACGCTCCGCTGCTCGCTTTATATGAAATAAGTTTTCGGGATTGTGCTTTTGTTATTTTTGGTTGGAATAATTGTTTTATTCAATGTGAAACAGATTTAATCATGGGAATAATGAGGACGCGCTTTAATTAACGTCATTTGCTTTGTTGAGGGAACAACAATAGTCATTGAGAAGGCAAACGAGCACACAGACCACTTGATGGTAAGTGGAAACTGTGACCCATGGACATTCGCATTCACAAGACTGCAACCCTACGACTGCAAATACGTTGCCAACCCTGAGGACTAAAATGGAATGCCTCTATGCTAGTTATTATACCGGTTGTCTTATCCCCAAACCAGAACACAACAATGCAAACACTGCTGTTTGGCGGTAGGTTAATGGATAAGATGGTGGTAGCGATCCGGACCCTGCATAAGGTACTACCACCCGCAAAAAAAAAAAAAAATAGTAGTCAAGTTGACACAGTTTAAAACTAAGCTCTAGTCTAGTACTTATAACTATAGTACTGTTAATTTCATATTTGCCTAGCACTTTATGCTACAATAAGCGTACAGGGTGATTGGTTATTGCATACATTCCCGTTAAGAGGTTATAGAAGAGCTCATTTGGAGCAAATTAGGTCATGTAGATATTGATCAATTTAAATTGAAGTTTGGTAATTTTCCCTTATTTCCATGTCACGAAATATTCTAAATGTTATGTTTTATTGCAGAAGATCTTCAGTGGTATCTTACATCATTATTATGAATTAGCGAAGTTACAGAATGATCAACAAGTCTCTTTAGAGTGGTTGGTATTTCTGTAGCTCTGCCTAGCCCATTCTGAGAGTTGAGGTGTGATGTTGTAAGATGGGAATTAAAACACGGAAGCCATTTTTAAAGTCTCTATTTTCTTTCTCGCTCTAAACCTAACCTAACTACATTGTGTTGTCTCGCTCACACACTAGTTTGCAAAGCTGCTAGTTTCACCTTACATGCCCTTTAAATTTACAAAAATTAGCATGCTGAATGCTGTTTTTTTTAAATTTACTAAACCTTACATTGTCCTTTAATTTCTACTTGTGAATTTACTTGGTAATATACAAATTAAGTTTTACAAATAAATTCTTCATATATTTATGTTCTTTCATTCCTTCAAATCCCTTTCATACTTCTTAGTTTTATTCTATTTAAATCTATAACAGTTAATTAACTTTACTTATCATATTATGTTTATGTTACTATTATAACTCTTAACCTTACAATAGCAAATTGATATTAACTAAACGATATAACGATACTACATAACAAACGTAACTTGTACTTTTAATTTCAAACAATATTTTTGGTATAAACGTCCTAAATCGTTTTCTTAAGATTTTTTTACCGAAGCGCCATGTAAGATGGGAATTAAAACACGGAAGCCATTTTTAAAGTCTCTATTTTCTTTCTCGCTCTAAACCTAACCTAACTACATTGTGTTGTCTCGCTCACACACTAGTTTGCAAAGCTGCTAGTTTCACCTTACAATGTTATGTATGTCATAAAGTATTATTTTAAATTTTAATCTTATTAAGGATTTTTTAAATCTACTAACCTAACCTAGCCATTTTTTTATACTTGACAATTCCACCTTTAGAAATTATTACTCCGTCATTTATGTATGTAAGGCATTATAACCAAAAAAAGAGAAAGTTTAGATGTTTGTTAAAGATAAAAAAACAGATAAAAGTGGTTTATTCAGTAAGTAGGCCGCACGGGCACTTTTACGCGTCAGAATTCTACTAGCGCTTCAAAGAGACCACTGCTGAGAAGAAGCGCCACAAGATACTCAATAGTCAGTCATTTTATAAGAATATTGCTAATGACAATGATAGAACTTAACCACGCCAGATTGGCTAAACGGATCTAGATAAAATTTGGCACAGAGATAGGTTATAGTCTGTAATAGCACATAAACTAACTTTTATTCCGGAAAATTAGACAGTTCCTGAAGGAAAAGTGATAAATCAAACTAATACGCGGATGGAGTCGCGCGCAAAAGTAATTATATCTTAATTCCGGCTTACCTAAAGCAAAATTCGGTTATAAGCAATGAGAAAGTACAGCTGTGGTACAGCTGTCGTCTTTCCCTTGTCGTCATAAATAAATCGTATAATTCTGGGGTCCCAATGAAAAAAGATATAAGTCTTCTAAAGCCGTGGCCGTCTAACCGCATAATTGTAGTTTGGCATAAATGAAGTCATAATTTTCGCAAGTCATAACTCTCCTTTCAGGCTGAAATTAAAGGATTTACAAAACATCCATCGTGTACATTAATTAGAATAAATTGGTTAGGGTAGTTTTTTTAATCATCCTGAACTAGATACGCTCCGATGTATGCATGTATTAATTAAAATAATTCCTCGAAGTTTTTTTTTTGTTCGTGATCATTACTTCTTTCAGGCCAAAATTAAATGATTTAAAAATATCCAAACCAACATTTTTCAAAATCCTGATAAAAATAACGCATTATGACTTGCAAAAATTATGACTAATAATCAGAGATCGGACAAGTTAGCGTCATTACTCGCCTTAATGTGGACATGTCTCCAAAGACATTAATTAAATTAATAAATATATTTATTACTTGAAAGACTTGTTGATAATTCTGTAACCACAATTTGCACAAGCAGGCGAAGATGTTTACTAGTGTATTAGTGACAGGTTGCAAGCCCGTCGCCTAACAGTACACAAGCCTTTATTCCCTTAGTCGCCACTTACGACATCCACGGGAAGACGTGGAGTGGCACTATTCTAACCCGACAACCACACAGGGTCCTACATTTTAATGAATTTATAATACATGTTGTAATCAAATTCAACAAAAAATATAAAAGTAAGTAATCAATTTTCAATGGTGCTATCTGAGAGGCCAACAGAACTTTTCATGACATATCTATTAATGTTATGTTTTATTAATCTAACTCGGCAACCAAACGGGTTTTTTAGAGTTGTTGATATTTCTGTAGCTCTGCCTATCCTTAGCAAGAGAAATAAATAACCAAAGTCTTGATATTGTGTAGATTTATTAAAGTAAATAAGCGGTATTTTTTCTAAATTAAGTAATATTCCTTTTCACATCTAAAATATGAGCTGAAAAACTCCTTTGGCAATCTATTGATGTTAATGGAGCAAACTTAAGTAGCTTAATGGAAATATTGTCATACCAATAAGATTCAGAGTCTTTTATGTCAATGTAAACATCTTAGCCTGGTTGTGCAAAGTGTTGTTACCGGATTACCAACGGGTCCTTTTGGAGTTGTTGGTGTTTCTGTGGCTCTGCCTACCCCACTCTGGGAATGAGGGCGTGATGTTATGTATGTGTATGTATGTAAGTATAATATTGTATTACAGTATCAATATCTGCATTTATTTTAAGAATTGCTTTGCTTAAATTCCAACGGATTTCAATGGATGCTGACCAGATTATTCAATATACTCACTACTTCATTAAAAAAAAAAAAAAGAATCTCGATTACGTGCGGGATTGATTAAAAATGTTGTAAAATGAAGTTTAATTGCGATAACACGTCATCCGATTGAATAATCTGTTTATATTTACGGATACAAACACAGTAACGACTGTTAAACGTTTGTACACCTCTCTTTACAGTTGCAAAATTAATTTCATAATTATATTTCGTGTGGATCCACATGGTCCATCGTGTAATTGTGTGTTGTTATTTGTTTGTTTGTTGCAATCGTGGATGTTGCTTTTGAGAATACTTTTTTAACACAGATGATTATTGTGTTTTTATTTATTACTGTTTTCCAAAGGATCTAAGGTACACTTCAAATAAGAAATCATTTATTTTATTTAAATCTTGGGAGGCATGTCCACATTATTGCGAGTAATGACGCCAATTTGTCCAGTCCCTGCTAATAATACATTTATGTCAAACAACATGTATGCGACCCGCCCCGACTATGACAGTTAAAATCCTTAGTTTAAACTAGAGTTCCACATAAATTGAAACCGTGTCGGTTCCATAAACCCTCCATGGAGTAGGTATTTACTTAAGTAGATGCCTCTTTCCTTTAGGAAATTGCTTTAAACAGACTCGGGGCTTACACGACGCTGCGTTGACGTGATAACTGCCACTTAACGTGAGATGCGAGGAAAGGAGATGGTACACTGGCTTTGACGTGTCAATACTGTGACTTTTGTAAAAAAAATAGCGACCGAGTGCGAGGAGTCGCACACGCAGGGTTCCGTACCATTCTTGTATGAGAGCTATTTTTTTCTTAATATTTGTTTTTTAGCGTTAATATCAGTGTCTATTTATTACGGTTCAAGAGATACAGCGATTGTTAAAGTCGAACTAAAAAACGATTTGTTGTATGTCACGATCATTAATTTAGGACCCATCTTAGATTTGGATAATTCTGACATTCTACATCAATAAGGTTGAGTGTAACTTACAAAAAAAGTTACAAAATGACTTTGAATCTCTAATGACATTGACGACGTCAAGCTTCTTTTTTTTAAATGTTTCTTAAATTAACTTTCGTGACTTTACGTATTATATGTTAACACTTTTTTTATTCAAAACAATTAAGTACCTACATCATAAAAATATTAAAATTACACAAATAAAAGTAGTACAAAGGCGAACTTATACCAAGCCAGCTATAACAGAAATACACTGTCTACCTATTACGGTTCATGAGATACATCTCGCTGACGGACGAGTAGACTGACGAACGGACAACTGAAGCCATTATAGGGCCCGTTGGCAAATCTGGCTACGGAACCCTAAAAACCGAAGTTCAACTATATAAATCTATAGTAGTATACCTGTAGTCTGTACATAAAGGGGCCCATGGCATAAAAAATATCAGCTTTATTACAAGCTGAAATCTCTTTCCAACAGTATAATATTAAAAATAAACTTTTACTTTTAAGCTCTTCTTTACAATTTAAAAACTTTTATGAAACAAGTCGAATTATGTCGGGATTTAATTGAAATGACTATGATATTTAAAACTAACTCACACACAAATCTCTGCCCTTACCGGGATTTGAACCCAGGACCGCAAGCTTCAGAGGCAGAGTCACTACTCTCTGTGCTCGTTTGCCTTCTGCATGCCATAAAAAACACTTACCGAGAATCGAACACAGCCAAGAGTTTTCTAGGCAAGTTCACTACCAACTAGTCCAACTGTGTCCTCTAACGATTAGTTAACAAAGTGTTATAAGGCAATAACAAGTTTAAACTTATCAAAATGATGTGAATAAGGTCCTTTACCTTAGCTTACGGAATATCATGGTGTTTACATTATATTACGCGAGAAGGCTTTTGACTAGGAAGCGACAACGAACGTCTTCCTCGTAATAGGCATCTCTTGGTACGATTAGGGTGACTAATTCCTGTTTCCCTAGCGCGACTTAGTTGTCTCAATATAGATGTAAGCTCCTGGTAAGAAGGATATGATGCTTTCCATTACTAAAATTATTGTCAAAATGTGTTTGAAGGAACAAACTAACGGTTCACGGTTTAACGCCTTTATATTAGTAGTAGGCCCCGTGTGGTTGCCGGGTTAGAATAGTTACACTCCATGGGCCCTAGCCAAGATGCAAACGCTCCTAACGTTTTTCTTTTCTATAGCTCAAAATGTATGGGATGACAGTCGACCACGTGGTTTATCGAAACGCACGAGAATGTCATCCCATACATTTTGAGCGATAGAAAAGAAAAACGTTAGGAGCGTTTGCATCTTGGCTAGGGCCCCATGTCTTCCCGTGGATGTCGTAAGAGGCGACTAAGGGAATAAGGGCTTGAAGTGCTGTTAGGCGATGGGTTTGCAACCCGTCAATAATAGTACACTGGAAAACATCTCAGCCTGATTGTGCAAAATGTGGTGTTAGATTTACCAACAAATATTTTTAGAGTTGTTGGTATTCTGTAGCTCTGCCTACCTCGCTTATATTTGTAAGTATGAAGTTTTGACTTGACCTTAGCTCCTAAATATTGTATCAACTGTCCTTTAGATAAATGTAGTTTATGTAAGTTTGAGTATGTATATTCATTAATAATTGTATATTTCTGGGTCTAGTTACGTATTTGAATGTACTTATGTATACCTCTATGCTTTTATCCTAAAGAAAGTAAACTTGCCTACTCAATGCACAATCTATCACTTTTATCAATATCTCAAGGGTTAGCTGAATGAGATCCCTTAAATAAGTTCGCCTTTAACATTATTTTCTTGTATCTTCATTGTATTTTTCTGTTTTATTTTGTACAATAACGTGTTTTCATACATACAAGAAAAATGTTGTCAATGAAGGATACAGGAGGTTTTTTTTTTTTTATATATGTTAAGGAGAAGGCACCCTAGCACTCAGGCCACCTGATGGTAAGTGGAATCTGAGACCCATAGACATTTGAATTCTCAAGACTATAATCCCAAGACCTCAAATGCGTTGCCAACCCTGAGGACTAAGATGGAATGCCTCTATGCTAGTAATTTCACCGGTTGTCTTATCCCCACAGCGGAACACAACAATGCGAACACTGTTGCTTGGCGGGTGGTTAATGGATAAGATGGTGGTAGCGATCCGGACGGACCCTGCACGGGGTCCTACCACCACTAAAAGGTGTTACACTTAGGTTTTTTTTTCTCTAATTATTTTTTTTACAACATCGCTCAATCTCATTCTAAATAGCTCCCTCATAACAACATCCGACGCCATTTTAATCTTTAGCGTATAGAGCTATTAAAACATCCTTTTATAGCTCCAAAGTGTCTACAATCGGTTGTTTCTGAGAACTTTCATTGAATGCGTTCCATCGAACACTGCGTAATCATTTAAGAGCGTCCAGTGGCGCCCGCATTAGTATTACTGTGTTTTCTCATAAACTAAACTATCATCTTGAGATCCCAGAGCGCTTTTGTGTTCTACAAATGAATACAAAATTTATAACATATATAAATATAACAAAGTTTTATAACTTTTAACCTTCCTGTAACCAACTTGTGACAAAAAAGTGGCTACCTTCTTGCGTTAAGTTACTCAATCACAATTCAATTGTTGTTAAGTAATGTCATATACCCTATTAGTTGTGTTTTTATTTTTACAATAAAACCGGGAAAGAGCATGTAGGGTTCCGAAGCCGTTAGGCACTAAAAACATAAAAGTCAACTAGTTAAAACTAATTTTCTGTTTAAAGTCAATTGGTGCCATCTTAGATGATTTTAGTAGGTATAAACACTTTAATCGCCTGTATCTCAATAACCAATGATCTCCACTTAGTTGTGATAGTTTTTCTTTAAAATTCGACAGTTTTTTCAGATTTGTAGTATTTGTAGTTTTGGCTGTAGGTGACGGGTCTAACAAAATAAGTGCTTTAAAGCTTAATATTTCATAAACGGACTTAATCGAAAAACTGTTGTCACAAACCCGTAATATTTTTTATAAAAGACCTATCCAACGACATCTCAGATTATCGTAGAAAAAAAAAATTGTATCGCTTTATTGGCGTGACTTATATGCATTTTCATTCATTCATGTCAAATTACAGCTTTCTAGTACTAAGAGTCTCTGCGCTAGGCTGCGGACGGACGGGCGGACGGACATGGCGAAACTATTAGGGTTCCTAGTTTGACTACGGAACTCAATAATACTCGTAGTAACAAGGGCGCCACTGGACGCTCGGCGCCATCTTAAGGAGTGCGGTGTGTTTTGTTGTTGTGTTTAAAGTCAATACTATAGCTCTGTTGCAGGTGTTTATACCAAAAAGTTTATTTACTTACAAATAGAGTTGCAAGCTACTGTAGTAATTATACCCTGCCTACGAAGCTAGCGGGCCCGGGTTCTTATCCCGGTAAGGGCAGACATTTGTGTGATGAGCGCGAGAATTTGTTTCTAAAACTGGGATGTTTTCTATGTATTTCTCTATTTAAGAATGTTTGTCGATGTTTAGTTACCAGTACTAGACAACCTAAAAAAGCCTAGAGCTTAGTTTGAGATTGTATTCAGATATTTATTTATTATTTTATTTATTTACCAAGTTATTTAGTGAGCAATTTAAACATATTTGTAAATTATTAAACCTACAATATGTTTATTTATATATTTTTTTATTTAATCTTTATTGGACAAAAGAATACACTTGATATAAAAAGGCGAACTAAATGCCGTAAGGCATTCTCTACTAGTTGACCTTTGGGCAAAGCAGAGATTGTAGTGGCGGTGCAACATAAGGTCTAACACAGACTTACATATCAATACTTACAACGTTTCAGTATGAGATAACAATTACATATATCTTAACTTCATATCTTACTTAAAGAAAATTTAGAGATGACTTAAATTAGACCCAATTTTACATAAACTGAGCATTGGGCCCTAGAATCATTAAATCATTTCTGGTAAAAATAACATAATCTACAGCTCAGCGTTATAAGTCTTTAAACCATTAAAACTAAGCTCGTAATAAAGTCATTATGTGGATAAATGCTAACGAGTATATTTACAAGCCGTCTGCGGTAGCCATTAAGGGTAACCGTCACGATTTCTGGATCCAGAATTGACTGGATGCGATATACAACAAAATTAAACAGCCTGTATAATTATGTTTCACTGCTGAACACGGATCCAGTTTTTACTTATTTTTTAGATGAATAAATAAGCTGTCAATGTTTTTACTATTGGTCACAATAAATTAATATCAGGGGACAATCCCACACAAATTGGCCTAGTCCCAAACTAAGCTCTAGGCTTGTACTATGGGTACTAGACAACGATTAACATACTTATCTAGAGAAGTACATACTTAAATACAAAGAAAATATCCAAGACTCAGGAACAAATATTCGCGCTCATCACACAAATATCTGCCCTTCCCAGTATTTGAGCCCAATACCGCTGGCTTTGGAGGTATAGTCACTCCCAACTAGGCCACTGTGTCAACCACAATACCACATTCTTGATAGGGTTGAGTGGTGGTAGGACTCTGTGCAGGGTCCGTCCGGATCGCTACCACCATCTTATACACTAACCACCCGTCAAGCAACAGTGTTCACGTTGTTGTGTAAGACAACCGGTGAAATTACTAGCATAGAGGCATTCCATCTTAGTCCTCAGGGTTGGCAACGCATTTGAGGTCTTAGGATTATGGTCTTGAGAATTCAAATGTCTATGGGTCTCAGATTCCACTTACCATCAGGTGGCCTGAGTGCTCGTCTGCCTTCCCCTTAATAAAAAAAAGAAAAAAAAAGGGCCAGGTCAGAATGGGGAGGTTATGCATTTTAAACACACTTATAATTTAATAAATGTTTGTTCAGATAGACGGTGGAATGAGAGAATACCAGATGAAGATATGTATGAAAGGTATTTAAATGTTCGTAAAGGACGATCCTTTTTGCCATATTTCCGATTAAGGCAAAAAGACCCATAAATATTTTTTTTTATAATATCACAAATAAAAGTCACGTTTTAGATTAATTATTAGTACCTATAATAATGTATTTATTAACGTTTTCCCATCAATCAGGAGACTATTGATCATGGTCTCCATGATCATTGTGGTTATTGTTAGGCTATATTTAGAAGCTATTATTATATTTTTTTGTTTACATAGTTGTTTAAATTTTATGATAACCCATGTTGTTTTTCTTTTTACGTTGTTTTGTATTAGTGTCACTTTCCGTCTCTTCACCAAGCGGTCCCAACGGAAGATCAGCGCTGGCTTTACGGCTAGCTAATGCTGAGTTGGGACCTTTTCGCAACAGTTTCTCTGTTCTTTTGTATGTATGAAATGTAATTTTGTACTTATTGTTGCGAATAAATCGCACCTTTAGAACGAAAGTGACCTAACTCAAAATCACAACTTTTTGGCAATGAGCAAAACAAGATCTGGACTGGTCAAATCATCGCCTTTTTTTGATGGTTATTAATAAAATACTTAACTAAGGTGAAATATTTTTAGCTAATTATATGTAGTGGTTATGACGCTACAAATCCTGTTAGATATTTTTTTATTGTTGATTATTTATCTTTTGAATAAAACGGCTTTTCTAAAACAAATCACTTTTAGGTCACTTTTACACTAAAGTATATTATTGTAATTTGACCAAACAAGAATTAGGTCTCTTTTATTTCTACAAGTTTAATAAAATTATTGACGTAATATGTATTTCTTCACTTTCATTCTAAAATATAGACAGAAAGTTATAAATAAGCCACATGATAAAATAATAAAACCCAAAATTTTATTTAATTCTTTATTTCACAGCCTCAAGTTGTAGTACTTAAAAAATACTTCTTAAAAAAATAAACAAGGTAACAAAATATAAACTTGAACATTTGTTTAACATAGATAGTTACACGATCTTATTACCATTGTAAAAAATTGCCTTTTGTAAAAAATCAAGTAAATTATTATTCTGAAACGTCTATTTGTCCGTCTGTCAAAGCGGCATATTTGGTACCTACATGACACTAGTACTTATTAAACTTAATTAATTATTGCGTCTTGTTAAAAATAAGATGAGATCTTCGTTAATGAGTAGTTTTATTTGAGTAAATAAAAGAAATAACATTCTTACAATCAATAAAAATAAAATAAACTTTAGTCTTTCTTAGGAACATTATTTTCCATACTTAAAAGCGAATAAAAAAATCAAACAATACATAAACCGGTTAATCTTCAGAAATAATCGTTTTATAATAATCAGTGTAGTAACTTGGTATTAAATTCTTGCGTAACATTTCGTTGATAGCTTTCTTTTTATTTTCAGTTAACTTTAACTTTCCTTTAAATGCTTTATTAACGACAATGTCTTCTAAACCTGGCATTTTCTTTCTTTTGTTTCTAAAATCCACTCGTTCAAAATTTTCCTGTGTGTAAGATGTTTTGTAGAATAGCACGAAAGGATCTGTTCTCATAAACTTTAACACTTTAATGTCATTCCAAATAACGGGTCTTTTGTTATCATTTTCATTGAAGTTATAACCCCACTGCAGTTGTAATGATTTTAAATCGAGTATAAAATCATAGCCCACCTCTTGTACTTTAAAGGGCTGACCATTTTTTTTTGCACTTTTTATTATAGCGACGTACTCGTAGGGCGTGTATATTGGGCCGGATTTAAGATTTTTTTTTATTTCTTTTTCAATTAGCGAATGAACATTATCGCCCTCGCTCTGTGTGTGGCCTTTTATAAAAAATTTATGAGTGATACTGTTAATATTTGAAAAATGTGACACTGCATAGGAATACAGGCATGCAATGTACTTGTTTTTGTTCTGGCCGCAGCAGTTATCTGTGTAAAAAATTATATTCAGCGTTTTATCTGGTGATTTCTCGCTTATTTTTTTTAAATAATCCAGAATACAAGACCCTATTTCATTAGCCCCTCGTTTGGCCTGTGTCTCATCCCAGAAGAAACAAAAGACGTCTCCATAAGCACCTACATCTTCTAATTCCTGGTTAGTAGCCTTTTTCTCCAATTCAGCCATGGTAAAGTTCAAACAATTTAATTTGGATAGATAATAGAAAGAACTGATCTCTCCATTAGGACATTGCATAACCGCTTGAAGATCATACACTGTGCAAATATTTTCATCACTTATATTACTACGATCGGTCTTTTTTTCCAGTCTGCAAAGATTTTTCTCTTTTATATGCATATCGTAATTTTCTTTCAGTTCCCTTTTTCGCTCTATAGATGCCAGATCAAATTCAAGGCAGAAATCACATCGATCCTTTTTAGGCTGGAAGAATCCTATATTAAATTTAGTCGTAAAGATATTGTGATATAGCCAGTATTGAACTGGTGGTTTGTTTTGCTGTTGTCTAATTGTTGAAAAATCACGCCAGAGATCTTTCAACGTTCGCCCTCCATCGATATATTCCCTTGACGTAGATGCCCGTAAATAGTGGGATTCAATCCGTGGTATTGAATTTATATGATCTATTATGTCCTGTATAACATTTTCGTCTATTTTTTTTCTTTTATCATGCTTGCCCCTTTGTTCTTGAGCTATGAAACCTGTATTATTAGCTTTTTGTTTTACCGTCCTAATCTGTCTGTCTGTTATATCTAATGTATTTATGAAATATTTTTTGCAAATGCGAATTCTGGTACCCTCAATAGTAAAATAAAAAGCATTGTTTGGGAGTCTCGGTGTTTGTGCGTTGGTATATTTATATTTGGGTTGAATTTCTGTCAAGCATGATTTTATAAACTGTCTCTGTAGCTCTAAGCATCCAAGCTTCCAAAACGACTGAAAAATATCTTTTCTATTTACTTCACTGATGTTATCGGAACATTTCAGACGACAGGCACATGGTTCTTTCATACTACGGGCAGGAATCTCCCTGTTGGATTTTGAGCTGGATGTGTAAGCTTGCCCTGTATTCCTGAGTTTTTTAATAATATTTTGCTTCCAGTTACTAGGATTAAGCTTACGCTTTTTAACATTTTTAGAAGTTGTTACTGTTGTATTGTTACAGTCAGTCATGTTAAGCTGGGGCTCAGAAAGAGGTGAATCAATTGACGAGCTGCTTGAAGAAGAACTTCTTGAAAGGTTCTGAATATTGTTATGAGTTTGAAATGTAGGATCGTCATCGCTTAAATCAGGGTCACTTTCAAGCTCATTAGTAGGTGATACGCAATAAGAGGGCATATTTTCCTTGACCAATCTATTATATTGGCTGGTACTGTTGCTTGGTAAATGTTGAGATTTACTTACAGTTGCACTTGAAGTAGGAATATCAGTTTTAGTTTGATTTGTAGAACTTGAATTGCTACTAGATGTACTAGAATCTGAAGTTGAGCCCGTACTAGATGAATTAGAAGTCGAAGAAGATACGCTGCTGCTTCGAACATATGTTTGCTTTGTTTGTGGCTCATTATTTTCACACTCTGACTCTGATTCTTGGGATATCACGTTAACAGGGCTTAATATTTTCCTCCACTGCTTTGAAATATATCGAAAAATCATTATAATTATGTTACTTAATAAACTATTTAAGATACACGCAGAATATAAAGAAAATAAAATTAACTTACAGTTTCAACTCGACCAGAACTTCGACTTTGATATTTAATGGTAATCATTTCCCGATCAGGGGTATCTTCAATAATCGATTGATTAGGGGATATGTTTTCACTAACTGAGTCCTGCAAACACTTCGCTCCTACACTTTCACACTCCGGCTCCGATTCTTGGGATATCACGTTTACAGGGCTTAATATTTTCCTCCGTTCCTTTGAAATATATCAAAAAATCATTTTAATTATAACACTTAATAAACTATTTAAGATATGCACAGAATATAAATAAAATAAAATTTACTTACAGTTTCAACTCGACCAGAACTTCGACTTTCATTTGTGATAATCATTTCCTGATCTTTAATAATCGATGGATTAGGGGATATGTTTTCGTTAATTGAGTCCTGCAAACATTAATATTATAGTAATTACAGCAAAGCCGAAAAAGCAACGCATTCATCAATATGACAAAAAACTTTGGGTAAGTAGTAGGTAATTACACCTGACATAAAACGTAATAAGAAACTTATGAAAAATCTAATTTCACCTTGTAGAAGTTATCATCACTTGTTTTCATCTTCCGGGCGTTTTCTAGAATTAATAGAGTTCTTCGTTTCATGTTTAGTTCGCAGAATTAATACCTTATGTAGTTCTAGGTACAATTATGTAGGTACCTAATATTGAAAATGTATGCATTAGTATAGAATAAAAACGACACAAATCTAATTAGATCCAAGTAATAATATCTAAATTATTATAACAGAGACTAATTCCTTATTAAGACGTAAGACATAAAAGTATGAAAGTTAAAATACAGGCTTAAATCTTATTAAGTCACAAAAAGTCATGCTATTATTGTTAACAAACTGGTGTAAAGAAGAATGAGTCAAAAATACTACCAACAAATTCGGTATAAAATAGTGCTAACTTGAAATGGGTCACTTTACCTTCGATAATAATAGTAATACACTTACCATTATTTTCGGAAGAAAAACGACTCAACCCGTAATCGGTCACTTTTTCGGCATCAAAATGACGTGCTGCCTGTCCAGTAGCCGTCGCAACACTAAAAGAAGCGTTACCGCTCCGACACTGGATTGGTAGTTTGAAAGTGTGAAAGAGACCCACAATAGCAGTCGGTATTGTTCTGGCACAGATAAGTCACTTTTTGAATAATCACAACTTAGATCGTTCCTTAAAGGGTCGTTTCACATCAAAACCTCATTTTGTCAAAATTTCGTTTTAGGTCACTTTCGTTCTAAAGGTGCGAAATGTCTCTTTATCTTTGTCTTTATCTATTGGCTGATATATTATAGTAATGACTATGATAAAAAATTGTAGATATTTTTTAACAAGCACACATCAAAATCTCCTAACAAGATTTAGTATAAAATTAACTTAACTAGGTCTTTCATTCAAACGAAACAACGGTCCCTTTTCCCCTCATATAAAATGTAAAGCACCATCGCAACTTTCATGACTTAGTGAGCACAACTCGATTTCTTCTACCCTTTTCCTTGAATATTTTATTTCGTTGTAACGAAAAAAAGACCCTTTTAATCTGATTTTGCGTAAATAATTTACAAGTTGGAAGAAGAAATGGACAAGTTCTTTTTACTGTTCATTATGTTCCGTTGAATTTTATTTCACTGACATTGTCTGTTAAATGACAGCGTGAACTATTTCATTGTAAAAACAAGTTTTTTTTTATGATCAGGACAAGGCACACGAGCACTCAGGCCACCAGATAGTAAGTGGAATCTGAGACCCGTACACGTTTGAATTTTCAAGACTATAATCCTAAGACCCCAAATGCGTTGCCAACCCTGAGGACTAAGATGGCATGCCTATATGCTAGTAATTTCACCGGTTGTCTTATCCCCACACCGGAAAAAAGAGTGTAAAAAAGTTTTGTCAAACATTTCACTTTTGGAATAAGCTTATGTTGCAGTCTGTTATGTTATTGCAAAATCTTTTACTGCTTTTCATAACCAACCTAATAAATCCAAACACGGTGGGTCTACTTTAAGTATAGCGATTCCATCATCAAACCAGCTAGAATGCCTGTATTGTCCTCGAGGTTACGCAGTTATACCAAATTTCAGCTCGATCAGTCCCCACTTCATAACACAGCAGCCTGCAGTGCTCGTTAGTCTTCTCGTAGCCATAGTAATTAAAAGAAAACGAAAAAAAAATATCTTTAATAAAAAGAAAACAATTCTTAAGTACCTACCCGAAACCGACGTGCATGCATGCCTTGATGTATGACTGTGGAAGAAGCGAAACAGATTTGTCAGGATCAAAGCAGGTGGAAATAAGTGGTCTCTGCCTACCCCTCTGGGAAACAGGCGTGATTTAATGTATGTGTGTATGTAATTCTTAATTTTGAGTTATTTCCTCTAAAGGAGGTGGAACAGGTTCTCAGTTCGGCCGCAATCAACCGTTTATTTTAATAGAAAACCGAAATTATAAGTAGATATAGCACTGGACAATCTCACACAAATTGACCAATCCCCAATCTAAGCTCTAGGCTTGTACTATGGCTACTAGACAACATTATGAACACATAGTGAAATATACAAACATCCAAGACTCAGAAACAAATACTCGCGCCCATCCCATCACACAAATATTTGCTTATATCGGGAATCAAACCCAGGACCGCTAGCTTCGTAGGCAGAGTTACCACTGACTAACTGGGTCATACTCACTCTTAAAAACAAAAGTTGTCTTTCCTGTGGTCAATAGTTAAAAGCTTGTGTGCATATAAGTTTTGTTTTTATACATATTATAAGTTTAAAGCAGTCCTGACGCCGTTTAGCCAGAAAATTAGGCCTTAAAAACGCTTACTTTTGACGTGTCCACAGGAAAGACGCTAAACCTAAATCTGTGTATGACCAAACTAGGCCAACGCGTATAATACTCTGTAATAAAATACTCTGTAGAAAAACCTCTAAAAAGTAAAAAATAATAAGTAGTGGCCCTAAAGGCTGATTGTTTTATAAGTAGATAGTTAACTGAACACTGACACTAACTAAACTGACACGTCGGGGACCGCTAATTAGCTGGGGTATTTTATGTTATTTCATTTACTTAGCGGTCCCCCGCCGTGGCAATTTAGTTAGTGTCAGTGTTCAGTTAACTAACTACTTATCAAACCATCAGCCCTTAGGGCCAGTACTTATTATTTTTTACTTTTTAGAGGTTTTTCTACAGACTTTTTAGTCGGGGGTTTTTTAAATTTCTAATTTATTTTTTATTTCACGCTTTTTAAACTTCTCTATCTGAGTGTTTGTTTGTGGCACCGTAACTCCCAAACGGATGAACGAATTTGGTAGCAGGTTTTTTTAAATAAAGCTACATTAATCAGGATGGTTTTTAGCAAGATTTAATGAAAATTGGTTGGGCCGTTTAAGAGATATTAGCTCTGAAAGTAGGTGTCGCCGTTATTTTGGCTTTTTACCCCCTAAAAGCTCAATATCTCAAAAATGGCTGAACCGATTTTTATAAAACATATCTAAAAACCACCACTAGAAAACCAGTTTTCATTTAAAAAACCGCATTCAAATCGGTTCATTTATTAAAGAGCTACGGTGCCACAGACATACACACACACACTCTTTTTGCGTCGGGGGTTAAAAATTAAATGAATAAGTCTCATCAAGTTATATTAAGTCCTTGCTCTATCCGACATCAGATAGGTGCGAAGGCCGGCGCCGCTTTGTTTCCACTTAACGACCTCAAGTAATAGGGCATTGTCATGTTTTTGCAGCCATGTAGGCCATGATGCCAACGGGGAAAAACATATAGGTACAACAGACCACACAAATTCTACCCACAATGTATGTGGAAGTGGGCCTAATGTTCTTTTTAGCAGGGTTGTTAAAAGGTGATTAAAAGTGCTATTATGGTGTTTGTTGGCAAGTGAGGAATGTTAAGTTACTTTGTATTGAAGAACACGATTTCGGTTTTGTATTTTTCTCTCTTTTACTCTGTAGGCGTTGCCAAGATGCAAACATTGTTTACGTTTCTGTTTTCTACCGACTCAAAATGTATAGCGTTAAAGCTATAATCGCTTCGAAAATCGCTAACTTAGCGATATACATCTGATACTCCGTTTTGCGAGTCTGATCGAGTTTACCCGAACCGAAAGACCTCTTGCACTTTAGTGGTATGCCCATAATAGTAGACATGGTGTAGAAAAATCGAATCAAAACTTATACCCTTTGTTGACCACGCTCAACATATTTTAGGGTCCCTTTTTCCTATTTTTAAATAACATTTTTTTTAAATCAAAAGATACTTGAATTCTTTTTTTTTGCCAATTAAAGAGTTATTTGGTAGGGCGCCAAAAACAATTACGTCAACATAACCTATCTATTTTAATATCATAATTCATTAAGAGTTAAAATTTGTGAGTTTGTGCGGTTGTAGGGGGATTTTGAAAATTATTTTACCAATAGAATTCCACGTTGTTTGTGAGTGTCACAGGTGTGTTATATTTGTCTACGTGGACGGACTCGCGGGAAACAGCTAGTATCTAATAAATCAAATAAATGAAAGATGTTTCGACATTTTTAGAAGGTTATGGTGTTAATATTATGAATGTTTCGAAAACTTTTGTTCTTTTGCATGAAAAAAACAGTAGCAAAAATCTAATAAACCGGTCAAGAGTTACAACAAATAACTAGTATGATCAAATATTTTCATTTAAATTTACTTATTTGGTGCTATTTTAGGTGATTATTAATTTGGTATTAATACTCAAGATCCAATACCACCATACTACTACACCATACCATTTCGAATTGAATACTTCCCTAAAGGTTGTCCAAACCTAAAAATGTATGATAACACGTACATAATGATTTTAAAGCGCTGTCACTCACTCTAAATACATAAATTGATTCTCAAATTACTCTTGAAGTCTTCTGTAAGTGAAAAACTTAAGTGAAGGACCTGTTGTATGTAGTTGTGTATAAAATCCATATTCATTACGTCAAATTTCAAATATAGAATATCAAACGGTCTATACAGATGTGTTACAACTACATACAACAGGTCCTTTATTAAGTTTTTCACGTATACACCTTCTCTTTTGCTAAAATTTCTCACACTATTGATCTTCAAACTCAACTAAATTTCTATCCTGTTCTCGAAATACAATGTATCCAATAAGATACACGACGCGTAAAAAGCTAACTTAGCATTTTCCGAAACGCTTCGAAGAAATCGAGGAGGAAATCGCTCAGTTTTTGTGTCATTTCGCACCTTCGTTAGAACAAGGGCACATGTACGATGTGACTACAGGGGAAACTGTGCCCTTGTCCGGTAGAACAAAGGCACAATGTACAATGTTACTAAAGGGGAAATTGCGCCCTTTTCCTACCGAAGGTGCGATTTGTTACTCTGCTATGAATAAGGAATGCGGTAATTTTTGCGACTTCCTTTAGCTATTCATACTGGTTATGTGACATATTGTAGCGCTTTTGCATGTCAAGGACTACAGTTATTCGATAACGCATTTATTTAGCGTATATGTAATATTAAGCTTTAAAGCGCAAATTTTTGTTAGAGTCAAGTGTCCCCCACCCTAAAGCCAAAACTAAATACTACATACATACATAACATCACGCCTTCATCAGAGTAGGATAGGCAGAGCTACAGAAATACCAACAACTCTAAAAAATACTTGTTGATAATTCTGTAACCACATTTTAAGGTTTGGTAAGGGCAGATATTTGTGTGATGAGCACGAGTATTTGTTCCTGAGTCTTGGATGTTTTCTATGTATTTAAGTATATATTTCTCTATATAAGTAAGTTTATCGTTGTCTAGTACCCATAGCACAAGCCTAGAGCTTAGTTTGGGACTAGGTCAATTTCTGTGACATTGTCCCGTGATATTATTATTATTATTTATTATTATTTTGCACAATCAGGCTAAGATGTTAACTAGTGTATTAGTGACAGGTTGCAAGCCCATCGCCTAACAGTACTACAAGCCCTTATTCCCTTAGTCGTCTCTTACGACATCCACGGGAAGACAATTGACACTATTCTAACCCGGCAACCACACGGTCAAAACTAAATACTAAAATCTGAAAAAATCTTAAATGAAAGCGCCTTTAACGAATATAAAAACAAAACTATCACGATTAATGAGACATCATTCGTTCTTGAGATACAGGCGATTAAAGTGTTTATACCAACTAAAATCAATAGAAGACTAATAATTACTTGTTGTTTTTTATGTTTGTAGTACTAAACGATTTCGGAACCCTACACTGAGCATGGTCCGACATGCTCTTGCCCATTTTATTCATTCAAATATGTGCCCTTACAAGGGTTTTTTTTATGTTAAGGAGAAGGCACACAAGCACCCAGGCCACCCGATGGCAAGTGGAATCTGAGACCCATAGACATTTGAATTCTCAAGACTATAATCCCAAGACCTCAAATGCGTTGCCAACCCTGAGGCCTAAGATGGAATGTCTCTATGCTAGTAATTTCACCGGTTGTCTTATCCCCACACCGGAACACAGCAATGCGAATGCTGCTTGGCGGGTGGTTAATGGATAAGATGGTGGTAGCGATCCGGACGGACCCTGCTCAGGGCATGTAGCATCACATCTTACCTAATCGCATCGTCAACTAAACTATTTAATTTACATAATTCGTATCCATTTTCTATACTTTAACATGTTTTACCTATTCAGTACCAGGCTTCTTAATTTTTATGAAATCTCGACCCGATTTGGTGTCCCCGGCTAGATGTTATAGTAGGACTGGGCTGGCATCTTGATTGTGGGTTTAAGTCCAATTTGTGTTGATTTATGGCAATAAAACCTTTATTATTCTTGATCGCTGATGTTTTACAGTGATTGGCTGGTTTTCGTTATTTAAATGTTCATTATGGGAGACGTTATGACCTTATGACTGTGCAGTAAAACCTAGGAGTTTTAATCCTACTCAGCTGTTTTTAATTGTCACACCTTTTCTGGCATCTTTTAGTACATTTCATTTTATTAATCCCGGTAAGGGCAGATATTTGTGTGATGAGCGCGAATAGGGGTTATCAAAAAAGTTCATATAGATAAGAAAAAAAAAACGGTAATTTTTCCATTACGTCAAGAAAATTAGTCATATATTTATATACTGCCCTTATAAGCCAACAAGCAGTATTTCAAGCTAAGCAGATTCAAACCTGTGGGGCAAAACAAGTTGCATTCGACAATCGTTAGAGATTATGTTTCGATTGATAAATGTACCTATATGGAATTGACGTAAGCCACCGAGATAGTAACGTGACACTTACGTCAATTCCACATATTTTTAACCCCCTCTGACCTGTTAGTAATATGGTTGAACCTGCTCAGGATTTTTGTCTGAGATGCCACTTTTTCTTTTATAGCGGTTATAGTTAATTTTCGTTGTTAACTTTAGTTCTTAACTATAGGTACTTTTTTTCGAAAACGCCTGAATATTTGTTCCTGGTTCTTGGATATTTACTATGTATTTCTCTATATAAGTATGTTTATCGTTGTCTGGTACCCATTGTACAAGGCTAGAGCTTAGTTAGGGACTAGGTCAATTTGTGTGAAATTGTCCCCTGATATTTATTTATTTAGTATATCAGCAGCGCCTCTATTAATCTATGTAAAACCATGTTATCTTGACGGTATTGTGCTCAACTAAGCCGCCATTACTGTCGAATAAATAAGGGCTATCAAAATGGTTCACAAATCATTTACCAAAAAAATAATTTTACAAACGTATCATTTGGAAAACTGTTTTTTGTTTATTTACTATTTCAGGATTTTTAAAACTTATCTAACATAACCTATAGGGTGCCCCACGATGGTCCTGTTAATATTAATAGTTTCGGAAAAAAGTTTGTCAATTGATTATGTTTGTGAAATGAATCTGCGTTATAACGTTATCGCGTTTGACGTATTTTGGAATCGTTTATGTCATAGTCGTCATTATAGCAAATGACATAAGAGTTATCAAAACGTTGTCAAAACGGAAACACGTCAAAGACGATATCGTTGTTACCGTGTAGAATCTCACCCTGTATGTGAAACACATTCAAAACGTTGACGATACGGAAATACGTCAACAACAATAAAGAATTATCGTAAAGTCTCAGCCCTGAGAGAGTCATCATCATCCTCATTTCTGCTGAAAGGCGTCCACTGCTGGTCATAGGCATCCCAAAAGGTTTGCCATGTAGACCACTCCTGCGCCGCTTGTATCCATCAGTTTCCCGCAACCTTAGTGGTGGTAGGACCCTGTGCAGGGTCCGTTCGGATTGCTACCACCATCTTATCCATTAACCACCCACCAAGCAACAGTGTTCGCATTGTTGTGTTCCGGTGTGGGGATAAGACAACCGGTGAAATTACTAGTATAGATGCATTCCATCTTAGTCCTCAGGGTTGAGAATTCAAATGTCTATGGGTCTCAGATTCCACTTACCATCAGGTGGCCTGAGTGCCTTCTCTCTTAACATAAAAAAATATAAAAACCTTAGCCACGTCGTCGGTCCACCATGTTGGAGGCCTTCCGAAACGCGGCCGCCCCTCGAGCAGTCTTCGGCCCGATCGGCCGTCTATTCTGCCAGCCGATGTGCACCGCCCACTGCCACCCTGCCCTGATAGAATGTGAAAGCCTACTATTAATACTCCGATTTTACTGTAATTGGATGCTCATAAAGTTAAAATAATATTTTTTTTAAGATGTGTTCATTTTTTTATATTTCAGTGTAAAAACACAATCGAAATATTAACTGTAAATAAAAGGCATAAAAACAATTTTCCTTTTCGATAACATACACATACATACATACAGGGATCGTTACCGGTATTCTGACTACCGGTTTTAAATGAGGTATAACCGGTTATAATTGTATTACGCTATTTATATCGCTAAAGCTCAGATTAGCGGTATAATGAATACCGGTATTCAAGTATATTATCGGTTAAGCCAATTGAGAACAATACCTCTTTTTGATACTTTACCACTAAAAACCATAACCAGTAAACCTGTCAGTGTCAATACCTACTCGTTTATTTGTCTGTGTAAATGTTTTTGGTGTTAATACAAAAAACTCAGACACGCCTTAGACAAGTCTGGAATTACAATTAATTACAGTCCAATTGACATCTTACTTATCAGGTGTAATGAATAGCGGTATTGAATACAGGTATTTAATACTGTAAATAGTGTATACATAGCGATAAAAACAAAAGCGGAATGACAATAATACCTCTAATTCGAATATAGGTATTACTTTTTTAGCGGTAACAATTTGTCATTTTAAATACAGGTATTGAATAAAACCGGTTTTACAATCCCTGCATACATAACATCACGCCTTTATTCCCAGAGTGGGGTAGGCAGAGCAACAGAATACTAATAACTCTAAAGTTGTTGATATTTCTGTAACCACATTTTGATAGTCAGGCTAAGATGTTTACCAGTGACAGGTTGCAAGCCCATCGCCTAACACTACAAGCCTTTATTCCCTTAGTCGCCTCTCACGACATCCACGGGAAGACATGGAGTGGCACTATTCTAACCCGGCAACCACACGGGGCAAAAAAAATAAATAAATAATGTTAATTTTGACGTAAAAGTCAAAATTTGTTTCTTGGACTTTTCGTAGTTATTGTATACTCGTATCAACTGTAGAGTTTATTTTAATGTTTATTTCAAAGTGAAATAACTAATAATTTGGTTATAGATGTTAAAAAAACCATTTGAATCTAAATAACGATAGTATACTATTTAGTAAAAGTTAGAACTCAGTGTTGACCATTTCTAAAATTGTTTTCTTAACTTTCCATATGCTACGCTTTCCACATATTTGTTATTTATTTATTTTTCTCTTTTTATTTACACAACTCATAAAAATAAAACAGAGACGAACAAATAAATAGTTAATTTTACGACAAGGACGTAAAACAAGCCATTTTATTCGAGACATTTATCGTAGATATTTTAGTCGAGAATAAACTGGGTTTTATTTCCGAGTTGCAATCCGCTTTTTACTTCAGTTGCAAAAAATAAAAAATAAAATTTGTAATAAATGTAAATTTTATTTGAAATAAGAGACATTTATTTCAAAATGCGAATGCATTATATATAAATAGCATTTTTAATAATCACATTATTTTATTGATACTCAGGTCTGATTTGATTCAATTTAACATAGAGGCATTACATTTAGTCCTCAGGGTTGGCAACACGTTTTCAGTCTTAGGATTGCAGTCTAGAGATTGTGATCTTGAAAATGTTAATGTCTATGAGTCACAGATCCCACTTGTCATGAGGTGGCCTGTGTGCTCGTTTACCGTCTTCATGGCATAAAATACTTTCATCACACTTGCTTGGAAAGGGTGTTACTACACGCAGGCGTATGGAGTAAATATAGCCGAGTTATAAAAATCCGTAACTCCCGTGAGAGGACGTCATGAGTTTAGTTTTAAAATATAGAACTCATAATTACGTCATTTCAGACTAAGGAGGTTAGCCAAGGTTTATTTGCTATACTCAAAACTTGGCTACAAACCCATTTTACAGTATATAAAACTTATACCAGTACATTTAACTGCATTATATTTATATTTTAGTTGTATTTCAGACGTTGTCCACGGACCGGGAGACGAGCTGTTGGTAGGCCTCCAACAAGATGGAGCGACGACCTCGTAAGGATCGTGGGATCGCGATGGATGCGGAAGGCACAAGACCGGTCTAAGTGGAGAGCCTTGGGGGAGGCCTGTGTCCAGCAGTGGACGTCTTTCGGCTGATATGATGATAATGATGATGAATTTCAGAAACATATATGTATTTATTTTATAAAATTTCATCTTAAAAATCAGTACAATTTGGCAGTATGGCCTTTCAAGTTAAAAAAGTAAATACACTACATTATCCGTAAAAGAATAGATTGAAAAAAAAATACAATCCTTTTTAGCATGTCGAATCCCATACATTTGTTTGATTGTTGTTTTTAGAACAGTAAATTTTTTGTTTGCCTACCAATAAATAAGAACATTACGACCGAAGGACGTGAAAAATACATTTTACATACATACATACATGTTATCACGCCTTCATTCCCAGAGGGGTAGGCAGAGCTGCAGAAATACCAACAACTACAACAAGAGTTATTGGCAATTCTGTAACCACATTTTGCACAAACAGTCTAAGATGTTTACCAGTGTAATAATAACAAGTAGCAAGCCCATCGCCTACAGTACTAGAAGCCCTCATTCCCTTAGTCAATTCGTACGACATCCCCGGGAAGACATGGAGTGGCACAACTCTAACCCGGCAACCACACGGTTAAAATACATTTTTACATACATACATAAAGTCACGCCTTTATTCCCAGAATGGAGTAGGCAGAGCTACAGAATTACCAACAACTCTAAAAAACTTGTTGATAATTCTGTAACCACATTTTGCGCAATCAGGCCAAGATGTTTACCATTTTTAACCGGATAAAATTAAATGGCAGCTGTCTGTAGTTTTTTACAAGCTTTTTACTAATTTGCAATGTTTTTATGTATGTTCGAGTCAAATTTTGCGACAATTTGAAGTTGAAACACTTCCCGGGGACCTATTAACCGACCTAAGAACTTCGATGACAATAGAATAATATGGCATGATCGAGCTGGGCCTCTATTCTACAGCGTTTATAACGATATCGTTTTTGACCTGTTACCGTATTGTCAACATTTTGATAACTCTTATGTCATTTACAATAATGACGACTGTGACATAAACGATTCTTAAACGTGTCAAACACGATATCGTTTTAACGCACCTGAATAGAGGCCCTGGTCTGATGATAGAGTCGAAAAGGGGAGGCAGGATCTCCGCTATACTTAAAGTAGACCTACCGTGTTTGGAATCATTAGACTTTGCACAAAAAGTACAGTCGTCAACAAAAGATTGGATCCAAAAATGAAGTTTTTGACAGAAACTTTTTCTAGATAAATTTACCCAGATGTTTTCATTTCTCAACCGCGTCGGGGTACAGTCCGCTCCACTTCACCAACAATACGATCATATGACCGCTATTCAACTTTGCCCTCGGAGAAATATTGTGCCTAAGCTGTGCATAAGAATTGAGGGTTCCGTGTGACTTTTAAAGACTGGAAAATAGAGGCTAGATATTTTAGGTATACATATTAAACAAACCAAGATTAAAGTAAAACAGCATAGTCAGGGAAAAACGTGGAATTCATTTTAAACTTTAGTGAAGGCGAAAGAGCATACAGAAATTTGCATTCTGAAGACTACAATCTTAAGACTGCAAATGAAAATAGTAAGCTGGCAACAGCTTTAATTTGGGAGCCCATTGTTCCCCATATTTTTTTTGGTCGTGTCATTTTCAACATAACTTGGTAGTCCTATTTTTTTGTATCGCATAAACCGTTAACTTTTCAGAATTTCTTAAATATCTAACGTGTAGACAAGGTTATGTTGGGTTCGATTTGATTTATAAGAATTCTATAACTTAAGAAATGTATATACCCATTTAATGTACCGTTTTTTTTTGTTTTTTTTTTTTTTTAGTGATAATTGTTTTTCATTAATTAGGATTAATTTTACTAAGCAATGAGATTACTATTTGAATCGCTAAACATTGACCATCCCTTTCAAAACTTAATAAGTACCAATTTCTATACGTTTAAAATAAAAATGAGACTTTGCCAATAAGACATACTTGTTAGGTTTAAGTTAAACTTATTAACTCCGTCGAATAAACCTCGGTTCACATTAGCTCCCCAAGGAACCCTAAGGACGGGTGCGCCCGTGCCGCGAGACAGGATAATGTCTTCATTCGAGATAATTCTGCGACATACTTGTTAGGTTTGAGTTAAACTTATTAACTCCGTCGAATAAACCTCGGTTCACATTAGCTCCCCAAGGAACCCTGAGGACGGGTGCGCCCGCGCCGCGAGACAGGATAATGTCTTCATTCGAGATAATTCCGCTAGATCGCGGCGGCCACTTTTTGCATTCTTTATGATCTGGGTGGGATGCACGGAACTGGTTGTTTCAAATAGGGCTGGCACTGATTTTTAACTGACTTCAAAAAAGGAGGAGATTATACGTTCCATGGTATGTATTTTCTTTATGCATGTTCACCGACTACTCCGTCAATTATGGACCGATTTTGAAAAATCTTTTTATGTTTGATAGAGTATACTTTCCAAGGGGTCCCATTATCACCAAATTTGAATCTGATGAGGGAACAGTGAGGAATTAAGGGAGCTCCTTAAATATTGTAGGCAAACATATAGCGATTTTAGTATTTTTAGTAAAAAGTCTAGCATTTGCATTCAGAAAGTATCACTTGGTGAAGTGGAACTGATGATGAGCTGAGACCACAGTTGGCGACCGGAACTCCTCAACGGTACGTATTTCAAGAATGGGGATAAGATATCTTGATTAAGATAGTTGAGCGACTACAACAAATAATATTTACTTGTTGAAATATGACTATGAATTTCCCGCGGCGTTGCTTGCGGCGCTCTTGAAATAAGTTTCCCCCTTGAAGAAAGTTTCATATCAACTAAATAGTGGGACTATGTAACAGCGTATTATAAATACTAAAAAATATAAAATAAAATAAACTACCTATTTTTGCTGAACATAATTATTATGGTAGTCGCCGACTTCAGTTGGAATAACCTATTTGATAGGTAGGTAGGTTTCTACAATTTTAAAAGAAGTTATTTTTTGCGATTTTGAAGGTGGTTTTTTGTTTTTCAAAACATTTATTTTACATTTTGTACACCTATTTTTATATAGGTAACTAACTAGGTACTATTACAAATGTGAAAGTGTGGAGGGATGGATGTTTGTTACTCAATCAAGCGAGAAAGGCTGAACGGATCTAGATGCAATTTGGCCCAGAGATAGATTATAATCTAGAATAGGACATATACTTTTTTATCCAAACAAATAGATGGTTCTGGAGAGAACAGCGATAAACGACTTCTACGCGGACGGAGTTACGGAGTTACGGGGTTACGACCAGTTATAAATAAATATCAAATGACAATCTCGCACAAATTGACATTGTCCTAAACTAAGACCAGGGCTGGGATGCTACACGGTAATAACGATATCGTATTTGACGTGTTTCCGTATTGTCAACGTTTTGATAACTCTTATGTCATTTACAATAGGATGGCGACTGTGACGTAAACGATTTTTAAACGACACGTGTCAAACACGATATCGTTTTAACGCACTTGAATAGAGGCCCTGGGCTTGTACTTAGCATGGGTACTACACGACGATAAACATAATTATATAGAGATATACATACTCAAATACATATAAAACCTCCAAGACTCAAGAAAAAACTCGCGCTCATCACACAAATATTTGCCTGTACTAGGAACTGAATCCAGGACCACCAGCTTCAAAGGCCTCCAACTAGGCTAAACGCATGCATCTCGCGTCGTTATTTATTTCTATTATATTCTAGTTTAAAAGCAACTTATACTTAAATTATCATCGGTTTTAAAAAAAAAAGGTATGGGTAACTTGCTATATTTTTTTACCACAATCATTGTCTATGCCAATATAATATGATAATTTCTACAATCATTATGTATTTCACTTCTTTTTTCCAGTACTTACCAAAAAAATCACCACACATCCTTTGTTGCGACCGTTTCAAAGCAAAAACGACGAGAGAACCCCTAATAGTCTCAGGTTATGATTATTAAACATTTTAAAACTCGAGTGTAGCACTCCTTGCAAAGACAGCGACCACAGACTAAAATAATTCCCACACCAAACGCACGATAACCGCAGATCGCAAAAAAATAACGTGTGGTTTTTTAAGCTGTTACAGTGTTTTATACTAGGGTTATGTATATTGCTCGCAGTGGGGTGTAAATTGAATGTAACTGGGAATCCACACATGTGGGGGTAATAAAGAAGCCAGAATTATATGAGTATCATTAACTTGATATTACGCTTCAGATTTCATAATGAAATTATGTTATTTTCGCTGAAGAAGTATCTCAGGGCTGTGCAAAGAACCTGTTTTTTATTTGATTGCATTTGTATGTTATCCAATGGCTTAGTGGTTGCAATTCCTGTTATGTCCTGTCCTCTCCTGTCCCGCTGTTCAATTCGATTGATCTTGGGGCGGAAATTCATTGTACGATAGTAAAATGCACACGTGTTTCTTTTTTGTGAAGGTTTCACTTCTATCTCGTGTAAATTGCACGTAGGTTTTTTTTTTTGCTTTAGTATCTGGCCATTTGTAAATCTTTGGGTATTTAAGACGATCCAATGGTATTTTAGTTTCACTCGTTGTGTTATTTATGTTGATAGAAGATAATAACTTTATTTCAGGCAACAAGGCCTAATAAAATCTACATAACAATATATAACTTTAAAGTAACGGTACAACTCAAATTTCATCTATGTATTTAAGCAAATTCTACAATTTTATAACTAAGCTCTGAGCTTGTATTTTGGGTACCTGACAAAGATGAACTTACTTATACAAGTAAGTAAGTTTATCTTTGTCTAGTACCCATAATACAAGCTCAGAGCTTAGTTTTAAAATGTTTCCCCCCCCTGTAACTTCTTAAATAAGAGAATGATAAAATAAAAAAATATAAATAAAAAAAATATATGATGTATGTACCATGCAAACTTCCACCGAAAATTTGTTTGAACGAGATCTAGTAAGTAGTTTTTTTTAATACGTCATAAATCGATTTGCTGCTACGGAACCCTTCATAGGCGAGACTTACTCGCACTTGGCCGCTTTTTGTATTGTGTGTGTCTTATGATTTGTGTTTGTTTTTCTTCTCTACCCGAGTAAAACCATCTTTGTCCTGCTTGGGACACGTCGGAAGCACCCCGCGAATGGGTTTATGAATTTGCGTGGCAGCCCTAGAAAAGAAGCTGACAAGCATGAAGTCACGCATTCGTTTTAGATGCAAAACCTGAATATAGTTAGTACGTAGGTACATTGTTATGGTGGAGTGGCATCGGTTCCGCAATTCATCCTCATCACTTTTAGCAGCTTTTATAAAATTTAGCTTAGCTCTGGGTAGGTATATATTTCCTTTTCGAATGCCGAATTTATTATTTTCTGGATAAGCACGTTAGATACTTTTTATCCTTTAATGCAAACCAATTTATATTCTTGTTTTTATAATGCCTCTCTACTTATATTTAAAAAACAACTAAGAGAGATAAAGACATCTCTTGTAAACTTTTGCACTTTATTCCTTTCCTTGTGAATGTTAATTAAATCAAACGTAAAACCTAGACTAATTTCATATTAAAACAATTAATTATATTGCAGGTTTTGTTGACGAACTAGCTCGCAGTACATAATTTAAATAAATACTTAAATATCAGGGGACAATCTCACACAAATTACCACCACCTCTCTTATCCTCTTATTATTATATTATTATACATTTATATTATATATGTTTGTGTTATTATCTTTACTAGCGCAATATATGTATTTATGTTGTAGTAGAGAGGACAATAGAGAGATCTCTCTCCAGGCGGGTGTTATGCCTGGGGACCGAAGTCCGTTTGGATGAAGTTGGAAGTGGTATATAAGTCAACCGACTGAAGAAACTTCGTTAGCGCGATGTAGCGCACTGTCAGATTTAGTTGCGTTGTCTGACGCTGGTGGTGCTGGCGAGTTGTTTGTTACAAGTTGTCACTAGATGTCGCTAGGTCGCCACAATGTTATTATAGCTTATTGATATGTAAGTGTATGTGTATTAGTTACACCTTAATTTATGTTGCACCGTCACTACAATCTCTGCTTTTCCCAAAGGTCAACTGGTAGAGAATGCCTTACGGCATTAAGTTCGCCTCAATAAAGATTAAATTACTAAATAAATTAATTAATTAATCAGGTCCCAAACTAAGCTCCAGGTTTGTACAGTCGGACACTTGCACACGTTAGTACCTTGTCGCTTTGACGCCTTTGATAGATTAGTGCAGCTGTTCAAACACAAACCAAAGTGTGCATTTACTTATTTGGCCGACTATACTATGGGTACAGAACAATAAACACAAAGTGGTGGTAATATTTAGTGGTGGTTTGGTTTAGGAAAGACAATAAGAAGCCGAAACCAAAGGTGACAAATAAACCGAAACTGAAAATGATCTAAAAGAAGAAATAAAGCTGACGAAGTAGCACAGACATCATGACGAAGATACAGAATGTCTGTACTTTCTCGTATTCTGAGTCTACTGAATCATGGATCACTTGCCAGACTTGCAGTAGGTAGTCACATGGGTTGTGCAGGAGTGGAAGATAACGATGACAAAGCTGTTCATATCTGGCCGGTTTGTGAAGATGACGATTCAATATTCTATTCCCCATCTTACCCAAGGAAGCACCGCGTCTTACCCTATAGGTGTAGCAAGATGGGGAGATCTCGTTTTTTCTTTGTTTTGGCTGGTTATGATTAAAGGAATAAAGGCCGATTATTTTCTTTATGAAAATTCCTACGTATGTGCAATAAAAATGGAGGGTTTTATTCATGAAATACCTTAAAGTCCCCGTCTTAGCCCACCTTCCCCTATAGGCCGACCGAACTATGGGTACAAAACAATAAACACAAAGTATTGGTGAGGTTTAGTGGTGGTAGGACTCTGTGCTGGGTCCGTCCGGATCGCTACCACCATCTTATCCATTAACCTACCGCCAAGCAGTTCGCATCGTTGTGTTCCGATATTGGGATAAAACAACCGTTGAAATTACTAGGATAGAGGCATTCCATCTTAGTCGTTATCTTAGGGTTGGCTACATGAGAATTCAAATGTCTATGGGTATTCTATGTATGTCTATTCTTTTTACTATCAGGTCGCCTTCCATTGCCATAAAAAAAAACATTCTTTAATACGTAAAAACACCAAACACTTAGAACAAATACTCGCTCATTTGACTATGCCTACGGGAAATCGAACCCGGAACTAGCTGCGAAGGCAGAGTCACTACAACGCGTCGTCTAAATAATCCGTCACCGAATTGAAAAGCGAGAACAACACCCTGCACGAATAACTAAAGAATCCCTTAGCTTACTTGAAAATAAATTTGAATACATCCAAACCATAAAACTCTCAAAGTCACGAAAAGCAAATTCGACATTCGAAAAGGAAATATATACCCAAAGCTAACTTAATCTCCCTACATAATGTATGCGCTTTGGGTGCAACGCATTTTTCACTACATTTTAGCATACTGCAGAACCGAAAAGAACGAATGACTCTGTCTTTTAAAACGAGGTGCTAGTAAATTACATTTAATTCTTAAGGTAAGGTAGACGTAGTGCTCGACATGTCAAGAGAAAATATATTTTATTGGCGTCGTGATATTAAGTTCACTTATACAACTACCCAAAACATTTACTTATGCTAAATGGAATTTGTATTGTTGAAATTTCACTAAATTAACAAAAATTTTAGTCAATCGGATTTTAAGAGTAAACGTCCGGTGCTTTCAATTGAAAATACGTTTTATATTTTAAAATTGGCGTGTGAAAAGACAACACATTTCTCATCGCTAAAATGAGTTGGTGATAAAAGTAATTTTGATCTTATATTATTTATCGCAATTCAAAGTATGGTGACTAGAACTAGTACAGCGACGAGCACTCAGACATCCACCTTATTGCTTCTGCTTCAGATGATATCAATACTAAAAGCCTGGTGGTGGTTAGGACATTGTGCAGGGTCTGCCTAGAACGCTATCAGTATCCTTAAGGGTTTGTTTACACAGACCGGCTCGGAGAGCAGATTTTTATCACGTTGGAAACAGTTTTGAGCCATTGTTATAAGGTTTATTTTTGCCATTTGTCATTAAGAATGCTAGAACCCGCTTCGTGTGAAATAGTAAGAGGAGCCGACCGGCTGCTTGACGGCTGGTTTTGCGCTCGCGCAGCCGACCGGCTCCCGTCTGTGTGAACGGGCCCTTAACCCTATCACCAAGCAGTCTTGAATTGTCGTTTCGGTGAAGGGATAAGACAAATTGGTGAAATGAACACATGCCATCTTAGGGTTTTCATCACACTTGACGACACGCTAGCCTAGTTGGGAGTGACCCTGCCTTCGAAGCTAGGGGCCCTGGGTTCAAATCCCGGTAAGGGCAGATATTTGTGTGATGAGCACGAGTATTTGTTCCTGAGTCTTGGATGTTTTCTATGTATTTCTCTATATAAGTAAGTTTATCGTTGTCTAGTACCCATAGTACAAGCCTAGAGCTTAGTTTGGGACTAGGTCAATTTGTGTGACATTGTCTTGTGATTATTTATTTATTTATTTATTATTATTTAGTTGTGAGATTGTAAATTTCTATGGGTCTCAGACTTATTCTTTAGCCTACCGCTAAGCAGTGTTTACATTGTTGTGTAATGATGTGGGGATAAGAATACCGATGAAATATTATGTCTATAATAGAGGCCTTCATTTAATCTTAGTCTGTAGGGTTGGTAACGTATTTACAGTCTTATAATTGCAGTCTGGTAATTTAAGTTTAGAGATATAGGTGCCCTGACTCCTCTTGAGCCTTCTCTATGCCATAAAAAGGATTTTACTAAGAGCAACAGTAGCTTAGTAAGTAGCTTAAGTTATTTAATTGGCTTGTGTTCGCTTTCTTTGATAACCAACACTCTTCTAGTAAAAGACAATTATCGTGAGGAATCCTGCACATTCCGTTAAATAATGTATAACTAGGCAATAAAATTGCATTTTAAGGCGAGTGAATTTATTTTGTAAAATAACTATAACAACAAAATTTAAAAAAAAGTTGAACATGAAAAAACAACAGAGCGCATTGTAATTGGCAAAATACTTTGCGAAACGCAAGATCTATAAAATACATTAACCTCGTAAGGCCCAACGGCCTAAATTTAGGACATTTGCCAAAGTGACTTCAGACTTTAGTTGACTAACACAAGGTTCTTTTTTGAACTAGAAAAATTTGACGTGGGCCTCAGGAGGTTAAGACATTTTGTACATAAAAAAATATCTAATATTCTTAAAGTCAATCAAATTAACAAATTGAGAGGACGAACTGTGCCTTCCCAAAATTAGTTCTTTGATTCTGGGATTTAAATAAACAATAAATGTCTGCAACAACTTAACATTTTAACGGAGTAAAGTTGAAAATTCTCCTTTACGTTCATTGTTTGCTGAATTGAATTCTAACAATTAATTATGGTATAAAAGTTAAGTCCTGTGTGTACGTACCTTTTAGAAATAATTATAAAATAAAAAAAAGGTTTAATGCTTTTTAAATTATGGAGCTTTATATAAGAAAAAAGACAACATTTTTGTTGTAAACTTCCCTTACGCCCTAACTAGATATATCCCTGTTTATCATACTTACAGTTAGTTGCAAAACTGAGTCAATATTAGCAACTTAGTAGAATGTAAATAAGTTGGTGATAGTTAAAGGTATTTTTAATTGTTTAATACGACAAGTACTCCTTGAAATTTGCTACAAATACTCCTACCAAATGATTTACCTGTCATTTACAGTTTTTAAGTAATTTTATAGTAAAAACTGTTGAATTTAACTTTTTTTATTTGTCTAATATTTTAATTCTCTCTGTGGTAACCCAAAATAAGGACCCTGCTAAAGTTAAAGAAATTTTGCCTTTTTAAAATAAGTAGAAAATTAAAAACGGACATTCTTTTGGTGGCAGTTATTGGCAACATTAGTTCGGTGCACGGTTCACTTTTCCACCGAGACAAATTAGCCATACAAACTGGTTGTTAGTTCACTATGGTAGGGGATTAAAATTCTGCAATAACTAGAAAACTACGTCCCTGATTCAAGCAGTTGATACCTCATTTTAAAAAGAATGGAATTCTCTATTTTAGATAGTTTTCTTATTAGGGGTTGCCATGGAGAAAACTAAATTACTAGTATAAAACATAAATAGAATTTTTACAATTTTTGGTTCAAAATCTATAAAAAAATATAAATGATAAATAAATTATTTATACAGCAGTTTTGTAGCTTACTTCAAGGATAACTATTCTGTACTAAGCATTTGAAAATAGCTTTGATTGTCATCGACTTATTAAAATTCTACTAAGGTGCTAATATTGACTCAGTTTTGCAACTAACTGTATATGAGTTTCTGGGATGGTAAGTGGAAACTCAATTTTAAGCAAAAATGTAAACATGGCGATCGTTGATATTGACCGTATTATTGGTACCTACTAAGTAATAATAAACATACGTTATATAGAGAAATACACCAATCAATCAATGAGTTCTCGTCCTAAATTTAATTTTTAATGCATTTGTTTTGCATGAGCACTCAGCTTAGTGTGTCTTTCGGCAAAAAAGGCCAAATTAGGAACAGCTGTCTGTTTCAGCTCATCTTCTCATTATGTTTCATGATCTTTCCCGGGTTTTTTCTCCCAATTCTTTTTTCATACATAATGGGTTTTCTCTTGACCCTAGTCGAGACTGGAGAGTCAGGATAGGGTACCTATTAATCCTATTTTTAACTCGCTACCACTATCACCATTTTGCTTCACTTTTCCAGGTTTCCTCTTAACAAGTGTCTTTTTCTGAGAAATGCATCCTTAAACAATGATAAAAACCCAGAGATGAACAAATACCTACTCCTGGTCATCACTCAGTTCGATTTTCAGTATGGACCTGTTTTTTTTAGGTTTTATATTCTAGTCCGGATTAGATAATAATGTTACGCTTGCGAGGGTAGGTAACGGGTAGAAATGCACAAATATACTGATAATTAAGAGCTAGACTTTATTAACTCACTCACTTAAGCGTTAGAAACAAGTATCGCATAATAAGCCTCGAAGCCTCTTGTTCACACTATTCTCTCCAAGTAAATAATGAATCGTATTCGCATCGTTCTGCCGTTTATACTCCCAGTCCCCGAATGTTTCAGGAAGCCTTCTCGAATAACCGATAAACTTTGACCCGCCGAGGACGTTCTAGAAGGTTCTACTGGAAGGTTCTACACATTGTATTACAATAGCGATAGCCTTGGCCTTGAACTCTTGACCCCATTTACAATCGCGACGTCCTTGTCTCACGGGTCTCATTACTAATCTACTTACCTACCTAACCTACTCGTAAAAATTACATGGTCGACTGTAGCATTAAAAATGTTAATAAAATGTACGTTCTCTGTACACTCTCCACCGAAAGATTTTCACCAACGATCATGATTTACGATGTACCGCGTATTTCCAAAACATGACGGGCTTGATCGTCTCAACGGTTCCGACGGAATGGGCTATAAAAGGGAATCTCTCAAACTTGTTTAAAGTTCACAATGAAATTACTCGTTGGCTTTGCCGAACGATTTCGCCAACTTCTCCAAGTTTCAAACGTCGGAGAACCCGCCTGAAAAGGCTCTTCAAGTTCTGTTATCTTTATAAATATTGACAACTTAACATCGGAATTAAAATTTCAAATAGCATCCTAACGATTCTGAGGCCCTACCCAAGATGCGTTCGCTAACTAGCGTTTCTATTCGTTTTATTTTCCAACCAATCGCGTCACTGGTAGATCGAGTCATACGAAAAGTCGCGTGATCTACCAGTGACGCGATTGGTTTAAAACCAAAGGAATAGAAACGCTAGTTAACGAACGCGTCTTGGCTAGGGCCTCTGTTATTGCTGAGAAAATTAAAACCATCATGATTTTCGGCTTCGATCTTTCCTTATCTTTTTGCCTACCTACATTTTCACAGATTGACCTCCCCTAAAAATAATGTGAAGTGAAAATTCTGCATACTTAATGCGTACCTTGAAATGTGTTTCGATAAAGTTATAGCTAACTGCTTCAACTATATCGCAGACAGAATCCTAGACAAGCTGCAGGCATATACGCTTTAAGATAATAACTGGCGAGTGATCATGAAAAAATATTTCCGGTGTTAGGTTATGTTTTCATCTTTTTGAGCACTGTAGTTTTTGCAGCCTAAAATACAACAATTCCTAACAGAATGTCACACAGTAATATAGTTAAAAATTACAATAACTCCATCGTTTGGCACCAGTTTCGGTGTCAAACTAAACTGGCCTAAAAAAACGACCACGCAGAGTGAGATAAAAAGTAAAAATGCTGTCTTATTTATTTATGTAATACCGTATAATGCTTCTCTTTTACTTTCTGTATTATTTTTTCGTGTCGCGTCTAGGTAATACCCTGTCTACGAACTATATCCTCACAATAAAATTTTAAACTGCTATAAATTCCAACAAATCCACCAACAATTCCACAGTAACGATAATCTACCCAATATTTAAATCCATTCCTGGAGCCATAATTCTAGTTTAACGGAGCTCCCGTTAAGGTAGCGCTGAATACATTCCGCCAACAATGGACTACATCTGTTGGCGCTAACAAGAAGGTAGTTTGGCGGTAACAGGTGACGACCGTTGAAGCGATAAGGTTATTGTATTACTGTTCTCAAGACACAAAGGCGTATTTGACGTTATTTAATGTTAATAGTTAGTGGCTATGGTCCTGATAAACAGAACAACAGCATCTCCTGCAACGCATCTGTAAGATAAAATACAGTCTCATTCATAATTAATAAGGCAATTGAATTTAGAAACCACTTTACGTGTTGAAATTGAATAAAATTAAGTTGTTTTCTTTTGAGAAGTCACTATTGAAATGGTTTCTACCATGCAGCAAAGCAAAAGGCAGCTGATAGGTGCATGATTTTTATTTTATATTATTAAACCATTGAAACGTACATTAAATTAAGAGAAGAAATAAAACCGTATGAAACGGTATTGTGATTATTGCGATAGCCTATTTAGTTGACAGTAATGGCGGTCGCGCCGAGTTAAAGACAATACGTTTGCATGATAAAGGCAATATGGTTAGAACAGAGTAAAAAAAACCGGCAAAAATTGATATCGTATGATTGTGAACTACATCAAGTTTTTTTTTTCAACTCGGTCGCTATTACTATTAAGTACATTTGAAGTCATAAATATGATTACACTTTAGTACCTTGTCACTTTCATTCACTGAGACCATTTTATATATTATATATTACATGCCCGTATGCGCATGCCTATATATGCCCGTGTGGTTGCCGAGTTAGAATAGAGCCATTCCATGTCTTCTTGTGGATGCCGTAAGAGGCGACTAAGGGAATGAGGGCTTCTAGTACTGTTAAGCAATGGGCTTGCAACCTGTCACGAATACACTGGTAAACATCTTAGCCTGTTTGTGCAAAATGTGGTTACAGAATTACCAACAACTCTTTTTGTAGTTGTTGGTATTTCTGTAGCTCTGCTTACCCCACTCTGGGAATGAAGGCGTGATAGTATGTATGTATGTATATATTACATATTTATGACTTCGACTGTATATAAGAGCTATGATACGACAATACGAAAACACGTCTAAAAGTTACCGTGTAGAATTTCAGCACTGTATTTTTAATCCAAAACAATTGACATAACGTAATTCTGTACACTTCACTCCGGAAATTACACCCGAGCACCAATTTACACACGTCCATAGCAAAGCCTTTTTACTTTTAATTTAAATTCAACTGTCAAAGGAAAAAGGCGGCAATTTTATTAATCGCACGAACATTCGTACAAATAACGAACAGGAGTAGTTCGATGCGGACTTTTTTTGGACTGTGTTGGTCGTGTGAAGTTCTGCGGCGGGAGTCTGTGGCATTAAAGTAACTTTATTATTTACTAGTTCTCGTGACCTCGGGAACGTTCCAATTTTTCGGGATAAAAAGTATCCTATGTCCTTCACTGTTACTCAAACTATCTCTATACTACATTTTATCTAAATCGGTTCAGCTGTTCTGGCATAATTGTGTATAAAACATCCATATACTCAGCCACCCAAACCTTCGCATTTATAAATAGTATAGTAGGATTATACTCGTATTAGCTTATTTTTTTATCCCACGGCCTTCATTTCCATAATTATTTGTCTTTTGCATCCTGCGGACATTTCTTTACATTCATTATTAATATATTATGTAAATTAATAATGTTGGATATGGTGTTAGCATTGGAGATTTGTAAAAGTTGTACGAGTATTAGCCTACTGAAAATCCTATACCTAACTGGCCAATGTTCTGTTGAACATAAAACTTGTCATATTACATTGTAAATTGCGCTGTGGATTAATTGTGAAAAAAAAAACTTAAATGTCTTACTTATAAAAAAAAATGTATAAATACAGACGTCAATAAATAAATAAATATCAGGGAACAATCTCACATAAATTGACCTAGTCCCAAACTAAGCTCTAGGCTTGTAGTATGGGTACTAAACAACGATAAAGACACTTATATAGAGAAATACATACTTAAATACATAGAAAACATTCAAGACTCAGGAACAAATATTCACGCTCATCACACAAATATCTGCAATTACCGGGATTTGAACCCAGGACCGCTGGCTTCGGAGGCAGGGTGACTCCCAACTAGGCCACCGTGTCGTCAAAACAATAACAATTTGACTTTACAAACAATCTTGCTAAATCTTACTCAATATTTTGAAATAGTTATAAACTTAAAATTCTCGTCCCAGCTCTCATCACACAATTTCAACCGATCAAATAGGAAAACATTTCGCCAGGCGTCCGCAAGTCAATTACTGTAAAATGGATAACAATTACATGACTGCTCGTTTCACTGCGGTTAGGTAAATAAAACGAATGTCCAAGTTTCCAGAGGTTTTTTTAACTCTGAACATTAATAGTAAAGTTTATTGTTACTTTACGGTTAATGTCAGGATTAATGGTTTATAGTGACCGCTAGGGTTCGGACTCGCTACCTAACTATCACCAGTCGACCCTCAAAGCCACTAATCCACCAACGCTTTTACGAGTAAATACATTCGTAGCCAGGGTTGACAATGCTTTTGTAACCTTGAGATACAAAGGTGCATTCTCCTAGCCCACTCACCAGCTGACCTGTGTTTGTTTACCTATCCCGAGCCATAAAACCGTTAGAACACTAAACACGACCCGTCTGAAGTTCCCCGCTAATGGCATTACGTTTATGAGAGAACAATGTATCCCATTATTTTATAGAGGTGTGAATTCCCGGGAATTTGACGACAATAAATCAGGTTAGCCTTCCGTATTATTAAACGTACCCTTAACGTGTGGAGGAGCGAGGAATCACGATAATTTGGAGGAGGTATGCTATTTTTGGAGTAAGATTTTAATTGCATACCTCTGGTGATGATGCGGGTTTAGGCTTTGTATCATGGCGACAAATTAAATTAACATTGGTTATTTTTGCCCCGTCTGGATGCCGCGATAGAATAGTGCCACTCCATGTCTTCCCGTGGATGTCGTAAGAGGCGATTAAAGGAAGAATGGGCTTGCCAACTGTCACTAATACCTTAGCCTAAATTAGCCTAATTGTGCAAATGTGGTTACGAAATTATTAACAAGTCTTTTCAGGCTTGTTCATATTTTTGTCGCTCTGTCTACCCGTTTGGGAATGAAGGTATACTTACGCTTAAGGCTTATTGGATGGGACAACGATATAAATACATTAATATACAAAAAAACACCAACATACAGAAACAAATACCCATTTGCCCATACTGGGAACCGAAGCCGTGACCACTAGCTTCGTGGGCAAGGTCACTATTAAATAGGCCAACATGTCGTCGATTGTTTTTGATACTTTATCTTTAATTCAGGTAAGAATACCATCAAAGTCATATGACTTAGTAGACAGTCATAAAATCAAAATAAATTCTACCTTATCTCCTTTGCAATCGACTTTTATTCCAATGGCCGTTTATACAATTTTTGCACAAGGGGACCTAACGAGGAGAGAGTTAGATCTTAACCAAGTTTTGTAAAGTATTGCATAACCAATCAAAAAATGTTTGTGTCATATTATTGAGTAACTTAATAATCAATAAAGGCCAATTTGTAGGAGATTATCCTCTAATTTTATATTTATTTTATTTTCATTCTAAAAGGAAAAAATCTGGAAGTCGTAAGTACCCGAAACCGGCGTCCATGCATGAATCGATGTATGAATGTGGAAGAAGCGAAAGAGATTTGTCAGGATCATAGCAGGTGGAAAGTAGTGGTCTCTCCCTGATCTAGGAAACAGGCGTGATTTTATGTATGTATGTAGGAAGGTAAAAACTCATCATTTCATCGAATGTATCATTTCATCGAATTTCATTTCATCGAACGCTATTTTCTACTGAAACCATAATGTTTTCAGGGTATTTTAAACATTCATTACGTACGTAAGTTAGGTTAGATGTTTAAAATACCCTGAAAACATTATGGTTTTTGCAGAATTTCATTCATCCATCGTTTCACAAACAAAGTTTCACAAATGATTCATTTCAAAAAACTATCATTTGACAGCCCGCGTTTTTTTTTTCGAAACTGTAATTAATTCTGGATTTATTTCAGGACCATCTTGTTGTCTATAGGTTAGGTTAGTTTTATAAAAATCCTGAAGGATTTGTAGTTACAGAAAAAAAGCGGGTTGGCAAATGAAAAGGTTGTGAACCATGCATATGTCAAAGATTTGTCGGCGAAAAGGCAGTGAACCGTTTCGTTGAAATAATAGACAACTATGAAGGAAACCAAAAGCCACATCCATCCAAAACGCCTCTGTCGTCAATACTGCAAGTCACGAGCGTCCCCTTGAAGCAAAATCATCTTACAATGAAGGGGAAAATTCCCAGAATTACTCTCCCCGTCACCCCATTACTTATTGTACCATTCGCAAGGGTGAGATTTTTGCGAATCGTGTGAGTGATGTTTTTGTAATCGTGGTGAATTGTTTTTTTAAGTGACGCTATCCCCAGCACCATGTTTTTCTTTTGATCGAGTACTAGCGGCCCGCCAGCGGCTTCGCTCCGCTGCAATTTTCCGACCTTCACGTTGGATTTTTCAATTATTTTCTTTTAAACCTTCCCTGGACTATGACAAACATTTAAAACCAAAATCAGCCAAATCGGCCCAGCCGTTCTCGAGTTTTAGCGAGACAAACGAACAGCAATTGATTTTTATATATACAGATTAGTGGTAGTATACAGTTGTGTCCCTAGAAAAGATACACAAACGAATAGGGTAAAACTGAGATCGTTTAATTTAACAAGCATATCATTAAACAACCGTTTTTATCCGAAACTGTAAATAATTCTGGATTTATTTCAGGAACATCGTGTAGGTATAGGTTAGGTTAGGTTAGGTTAGTTTTATAAAAATCCTGAAATATATTATAGTTACAAATGAATAGGTTGCGAAACGATGCATTTGTCAAAGATTTGTCGGCGAAAAGGCAGAACCCTGGCAAACCTTTCGGAACAAAGTGAAATATCTCGCCTCATAATTATCAGCTCTACTGAGATGAAATATCCGGTTTTTTAATAATTTTGCAGAAAAACCGGTTTTTTTGTGTGTGACGTCTAAAGTTATTTTTTTATTTATTTAATTGAATCAGGAAATGCTCTAGAATTATAAAAAAGTTTATTTCATCTCAATAGAGCTCATATAGGGCGAGATATTTCAATTTGTTCCGATAGGGATGACAGCAATCAATTACTTTTTATAAAAAAATTACGCCACATTATTTTTTTCTTGTCGGTGAAATTGCATTCAATTTCATCCCTATTCGTTTATGTACCTTATTACCTCTATTATATAGTGTGTTCCTGCACTATACGAAGGGATTATAATTAAATCGCAAAATTACCACCTCGCTGTAGGCATCCTAAACATTCTCGAACTAAATATCTTGGGATGAAATTGGTCACTTTCATCCCTTGGTAAATAGTCTACTATTACAGTCAAAAACTAACCTAACCTAAAATTTATAAAAACAAGAATGAAAATGTTTCAAGAAACAGAAAACCCGCCCTCAGAAACTAATATACATGTAGAAAACTAAATAGGTCAGTCCGACTGAAGTCGGCACCCCACATTTTAAATAAGAAAGAAAGTTTTTTTTCGTTTAGTAAAGGCGGTTTTTTAAAAATATTTTAGTGATCATATCAATTATGCTTTTATGTAATGTCACTCGTTAATTTATAACATTAGATAGTTCACTCTCGTCGTAAGCAACGCCGTGGGAAAGCCATTGTGCGTAGGTATATTTAAACCATTAAAAAAGCTTTGTCATAGTCGCTCAGCTATCAATATCAATAAAAAGTTATCGCCCATGAAATAGGTATAGTAGAAATTTTATAAAATGTCGGAATCCCTAGTAATTTTTTTAAGTGAATTCCGACCTAATTGCCATCTTATGTAGGTCGGAATTCACTTAAGAAATTTACTAGGGATTCCGACATTTTATAAAATTTCTACTATACCATTGAGGAGTTTCGGTGGCCATCTGCGGTCTTCATCATCAGGTCCACTTTACCAAATGATACTTTCTGAATGCAAATGCTGGACGTGTTACTGATAATACCAAAATCGTTATATGTATGCGTATTAAAATTGAGGAATAAGAATAAGAATAAGAAAACATTTATTGCCACACACAAAATACATATATACATACATACATACATAAATCACGCCTGTTTCCCAAAGGGGTAGGCAGAGACCACTTCTTTTCACCTGCTACGATCCTGACAAAGCTCACACACACAATAGTACACAAAAAACAATGGAGCTCTTACTAACTAGACTTATAAAGAATATAATAATATAATATGAGTAAGAAGCTACACAGAACAAAATATATGTGGCAAGGGATTAGGACTCAGCGTTTGCTGTAGGCGCGCTCCGGCAGGCTCGCACTACAGCGCTGGTTTCCAGTCCATCCCGCACCCTGCAAACTTACTATCGGATGCTATCTTATTTCTAGGAGTTCCCTCAATTCTTCAAAATCCCCTTACTAGTACCAACTTGGTGTCATGGGACTACCCCAAATATCAAACAAAAAAGAATTTTCAAAATCGATCCACAATGACGCAGGACTCGCGTAACAACAACGAACAAAAAAAAACAAACAGTCGAGTTGAGAATCACCTTTTTGAATTCGGTTTATGTTTCATTGTGTTATGTATATTAACCGCCAAAAAAATACCATAGGCAAATGACAACACAGCCCACCTACCTGAAGGTAAGAGGGATCTGAAACCCATAGACATTAGCAATTACAAGACTTAAGACTGCAATAGGTACTAAGACTGTTAATGCGTCGCCAACCCGGAGAACGAAGATGGAATGCTTCTATGCTAATAATTTCATCAGTTCTTATCCCCATACCGGAACACAACAATGCGAACACTGCTGCTAGGCGGTGGGTTAAAGGATAAGATGGTGGTAGCAATCCAGACCGACCTAGCTAGCCCAAGTTCTACCACCACTTATCCGTGCATAATGCTTTTCGAACGTAGTTAAATGGCATTATGCAAAAACTTTTCATGCAAATTAAACAGCATTTTTAGTATGTTTGTTAACTCGTAAAATGCGAACAAAACCTCTTAAAACTATGAGAAAGTGTTGAAAACCCGCACCTGATGTAAGTGAGTTAGGTATTTAGCGCGGCGGTAATAGAATCAATGTCGGTTCGTCTTTCTGTTCGCTCACTAATTCACCTTTGTCCGTACTTTGCAGACGGTGTCATTTGAACCATCGGTTGAGCGTGGCAAGGCACGAGCGATATGATGTGATAGTTGAATTTTTCTTTGTCAATTTTCTTTACCTACTTTTTTTAATTTGCATTGTTTCTTTGAGTCACACTCGTTCATCACAGAAACCCTTTTTGGGCTTACTGAGCATCAAACAAGTATCTGGCCTTACCAGGATTTGAACCCGGGACCGCTGTCTTTGGAGGCAGCCCAACTAGGCTAACGTGTCGTCATAACATAACTTAAACATTAAATAAAAACATTTAAATTATACATAAACTTCGTACGTGCCGACGACTATAACACAGGGTCCGTCCGGATCGCTACTACCATCTTATTCATTAACCACTTGCCAAGTAACAGTGTTCGCATTGTTGTGTTCCGGTGTGGGGATAAGACAACCGGTGAAATTACTAGCATAGAGGCATTCCATCTTAGTCCTCAGGGTTGGCAACGCATTTGAGTTTTTAGGATAGTCTTGAGAATTCAAAAGTCTATGGGTCTCAGATTCCACTTACCATTAAGTGGCCTGAGTGCTCGTGTGCCTTCTCTTTAACATAAAAAAAAAAAACTGTACTCAAAATGTACGGAGTTGACATAAGTGGTCAAATTGATTGAGCGGTGATTTTTTCTATTTGTGAAAATCGTTAACTATTATCGTTATGCATCCTCACTTGCCCCCGTGCGGTTGTCACCAGGAACATCGGCTTCAAGTGGGATAACAGCTCAAGAGCAAGGCTAAATCCTCAAGGCTTCGCAGGTCTCCGCTGCCACCTGCAGCTCGCACCAGTAGCCAGCAAAGTTCATCAGTCTCGTGACGCTAACGTCGTTACTGAACTCAATCAGGGCCCATTGACGAGACGACGTAAGGCCAACTCTATTATGCGATATTATTCTCGCCTTATAACAGCGTCTAGTAATAGTAAATGAACTATTAAATAGATAATAAAAACTGGGCAAGAGCATGTCGGACTATGCACAGTGTAGTGTTCCGAAGCTGTTAAGGACTACAAACATAAAAATCAACAAGTAATAACTAATTTTGTAGATAAAGTCATTTGGTGCCATCTTAGATGATTTTAGTAGGTATAAACGCTTTAATCGCCTACGAGTATATCTTAAGAACCAATGATGTCTACTTAGTCGTGATAGTTTTCCTTTAAAATTCGTTATATGGTCTTTCATTTAAGTTTTTATTCAAATTTTTCAAAAGGAGAAAATGGGGAATGGAGGCGCAGGTACAACCGGGAGATAGAAGAACTAGTGTCCGAGCCGAAAATCATCGGAGAAATAAAATCTTCCCGACTTTGCTGGCTAGGACATGTGGAGAGGATGGGAGAAAATCGAGCCATAAAGAAAGCTTATCTTGGTCAACCTTCCGGGCGTCGCCCGGTGGGGCGCCCAAGATATCGCTGGAAGGATGGAGTCGCCAAAGACCTTAAAGAGCTGGAAGTGTCCGACTGGTCAGATTTGGCAGAAAATAGAGACGCACATTAATGTCGGAGGCCAAGATCCACTTCGGGTTGCTGAGCCAGCAAAGTAGTAGTAGTAGTAGTATTCAAATTTTTAGTATTTGTAGTTTTGGCTGTAGGGGGGGGACACTTGAGTCTAACAAAAATTAGCGTTTTAACGCTTAATATTTCATAAACCGATTACTTAATCGAAAAACTATTTCGCAAACCTAACCCTAACAAGGACAAAACACATAAAACTTAATCAGCAAAAGAGAGTTTCTTCACGAGAAGCGCATTTTTGCGGCGATAATTCAAAAACTGTATCCGATCATGTTTTTAAATATTTTTTGTTGAAAATATTTGCTCAGCGTTACTTTTGTTGGGCTCAATTTATGCAACTTTTGGAGCGACTGATTCCGAAAATATTCACTTAATCAAAAACATAGCGTGTGTTAAAACAACTTTCGAAATAAGCCACAGAGAAAAAAAACCAAATTCTTTTACAAGTATGGAGTGTTCCGCTCGTCTAGAAATATTTCTTTTAGTTATTTAATACCAAATTATTTAGTGGCTTATAACTAAGTAAGATTTTCAAATTTTATCAATTAAACATCTTGTGGTACACAGTACATAAGTCAACATTGCGCCTCAATTCCTAGAGTGGGGTAGGCAGACCTACAGAAATACCAAAAACTCTTAAAAGACTTGTACCCAAATTACCTTATTTTGCACGATCAGGCCAAGAAGTTTATAAGTGTGTTAGTGACAGGTTGCAAACTCATCGCCTATCCGAACACGACTCGCATCGTCAATCTGTGCACATCTTGTTGTTTTTGAGTAAAATGCCTGTGACATACGGACGGCATGACAAAACTATACGGGTTCCGTTTGATCCTTACTTTCAGTACCAGAGGATGACCTTCTTTTATCGACTAATTAACGTTAGTGTAACCTAATCGAGAAAATGTTAATGGCGATTAGTTAAAACGCCGTGCATAAGTAGTGATACTCCACATTGTGAGGCTCCCGCCAAGTAACAGTGTTCGCATTGTTGTGTTCCGGCTTGGGGATAAGACACCGGTGCAATTACTAGCATAGAGGCATTCCATCTTAGTCCTCAGGGTTGGCAACGCATTTGAGGTCTTAGGATTATAGTCTTGAGAATTCAAATGTCTATGGGTCTCAGATTCCACTTACCATAAAAAAATAAAAAAATAAAATTGATAATTAACGTTCACTTCCGTATGGTTATCAAGTAGAATAGTTAAAGAATGCGTTTGCCACGCACCTTATCTATGTGGAATCAGCTCTCGGCGTTTGTATTTCCGAACCATGAGAGTTGAGATCTTCAAAAAACGAGCCTACTCTTTTCTTAAAGGCCGGCAGCGCACTTGCGATTCTTCTGGTGTTGCGTTGGGGGTGTTTATGGGTCACGGATATCACTTATAATATAATAATATAATAAATTACTTATGACAATACGTTGGCCTAGTTGGGAGTGACCCTGCCTATACAGTCGTGTCAGATATTTGTGAGCACCTTGTTCGCTCAATTATATCTGATGGCGAATATGCCATGGGTACTAGACACTTAAGAAAAATAAATGCTTAGATATTATAGAAATCATCCAGCACTCCGAAACAAATATTTGCCTATCACACAAATATTTGCCCATACCGGGATTCAACCCGGGGCCGCAGCTTCGTAGGCAGGGTCACTACCAACCAGGCTAGCACGTCGACATACAAAGGTTATAAGTAAGTTAACTAGTTTTAAGTAATATTAACATTAATCCTTTGTACGGGAATCCAACCTTACCTCCCATAAACAGTTAAATATATGAGGGTAGACTTATAATAACCATCAGGTCTATCCGAACCCTCGTTACGCTTTGATATCAAAACCCTTGTTTACCCCTTCATATCAAACTACAAAATATTGTCCCTTCCTTCAATATTAACTACATAACCCTCCATTCTGCCGGATAGAGACCACTAATTATTCAAGGTTCTGCATATTGACCAGTGGAATACTTAATACATTCAACCAAAATTACCAAGACCTGTTTGTTCCCCATTAAAATAACTAAAGCAAGGTCAGTTTAGTCTGGACGCCGGTAAACTTTGACTGGCTTGACATTGTTGACAAATCTGAGGACGCAGTTCTGATGAATAATGTAAACTAGTTAATATGGCGGATATCGTTGTTAGTGGAATATTCAAGCAGTGCAGTGGCTGTGTTAGGTTCATAAACGTTTCACGAGAACTGTTGTTTGTGCTGTTTAATAATTAATCTTAGGTAACAAAGCTTAAGGCCTATTGTACGCCATCATTGGCCAGCATAAGGGACGGAGTAATGAGTAAGTTATATATATTATAGTCAAGAGCAAAGAATTTGGGTCACTTTGTACAAAATAAAACACAAAAAAGCCAAATAAATTTGTATTGGGACGAACTTGACTTTGCCGTTGAAAAACTGTTGTCTCCATTCATCGACATAGGTCGCGATTAGTTTACCAACTTCATAAAAGTTTGCAATCGCAAAATGTTTTTTTTTGTGATGTATGTAACTAAAAATTAACGGATTTCGCAATTTTTCCTTTATCTGTGCTATAAGACGTTGCTTCTTACTAAATTTCAAGATTTTGATTACAAGGGAAGTACTCTGTAGGTCTTGATTCCCTTGGGAGTGACGAAAATTTGCGGCATAAACGGCGCATCTTTTGATTCCGTTGGCTTAAAAGTTTGTTTTTTTCACAGCTCCAAGGGACAGTAGACTTGAACATTTGATATAAATTCTAGGTTGATACCTAAACGCGTTCCAGAGAAAAACGGTCTTGACAGATAGACAGACGGACCGACGGACGGACAACAAAGTGACCCTATAACACGTTTTTACTTTTGAGGTACGGAACCCTAAAAAAACCACATACATAACATCACGCCTTCATTCCCAGAGTGGGGTAGGCAGAGCTACAGAAATACCAACAGCTCTAAAAAGACTTGTTTATAATTCTGTAACCACATTTTGCACGATCAGGCCAAGAAGTTTACTAGTGTATTAGTGACAGGTTGCAAGCCCATCGCCTAACAGTACTACAAGCCCTTATTCCCTTAGTCGCCTCTCACGACATCCACGGGAAGACATGGAGTGGCACTATTCTAACCCGGCAACCACACGGGACAAAAAACCAATGCTCCAAAAAAGAACAGGCATCTACGGCCCATCCTAAAGGATGGGTAAACCAAGTTGCGGTATTTACGCACGAAATCATCGACGCCTTCAGTTGCAGAGATATGAACTCCTGATACCCGTTACGCAGTGACAAACACCAAAATAAGCTACTCGTACGCTGGCCTCGCCAATTCGCAAAGTCCCAAAAATCCGCATACTATTTCGGGCCTCCTGTGGGGCTGGACAATCGACAATAGTTAGCGATAATGTTTTGATTGAAAAATATATGGAATTGACGTAACCCACCGAGATAGTACCACGCCACTATCTCGGTGTCTTACGTCAATTCCATATTTGTCTATCAAAACAATTCGAAACAGTTCAATTTATGCTTTTGAGGTAAAGTTCTAACAATCATGTTTTACAGATACCAACTGATTGAGGCCAAGCTAACGAATCCAAACTTGGGTATACATTAAGTAAAGATGGTCTCTGATTATCTTATTCATTAAGCTACCGCCAAACAGCAGTGTTCGCATTGTTGTGTTCCGGTTCGGAGATGAGAGCGCCGGTGAAATAACTAGCATAGAGGCATTCAGAGGGTTGGCAACGCATTTGCAGTCTCAGGTTGAGATTGCGAATGTCTATGGGTCACAGTTCCCACTTACCAAATGCCAAAAAAAATAACATTTCAGATTCGAGCATTACATCAGTGAGTGCAGAGAATCAAGCATACGCATTAGAGTCAGCGAGGTAGTATTGTATTGTAATGCTCAACATCGAATCTTGAATATTACATTACAGGTGAACGCTTCCTGTGAGGGACCGGCAAAGAGAAAATCCAATTGGCACCTTCCGATTCCATCATTAGATCAAAACTGATACCGTAATTTTGCATTGTCATTGAGTTTACGTCGAGTTCGAAAATTCAACACATACACTTTCGCTTACTAGCAGAAACTAAGCCAAAGTTTCGCCATGTCCGTCTCAAAAAATACCGCATATAAAATTACAGGTTTTTAAAAACAATTTTTCGTTTCAGTGATCCGTTTATGAAATATTAAACGTATCTAATTAGCTTAGCTAATTTTTGTAAGACTCAAGTAAACCTTTCAGCCAAAACTACAAATACAAAAATCAGACAAAAATCTTAAATGACCAATGTCTGGACCAATTTAAGCGCGGTTTTATTTTTCATTAAGTTCTTCTTTAGGTTTCATGAAATTCGATCGCGCCGTTTAATAGCCCAGACCACTCACGATTTTTTTGGATATAATTCGATATCAGGCTAAATATTTTATAAACAGTCATAATAAAGCGTTATTTACTCTTACTTTATTATTGAATCAACCAAAATATCATACCGAAAGATGCTAGAAAAAAGCTTTACTCTAAAAAGAACCGGATTTTTTCAGGAAAGCTGCTTAATTTTTTTTATGCTACAAATGTATTGTTTGCATATCGAGTTAAAATTATTTTCAACTATCCCGTTCACTTTCGGTTGGATTTAGTCCAAAATATGTCAAGAAGCGCGTATAATATATTTTATATATATATTAGCGTACCAGAACTGCACCGATATGATTTAATTTACTCGAGTTATATTTCAAATCAATATTTTTTTGTAACGCAAGAACAAAAATAAGTGGATTAAATAATTTGTACTTGAAAGAAAATGAATTAATCTAGATATTTTTAAAGTAAATAATTATTTTAGCATTTTTGCTATATTTTTACAAAATAAAACAGGTTCATTATCTTTTTTGTTTACTGTCGCGGTCTTAAATTTAGATGTAGGTATACAAATTAACACAGAATTATGTTTATGAACTTGCCAAACTATTCTTTGACGTAATAAAACTATTTTTAAAGTTATATTGTTGAGTCTCGATACAAAGAATTCGTAACTTTCCTGGGGTATTAAGAGATATCAAAGGATTTTACTAATTATTGTTCCAACAGAATCCAAACCTAAATGAACAATCATTTTGAATCCAACCCTACATCGTTCGGAACGACGTCGATCACTTGTCGCGTGCCGATATAACATTTCAAAGGGGTTGCCCTCACGTGAGAGTAACTAAGTTATTGGATCCCTCATCAGGGGTAATGAAAACATACACGCGCCGAATACCGTATGAGGGCTTCGGATATAGATGTGGCTGAAGAGTAGTTGCTTACAGACGCGAATAAAATAAATAAGTAGATACTTATTATTTAACATACAACAACATATCATCACGTCTTCATTGCCAGAGTGGGGCAGGCAGAACTACAGAAATACCAAAAACTCTAAAAATACTTCTTGACAGTTCTGTAACCACATTTTGCACAATCAGGCCAAGAAGTTTACTTATGTATTAGTGACAGGTTGCAAGCCCATGGCCCTATGGCAAGCATTTTTTTCGACATCCACGGGAAGACATGCAGTGGCACTATTCTGACCTGGCAACCACACATGGGTGAATTATTATACTGAACAATGAAATTAATTGGGGCCACGGTTGAGGAAAATGGACATCATAGTCTCAATTGTCAGGTGTGTTGGGCGATTTCCGAGGCACCATTCCATCAATGACATTGTTCGTAGGGCCTTGGTGTCAGCGAATGTGCCGTGTGTCCTGGAGCCCCCGGTGTTAAGTCGTACCGACGGTAAAAGACCTGACGGCCTTACGCTGATTCCATGGTGATTGGGTCGTTGTCTGTTGTGGGATGCAACGTGTGTTATTAGCACTTTTGCTGTGTCCTATTAGGAAGGAACTTCGGGGTGTGCTGGTTCCGCAGCTGAAAAGGCCGCCAAGTTTAAGCTAGCCCAACACTCGGCGTTGGAATGGACTCAATTTCTTTTTTGTATAAGTATTAAGAGTTGCTAATTGACGTTGAAATTTAATTTTAATTCGTACTTATTTTTGTGAATGACCAAACAGCTTTTGGGAAATGCGATGATAATTTTTAGCAGGCAAGTGTCTCATCTTTAATGTATCTCTTCTATAAGGGTCGGTACCACAAAATCCCGAATGATTTTATTCATTTGGCAGTACGTGCGAACAAGGACTGGTTTGTTCTTTCTTGTATCAAACTGTTTTAGATTTGCAATTTAATAGAATATTTAATTACTTTAGCTGACAGCTGACGTGGGTGAAAAAATTGCTAAGCTCGAGTGGGATTGGGCGGTCACGTCTGTCGCATGCAACCAGACCGGAGGGCTAACGGCCACCAAATGGGCGACGAAACCGAGACCGAGATTGCAGGGCAAATTGAAAGTATTGCTCAATAACTGGCCGGAAGAGGCACCAAGTAAGAACTCTCCCCTTAATCTCTATTAAGGGGCTTTTGCCCAGCAATGGGACACAAACGGAATCTTCCTGTTTGTAGCACGGTGGGACTTACAAGGTTAAACTATGGCAGTACTACATACAACTGCACTCAATACAGCGTGACGTTTCATACGGGCATATATTTTACAACAGACGTTCTTAACGATCATTGAATTCATGTGAGAAAGATATTTTGTTTGTGACTTTTATTATAGAAGCGTATTTATTTTTAATGTTTGTCTTAGGAGTAATATAATGCGTGCAACTTACTATCACTAAGAATTTACGTGTGAGAGCGTTCATTCGTCAATACGAGTATGTATCCAAGTGCAAGGGCGATATGTGGAAAGAAATCTCAGGCGAGTAAACCGCCACGAATAATTAATTAAAACGGAATAAATTAATGATCTTCATTTTTAGGGTTCCGTAGTCAAACTAGGAACCCTTATAGTTTCGCCATGTCCGTCCGCAGCCTAGCTCAGAGACTCTTAGTACTAGAAAGCTGTAATTTGACATGAATATACATATAAGTCACGCCAAGAAAATGGTTATATAAAAACATATTTTTTTTAGTGTACCTCCCCTATACGTAACATGGGGAAGTATTATTTTTCTTGTCTACCCCATAGTATGGATAGGTCTTTTAAAAATATTACGAGTTTGTGATAACAAGTTTTCGATGAAGGAATCCGGTTATGAAATATTAAGCTTTAAAGCGCTAATTTTTGTTAGAGTCAAGTTTAGTGTCCCCCCCCTCCCTCCCTACAAAAAAAAACAATAAAAGAGCATATAACGAATTTTGAAGAAAAACTATCACGTCGACTAAGTAGACATCATTGGTTCCTGAGATACAGGCGATTAAAGTGTTTATACCTACTAAAATCATTTAAGACGGGCCAATTGACATTAAATAGAAAATTAGTTATTGCTTGTTGATTATTATGTTTGTAGCACTTAACGGCTTCGGAACCCTACACTGAGCATGGCCCGACATGTTCTTGCCCGGTTTTCGACTATGACTGGCGAACCGTAAATCATGTCAATCATGACATTACATTTACGTAGATGCTGTAATTCAATTGGCGCAGTGTGATACATTGCTTGCTGAATTGATGAGTAAGAAAAATAAAATACAACTAATGCTACGTTCTTAGTGTGTATATTAACTGTTGTTAAAATATATGCCCGTATGATATTTACTCGCTGTATAAGGATTAATATTTCCACATCCAGCCCGTATTTCAAAGTTCCAACTCAGATTCATAATGGCTGACAAACCTAACTCGTTTTAAATCAATCTCGGCACCTAAGTTCTGGGACACGGCTGCGTAAAGCCTTAGTTTTGCGGTTTGAGGTGCGGAGTCAGTGTCAGCGAGCAATAATGGATTATAACAATCGAACATTAGAATATGGTTTAAAAGGTATCTCATCATTTCACCGAATTTTACCTCATCGAATTTAATTTCATCGAACGCTGTTTTCTGCTGAACCCATAATGTTTTCAGGGTAACTTAAACATTTATTACGTAGGTTAGGTTAGGTTAGATGTTCATACCCTGAAAACGATTTCAGAATAAAATAGCGTTCGAAGAAATTAAATTCGATCAAATTATACATTTGATGAAAATATAGGTTAAAAACATGTTAATAGAATTCATTGCACGGGTACACTACATAATTCCGAAGAGACATAACTCCAATCAAAATTCAGATTTTTCAGTTTTCAGAGTGAAATTTTGTGATAGAAGACATTCTAAATAGGTTCAGCATAACATAGCTTTTGGAAATAATTAAAATACGGACAAAATGAATATTTCGGAAAACAAATATCGGAATTTTGGGGTACTTTATTGTTTATTTTTAATTTTAACCATATTCATTCCGTGAGTCACCGTCGGTACTGGCTGAACATCAGCGCTGTAGGTGTCTGACACCTCAGCATTTTGCTGAGCCAGTGTCCGTTTCACTGCCGTGAGGACACACTTGATTGCCTAAATTTTATTTAATCTTTTAAGTATTTTTTTATTTGTATGTGTGTCTTAGGTTGGTGAATAAATGTTTTTCTTCTTCTTCTTCTTCTTCCGTAATTAAACATTGCTGGCGATTCTGTCCGTCCAAAAGCGATGCATTGCCATTCCCACGGGAACTGTCCTATTAACTGGAATAAAAAGAATATGGACATCTTTGGGCTAAACTATCCCCGTACCGAAATACACGTCGATCAGTTGAGGCATAGAACCTCAAAGACGGAACAAACAAACACGCTTTTTCATTTATATTTATAACATTAAAAAAATATCCAAGATAAACGATTTAAAGAAACTGGCATATTATGTAGGTTACTCAATATAGGCGATTTTGCAGTCAAAATAAAAGAAAGACAGCTTTAATCGAATAAACGTAGCCTAGCCAAGATGCACATGCTGCTAGAGTGTTTGTTTTCTATCTATATTTGACATAAGTGGTTTAAAGCGATCTATCATCAGCTTCCATAAATCCTATACATGTAGTCAATTTTCGAAAGTCGCTAACTTAAGCGTTATTCATCTTGACTAGGCCCTCAGTTTTTACTGTTTTACAGCTACTAACGTGCACACAGTAACCATATACGGAATCCTAGAAATGTGCTAGTTGAAGAATATACCCAGAAATATTCTCGAGACATTACCGAGTATGTTCTCATTCGCATATGAGAGCTTTGGGAAAGTTCTTTCTATGCAAAAATTAGATATAGCCATAGTATAGTTACCGATAATTGCTATTTTTTTTTAATTTTGAGTTGTGTCTCTGTGGTAACAATGTTTTGAATCCTTGGTACACGAGTCCGGTTTTCATCTTACATCAAGTTGCTTGTCCGCTGATACTGAGCCCTTACCTCCAAACTTCATTCGAATCCGCTATAGTTCATTTAGTTCTTCATTTGCTCAGATTAGTTCTCGGATGCGCAATCAACTGCACAGATGCTGCCTTAATACTGTTAAGTAACATGGACCTCCTAGCTGAGTATTAAGTATGAAGAACGACGTCCACTTCTAGGGTATCATTCTTATAAGCAGGATATTCAGGGTCAGTCCATCACGTCAGTTGGCATGGCATCCAGCTACATTTGATCGGAGTATTGACCCGCAATCGCGTAAGAACTATGCGGTATTACGTGCCTATAAACCATTAGCTATGTCTTATCAGTTACAGGGTTTCAGTAATAATTGTTTACAAACAATCAAGACATTACGGAAAATTTAACAAAAAAAGCACACAACGTATTATGATGTAATACTTATTATGTTTTGACATGTTTAATCAAGATATTTTTTCTTTAAAGCAGATGCTTGATTTCATTACCTTGGGCTCATTAGAAAACACAAGATCCTTGGCCCCCGACTTTCTTTTTGAGGCGCATGCAATAGCTTCAAAATTTTATGCCAATTAAGTATTCCAGAAACTTCTCGAAGTATCGTGATATTTTGCCCATAAAACGGCAATGCTGCCCGAACTTTGCCGAAGTTACCCGATTCATTGCTATGCGTCCGCCAATATCTTGCGATGGAATCGGGGTTTACAATTAATTTTGGAGAGGGCTTGCGGTTGCTTCCAGATGTGGTTGGGTTGGTGTGTTCTTCTTCGCGCCGGTACTTTATGAGCTCGTTGTTTATGCTTTCTAATTATAGGTATGTGGAGGATTTAGCTGGCCGGATTAAAATATAACGGCTTGATCGGTTTGTCCGCCAAGCCACGGTGTTCGCATTCTTGTGTTCCGGTGTGGGGATAAGACAACCGGTGAAATTACCAGCATAGAGGCATTCCATCGTAGTCCTCAGTGTTGGCAACTCATTTGAGGTCTTAGGATTATTGTTTTGATAGTTTAAATGTCTATGGGTCTCAGATTCCACATACCATGTGCCTTCTCCTCAACATTAAAAAAAAGTAGAATTGAATTTGATTGCATTTTGGTAGCAGTCAGTGAGCTCGTGCGGCACAGGCGACGTCAGGGAGAGAAGTGGAAACTCCATGAACCATTCGCACAACTGACAGACCGCAGTGAAGTTGGTACAAAACAACGTCGCTACTTCACATCAAGTTCTCACCGCCATCTAGCTGCGGTAATCCAGACTTCGCCCATAGTTACCTTAAGCTGATCAGCGCGCCATCTGTTGTTGAGTGGTTCAAAGACAGGTTAAGTTTAAGTCAGATGTAGAATGTTTTTTAGCCACGAATTGTTTATTTTAGGTTACAACCACATTATTCTATATAAATAGGCCCTTTTAAAATAAGCGATTCCGTTCAGGTTTTCAATTAACAGCATGAGCTAATAAACCTTAAACTCACTGGTACAGGGCAACTATGCATGCTTGAACTCAGTTTTTTACAGAGTTATTTTCGAATTAACCGGTTTCGAGATAAAAAAACCGGTTAATCCAAAAGCACATCACGCACCATACACAAGCTCTGCTTAGTGTTTTTATTCAGTACAAAAAATTTGGTTTCTCGACTCGCCGCTCGTGGAATAAACCGGATAATTAAGCTTAAAATAAAGTTCTAAAAACGTTTGTGTTCCTCAGGAAAGTTCGGAGCAAAACCGAAATAAACCAGTATTAACCGGTATTTTTTTTAAACTGGTTTCAAGCACTGGTTCCAAGAACTTGTTTATCGTGCGTGACGTGCGTCTGGATTAACCGGTTTTTTCGCTCTAAGCCGTTTGCTTCGAAAACAACCTTATATAAAGGTTCCACTAAAAACCGGATTATGCGAACGGAGCCAAAATGATAAGGTTTTGCATCAAGTACATAATAACGGTTTCAAAATTTAACCGGTGTCCGAGCCCTGGACTTTTAGTGCTACGATGCCATAGACAGACACATAGATATACAGCACTCATACACAGCTATTATATACGTTAAACGTCAAACTACCCACATATAACACCCCTCTTCTTTTGTCGGATGTTTCTAACACTAACAAGAGGAGCCTGCCATTTGGCCAAAATATTTTTGGTCAAACGTATCATTTCCCAAAAAGTTTCATTTGCCAAACCAATGTTACATAAAATTTTCAATATTTATTTTAGTACCATCGTGAAAAACTCATCAGGTTAGGTTAGGTTAGCTTTTATAATATCCTGAAATGTTTACAGTTACAGAGAACAAAGCGGTTTACAAATTAAAATTTGGGAAATGAAACTTTTGAACAAAAACTTGTTGACGAAACGAAGGTAACCCACTAACAAGGTACAGTGTGGAGTATACCCTTACAGAGACACAAATGTGTAGGCCAATACAAATGGCGCATCGGCCGCAACCAATCAATTATAAAATGGAGTGTTTCCAAACGGAGCCCCGTTTGCGCTAATGTATGGCCATAATTTAATTGTTAAATTAAGGTTTCGATCCATTGGAGGTTAAGAAGGATATACATGGTGTATCCAATCTTTTTATATGATTAATAGACCCCGTTATTAGAGGTGTAACTTGGTAGCAGGACGTTCTTATGCATGGGTAAAAATATTTTTGAAATAAAGTTATGTCGATACTTTTTGCAACCATTGTGTTTTTGTTCTACTGACAGCGGATTCTGCTTCCGATGAAATTGATTAGTATGGAATATCATCATCATCATCATCATCATCATCAGTCAATGTTCGTCCACTGCTGGACATAGGCCTCTCCAAGAGCACGCCACAGAGTTCTATCCCCGGCCATTCTCATCCATCCGCTACCGGCGACTCGTTTCAGGTCGTCGGTCCAGCGGGCCGGCGGGCGTCCCACGCTGCGTTTGCCAGATTGTGGTCTCCACTCAAGAACCCTCTTTGCCCATCGACCATCGGTTCTTCGGCAGATGTGACCAGCCCACTGCCACTTCAACTTGCCAATCCTGGTGGCTATGTCGGTCACCTTGGTTCTCTGACGAATGACTTCATTTCTGATGTGATCCATCAGAGAAACTTCAAGCATAGCACGCTCCATGGCTCGCTGAGCAACTTTAAATCGGTGGACCAGTCCCGCCGTCAGTGTCCACGTTTCCGCACCATAGGTCATAACTGGCAGTACGCACTGGTTAACGACTTTTGTCTTTAAGCACTGAGGAAAAAGTAAGTATGGATTACAAAATAAAAATGTTACATTTTTGTCTAAACGATTGTATATAAAAATTATTGTAAAGAAAAGTGAAGGGTATCGATATCGATATTTGTTCGACATCATATTTTTTTTACCCACGCCTAAGAACGTCTCTTAACACAGCGCTGCGTCGATCTCAAAGGTGAAGTTTTATCCGGCAAGTTTAAGAAGTCCCGCCGGAGTGTACAAAAGTCGAGTTCAGTGTCGTATAAAGCTGCCTAATTGAGAAGGCACGCGCTAAATTGTGTTTTGTACGCTCCGATGGGTCTTCTTAAACTTGCCGGATAAAACTTCACCTTTGAACGACGCAGCGCTGTATTGAGAGAATCAACCTCCAGCTGCCAAATTGCACCTCCAATAACGCGGTCTAAGATAAATGTAAGTTAAAGCTTTAATATACTTCATGCTGCATCGAAAACATAAATGTAAAAAAATGCCTAGTTCGAAAACGGTTTCGCTAGATTTTACTCTTCTTTCACAGTTCCTTTAACATAACATCGTGTCTAGATAGTACCAAACAATAAAACCTGGGCCTCTATTCAACTGCGTTATAACGATATCGTTTTTTACTTGTTTCCGTATTGTTAACGTTTTGCTAACTCTTATGTCATTTAAAATAATGGCGACTGTGACATAAACGATTCTTAAACGTGTCAAACACGATATCGTTTTAACGCACCTGAATAAATAGAGGCCCAGTTTTATTAGTACTCTATGACTTTCACACTCTCTCTGGCATAAAAATGATACTGACACATGCCAGAGGGAGTGTGACAGTGGTAGACAGCCAAGTATAACAAAACCACCGCCGTCGCAAATCCTATAAATGCGTAAAATAATGACCGATAACTCAAAAGAAAACTTTATATTATAATTAACTAGTTGTTTCCCGTGACTCTGTCCAAGTAGAAGTCGTTTATCGCTATTCCTTTAAGAACCGTCCAATTTTTCGGGATAAAAGTACCCTTTCCCTTCCCCGGGATTCAATATATCTCCATACCAAATTTCATCCAAATCGGTTTAGCGGTTTATCCGTGAAAGCGTAACAAACAAATAGACAGACAGACAGAATTTCTTTTACATTTATAATATCCTAGATCAAACCAGTATCAACTCTAAAACCTAAGTTATGTTTCAAGTTATTAGAAGTTGTATTAAATTGATTTTAAAATAAACTTCTCTTCTAAGTCGCTAGTTTTGATCTAGGAGCGATATTATTTAAGGACTAATTGCATATTGCAATTGAATACCTAAATGTCCCTCCTTACCCGTGGTACTACCGGTGATACTACTAGTAGTACCACGGGGATTATTTTTTGCCCGTAGTACCTACTACTATTCTGCCTAGTAGTACCACGGGAGATTTTTCATTACCCCTGGTCCTACTTATCATTTAAAACTTATGGGTCACGGCGAACTAGCTCCACAAGTCCGTGCTCCACATATGGGTCACACTAAGAAACAACCAGGTACGCTGTCAGATTTGCTGGACGGGGAAATCGACATATTAGTATGGGGACTGTGAACGTGTTAACCATATAGTAAATAAATATAACAAACGGTTTCGAAGTATGCTCATGCTAGAAAAAACGAGTGTTGTAGAACTAAATAAAAATACAGTATTCTTATTCTCGAATAATATCGGACAGCGTACCTGGTTGATTCTTAGTGTGACCCATATCATATGTGGAGCACGGACTTGTGGAGCTAGTTCGCCGTGACCCATAAGTTTTAAATGATAAGTAGGACCAGGGGTAATGAAAAATCTCCCGTGGTACTACTAGGCAGAATAGTAGTAGGTACTACGGGCAAAAAATAATCCCCGTGGTACTACTAGAAGTATCACCGGTAGTACCACGGGTAAGGAGGGGCTAGTTCGCCGTGACCCATAAGTTTTAAATGATAAGTAGGACCAGGGGTAATGAAAAATCTCCCGTGGTACTACTAGGCAGGATAGTAGTTCTACGGGCAAAAAATAATCCCCGTGGTACTACTAGTAGTATCACCGGTAGTACCACGGGTAAGGAGGGTTAAATGTTATCTTAATTAGTTGTTTTTATTTTACAATTACTTTTCAACCTTGTCACTTTAACACCTTTGATAGTGCCGCAGTTTAAACATGACAAATTGATAAAGCTCTAAAGTGTGCAGCTAGTGCAGAAGATAAACACTACCTTATCTCATTACCTCAATAAAATAAAACCACAACAATCTGATTGTAAAAGATAATGTTAATTTTTAACTTAAACATTGTCAAAACTTTATTAATATTAAACTTCCCCTTCCATGATCAGAACCTGCATGTTCCTGAAATTAACACTCAAAAGCTTTGCAACCAATTTTCGAACTGCAAGTTTTCACGTAAATATGTATCCACAGTTAATACAAGCTTGTCTGGGAAATTTAGGCTGGGTGCATACAATATTTCACTCGGCTAAATTCATAGCTGATTAACTCGTTAATCCGTTAACCATTAACTTTAAGGGTTCGTCCGGATCGCTACCACCATCTTATCCATTAATCAACAGCCAAGCAACAGTGTTCGCATTGTTGTATTCCGGTGTGGGGATAAGACAATCGGTGAAATTACTAGCTTAGAGGCATTCCATCTTAGTCCTCAGGGTTAGCAACGCATTTGAGGTCTTAGGATAAAAAAAAACTAATCTAACTTTTCAGTTAACTTTAAAATAAAGTAACGGACTTGTTAATTTCCTTTGAACTTTCCCAAGTCTGTTATTTGTTAATCCAGAACCGACTATTTACTAAAAATATACCGCAACAGCGCGCCGTGTTGTGAAAAATACGATTAGTCTCGTTTTTAGATGAGAACTTATTAATGTTCGTGTAAGGGAATATGAACATTATGCCAGATGACTAAATTATATACTTCAATACATGTCTTGCTTTGTTCCTAATCTGTTAACTTCCAGAACCCAAACCAACAGTTTTATAAGTAGATTACTAACGCAACGATATAAAAAGTGCATCTTAACGGATTAACGATTAACGTTAACTTCAATGAGATAAGATAAGGTAAGATATTTTTTTATTGACATAAAATAGGTAAAAATTGAATTGAAGTCCCTGATTTCTGAGCTAGGTCGGATAAACCTGTGTTACAGAAATCAGTGTCCTCTCCCATATTCAAGTAGCATAATGTTCTATTTAATGTTAATAAGTAATCATAACAACATTATACCTAGTAATTATAAAAACTTGCGCATCGAAAATTAACCAAGACTGTGCGCAAGTGTGTGTGTGTGTGTGTATTTATGGCATGTTTAAGTAAAGGGAAGGGTAAGCGTATTAGCGTAGGATACTAATGATTAACGATGTTAACTTTTTTAGTAGGATTAGCGATTAACGAAGTTAACAATTTGATTAACGGTACCCAGCTATGGAAAAATTTATACTTTCAAGAAATGTATCAATCAAGATTGCTCATCTGCGTAGAAGTCTATGTTCATCCCCGGGATATAAATTCTTTTACTCAATTTCATGTCAATCCGGTAAGGCGTCACACCTTGAAGGCGAAACAAACAAACGAACTTTGTAGAACAGGTATTCATCACGTGAGTAGCCACGCCCTAAAATGTTTGTACGCGCTGACGGGATAACTAAAACTCACCAGTTCATAAATAGAATAACAAGACAGATCTGTATATGGAGTCTTGTAACAAGCAATTAGTTATGTGAATTAAAATAGTATATTTCATGAATGCAAAATAAAAACAGGTATATTCTGCGCCAACCTCTAGTCTGCAAATCCATCTTAAGACCACTCGGTACGTTTAAGACTCGCCCCCTTAAGACCCGCGGGAAGGAACTAAACGCCGCACCTGGCCTTAAGTATTTAAATTTAATTTCTCGTTTAAAATCTCCCTAATTTAGTGTTCGGTGTTAAAGTCTGAACTAGCGATTGAAATGAAGTTTCTTACTTGAAATCTGTTCTTTTATTTAATAATTGTATTTGATCGTTTTGATATTTATGGTTACTAACATAAAATATTCAAGAAGTAATTGCAAAAGAATGTAATAAACGGACTAAGTGCAAGTAGGACTCGCAAACAATGGGTTCCGTACAATCCGTTGTATGGCAGCCCCCTTTTCAGCCTATATAGCAGGCAATAAAATTTCAACTGTCAACCTATTACGATTTATGAGTATGAGATACAAGCAGACAGACGGACAGCGGAGGCTTAGTTAGACTTTAGTTAGGTTCTGTTGGCACCGATTGGCTACGAACATTATAAATCTGGAGCATTAAAAACGGATAACTTTTTATGAAAATTCTGCACTAAGTAACCCGCTTTCCTTGCTCTTGACATATTATTTCCTTTAGTTGACCTCCTTAGTCTCGAGGTTTGCAATTTTAGGGCAAAATACCGAACATAAAATGCACCCTATAGTGAATTATATAAGGTTGCATTTGCTATGTTACTGAAATGATATTATAAGGTTAAGTATTGGGTCTATCGAGGTTAAAATTAATATAATACATCCGAAATACCGAACACCGCCTTGATTCCACTTCGGTTTAAACCATCTCGCTACTTTACAGGCTTGGTACGAGTAGGACCTTGTGCAGGGTCCATTTGGATAGCCATCGCCATCTTATCCATTAACCTACCGCCAAGCAGTATTTGCATGGTTGTGTTCCGGTGTGGGGATAAGACAACTGCTAAAATTACTATCATAGACGAAATTCCATCTTAGTCATCAGGGTTGCCCACGCTTTTGAAGTCTTAGGATTGCAGTCTTGAGATTGTAGTCTTGCGAATTCAAATGTCTAACAATGGGTTTCAGATTAATTCTTCGTGCCATCTCCGTGCCATAAAAAAGGTACAGCTCCCGAGAAAATAGCGATGAACACCTGCAAAGACAGTCGCGGCAGAAGCTAGTGTAAAATATTTGTACCCAAAATATGTTGCCTCAACACGATGAATTTGGAAAACACGACATTCCCTTATTTTCGACACAGTCTAGGACAAAGAGTACGCATACACTTTTGCACTTTATCCCATTGAAATAAGGTGCAAAACTGTGTATTTATCTTTGTACTCGAGTGTACATCTGAAACATACATATTTATGGGGCAAAGGGGTGAATTTTGTATAAAGTTTAGCTAAAGAGCTTCACACCTGTCTCTCACCAAGTTTGTATTGTTTGAAAATGAACGCGACTTTTTCTTACTTTTTTGAAGTTGTGGGAGAAAATACCAAAATAAAGTTGGTATAATATAGTCTGTGGAATAATAATTTCCATAGAATTAATAAAACCACGGCGAAAACAAATATAACGCTAATTTATGTAAGTAATACCATTGAAGTACATAGGAGATTAAATTCAAGTAAGTTAAGCTTTTGTGTAGTTGTTTCTTAGGAAACGCTGGAAGATTCACAGACGTACTTACAAAACAAATATTTAGCAGTTACATTTTCGAAGAAATTACCATCCAAAACTATTTAAATCTCATCAATTTCACAAGAAAAATTGTACCGAAAATTCATTATAGGACCATGATTACACTTTGTTGTAAGCCATCACGTTTTTAAAACAACTTTGTATTATATGACATTAAATACTAAAGTGAAAAAAACATTATTCACGAAGATAAATAGTACATACATAAACATATTCACGGTTCTGGGTTCAAATCCCGGTAAGGGCAGATATTTGTGTGATGAGTATTTGTTCCCGAGTCTTCGATGTTTTCTATGTAAGTATTTAAGTATTTATTTCTCTGTACAAGTAAGTTTATCGTTGTCTAGTACCCATAGTTACAAGCCATGAGCTTAGTTTGGAACTAGGTCAATTTGTGTGACATTGTCCCGTGACATTTATTTATTTAATTTACATTTTATAAATAATATTAATTTATTTTGTAGCATAAAATCTCATTTCATTACACTATATTCTAACTGCCTTCTTGAGGTTCTCTTTAACAGTCCTCAAATCTCTTTCAAACATTATCCTAAAGTTAATCAAAATCTAATCTGTTCACAGCTTGATAATTCGGAATATGATTATCTTTTGCTGAATTCCGGTCAACCATCAATCCAAACTTAAAATTAAAAATCTTAAGGCCCATTCAACATTAAACGGTTCAGCGACAACTTAAAAGAAATTTCTCAAGTCGAAACTTTTCAATATCCTGTCAGAATTGAGGGTGAGTTAGAACTTGCGATGACGTCACAATTTTCACTAAAAGCCTTCGTCAATTCGCTCCAATGATCCACAATGACAGCCTTCGGCGGGGATCCACGAAACCCTGACAATGGATAAGGCTGTCAATAGACGAGTATACATCGTGTGAGCGCTTAGAATAGGATTCAGTTTGTAGTTTTCTCTCACTCACTCTAAACCCCGTCAGGCCATCTTATCTTACCTTGCAGAAGGGCCCTTTCGGATACACTTTGACCCCTTAGGATGTTTGGTGCTGTTACCCTCTTACACACTCAGCTGTTCGAGTGTGCAGGTTTCCTCACGATGTTTTTCCTTCACCGGAAGAGCATCGGGAATGTACTTAACTGGAGGGTTCGAACTCAGTACCTTACGATCAAGAGTCGACTCCATAAGCCACTAAGCCACCGACGCTCTATGGAGGCCCATCATACGACAAACAGAGAGAATTTTATGAGTGGAAATTAGAATCTACCAGCAAGAAAATAAAGTTCAATTGTCTTTGATATTGAATGCCATTTTTTTAATTTGAAACCGTGTGAGCCTGACTCTTGCAGGAAGGGTTCTGTACCATTCATTATGTATACAACTTAAGACACTACTTAACACTACGTAACACTGGGAGCCCCGATTTTTTTTATTTAAAATTTATTTTTGAGGTGAATAAACAACTAAATATTCTGTGAATATTTCAAACATCTACCTGTTTCCGTTGTTAATATCGAGCAAAAAACGACAGAAAACGACAAAATATTAAATATTTTATTTATTCTGTTTTTAGTATTTGTTGTCATAATGGCAATCTGTCTGTTGTTCTGTGAAAATGTCAACTGTTTTGCCATCTCGGTTCATGAGATTCAGCCTGGTGACAGACTGCCAGACATAGAGTGGAGTCTTAGTAATAGGTTCCCATTTTTACCCTTTGAGTAAGGAAGCCTAAAAATGAACTTTATGTTCATTAAAATATACTTAAAAACTTATAGTTTATAACTTGATTATGTACCTCGCACACTGGGTTTCACAAGGTTATGAGAACGTGTGAGACAAGTACAAACCAAGTCCTTTTCTAACTGCCCACGGACTGACAACTTTACCTTAGTAAACACATTTTTATGGTATATAGGGATGTAAGACCCATAGACACCTTCTCCTACTAAGATATTCCTTTATGCTAATAATTTCACAGTTAATCTTATACGCACGCACACAGTAATGAGAACACTGCTTGAGAGTAAGGTAAAGGGAATAATTATGAGGTTTTTTTTTATAGCATTGGAGGCAAACGAGCAGAAGGATCGCCTGATTGTAAGCGAATACCGTCACCCATAGACACCTGCAGCACCAGAGGAGTTACAGGTGCGTTGCCAGCCTTTCCAATGAGAGTACGCTTTTCTTGAAGGTTTGAAGGTGGAGGAAGTGTATCAGTCCGGAATACCACAGGTGACAGACAACTCCGGTTCTTTTTTTTTTTGGCATTGAGAAGGCAAACGACCCACAGACATTCGCATTCACAAGACTGCAATCCCAAGACTGCAAATGCGTTGCCAACCCTGAGGACTAAGATGGAATGCCTCTAATGCTACTTATTTTACCGGCTGTCTTATCCCTAAACTGGAAAACAACAATCTGCTGTTTGGCTGTAGGTTAATGGATAAGATGGTGGTAGCGATCCGGACGGACCCTGCACAAGATCCTACCACCCGCAGTTTAGTTAATCTGTTAATCCGCGTAAAAATGACCCGTTGTAAAATATACCACATCCCAAGGTCACATATTAGATGCTCCTATCAAATTCACGAAAGACAATCAAGTTTTAAGAAGCTAAGTGTCCTGTCGCCGGCGCGGTCCGTCTCGAGTCACGTCGGCCCCAATTCACCCCTTGACAACCGCTTTTCCTCAGCCCTTAGATACTAAATAACATAACATAAGTACCTATATACATACTTCATTCCTTCATTCCCAGAGTGGGGTAGGCAGAGCTACAGAAATTATACCAACAACTCTAAAAAGGCTTGTTGATAATTCTGTAACCACATTTTGCACAAACAAGCCAAGATGTTTACCAGTGTATTAGTGACAAGATTGCAAGCCCATCGCCTAAACGTACTACAAGCCCTCATTCCCTTAGTCGCCTCTTACGACATCCACGGGAAGACATGGAGTGGCACTATTCTAACCCGGCAGCCACACAGTAAGTACCTACTTGTAATAATTTTGTTGTACCTAACAGCCATTTTATAGTAGTTAAGTAGAAGTCTTACGGGTGTTGGTAATGTCTATGTTATTCGTATTTCTTGGTGATTGAAATTAAATTGAGTGTAATTCGCAAATCCTGTCTATTTACTACGTCACTCTGGGCTGGGATTTTACACGGTAATAACGATATCGTTTTTGACCTGTTTCCGTGTGTCAACGTTTTGATAACTCTTATGTCATTGATAATAATGGCGACTGTGACATAAACGATGCTAAATCACGTAAAACACGATATCGTTTTAACGCAGTAGAATAGAGGCCCTGGGGGGTTGTTTAATAATAACTCTTAACGCTTTTAACTCGGCCGCCATTACTCTAATAATGTACATTTTAGTACCTTGTCGTAATAACATATTAAAATGAGAGTCATTTGAATTTAGTATATCAATAGCTGCGACAAGGTACTAAATGTTCAGTTACTTATGTGTTCGAATCCCGGTAAGGGCAGATATTTGTGTGATGAGCGCGAATATTTGTTCCTGACTCTTGGATGTTTTCTATGTAGTTAAGTATGTATTTCCCTATAAAGTATATTTATCGTTGTCTAGTGCCCATAGTACAAGCTTAGAGCTTAGTTTGGCACTACGTCGATTTGTGTGACATTGTCCCCGATATTTATTTATTTTATTTTATTCCCACTAACTCTTCACCCGCAACAGATAAGTGTAGCATTGTTTTACTGCTGTCAACGTTATTAATGTTAAGAAAGTTCATGGTTTCAAAATGAGTAGGGATTGACTTTATATCCGCTTAATAATAAGCCAAAATTGGAATCCATTAAGTACTGGATAAGGTACTTAATGGATTCCAATTTTGGCTTAATAAAGCAAACGCAAGCAAATATAATTTCCTCGTCAAACAACCCCTAAAATATCATACGAATTATATCCCCTGATTCACCCGCATTTCCTGTAACAAATGTAAGTCCACATTAACATGTTTGTATGTTTGTTAACATTTACGTTGTTCTGTGTCAACAGAGATAACGCTCCCTAGCAATAACAGGGATTTAACGTGTAGATGTGAAATTAACCGATATTTTGTTGACTTTTGGTTTAATTTGGGTTATAAACGGTAATTTGTAATTGTCTTATAAGCGGGTAGTTTTTTTATGCTAAGGAGAAGGCACACGAGCACTCAGGCCACCTGATGGTAAATGGAATCTAAGACCCATAGACATTTGAATTCTCAAGACTATAACCCTAAGACCTCAAATGCGTTGCCAACCCTGAGGACTAAGATGGAATGCCTTTATGCTAGTAATTTCACCGGTTGTCTTACACCGGAACACAACAATGCGAACACTGTTGCTTGGCGGGTGGTTAATGGATAAGATGGTGGTAGCATTCCGGACGGACCCTGCACAGGGTCCTACAACCACTAAACTAATGGTTAACTGCACTTAACTATGGTCTACCTTTTTGGTCCTCACCCATATAGAGAAGAAGAGACTAACAAACCTACAATCCACGTTATGGTAAAAGATGTAAACACAATAAAATCAGATACGACTTTGTTATCTTAAAATTTTCAAAACATTTCTCGCTCCTATTCAACACTAAGATTTCAAATTTCACAGAACCCAGGAAGCGCTTTCTAGACGCCTTTGTTGAAGTAAGAAGCTTAAACCCCATTATTTTGGGATTTATCATATCTTTGGCATTGTATTTCAATTTGGTTCGGAACAAGCTTCAACGACTAGTATTAAATTATTAATACTCCTACTAATGTTTTATTATAAATGTGAAAGTATGTGTGTTACTTTGTTTTTCCTTCGGATAAAACTTGGAACGGACATAGCTTATACCCTACACAGGAAGCTAATATTTTGGAATGGATTACATAAAAAAGTTATTTTTGATTTCAATTTAAAAAAGGAGTCCTTACAGGGGATTAGCGCCAATTGGATTAATACAGTACAATCCAAATACTATTAAATAAACACCAAAAAATACAACACGGAAAACTAAACTTAATTACAGGTATACAACAGGTGGTCTTCCCGCTAAATAGCGATATCTTTCTGACAACCTTGGACAGAAAAAAGCTAAGGACACAAATACATATTACGGGTTGTAACGACGGGTTAGAACTCAAACTAAACTACAAGAAACACCAAACTTAAAGTAAATACCTATTACTATTTTGATATAAAATCTGACAAGGTAAGTGATCGGAGATCCATAGACAAGATGTGTTCTCTAGACTATAATCCTAAGACTCCAGTTGCGTTGTCAACTCTGAGGACAAGATGGAATGCCTCTGTGCTAGTAATTTCACCAGTTGTCTTATCCCCACACCGAAACACATCAATCCGAACACTGTTGCTTAGCAGTAGTTTGAATAAAATTTTATTTGTAATATTCATAAACTCATAGGAAATTTTAAAAAGAATAGATGAAAGAAGATTGACGAAAGAGCAGAGCGATATACAGAGCTAAATTGGGTGGAAGGATCGGAAGGGGCCGCCCAGACGTACTTTTTAGGGTTCCGTAGTTAAACTAGGAACCCTTATAATTTCGCCATGTCCGTCCATCCGTCTGTCCATCCGTCCGTCCGCAGCCTAGCGCAGACTCTTAGTACTAGAAAGCTGTAATTTGGCATGAATATGCATATTAGTCACGCCAACAAAGTGGAACAATAAAATGTAAAACTACACGTAACGGTGTTTTTTTTTCTCGTCTACCCCATAGTGTGGGGTGTCATTGGATGATAGGTCTTTCAAAAATATTGCGGGTCTGTGAAAACAGTTTTTTGATTAAATCCTAAATAGATATATTAAGCTTTAAAGCGTAAATTTTTGTTAGACTCATGACTCGCCGTCCAGCCAAAACTACAAATACTAAAAATCAGAAAAAGAAACTAAAATGAAAGCGCATATAACGAAATTTAAAGGAAAACTACCACGACATAAGTAGACTTCATTGGTTCTTGAGATACAGGCGATTAAAGTGTTTTTACCTACTAAAATCATCTAAGGCACCAATTGACTTTAAATATAAAATTAGTTATTACTTGTTGATGTTTATGTTTGTAGTACTTAACGGCTTAGGAACCCTGCACTGAGCATAGTCCGATATGCTCTTGCCCGGTTTTTTTATCACATCGGAGAAATACTGGAAAAGGGCCAAATCTTAAGTACCCGAAACCGACGTGCATGCATGACTCGATGTATGAATGTGGAAGAAGCGAAAGAGAGTTGTCAGGATCGTAGCGGGTGGAAAGAAGTGGTCTCTGCCTACCCTTCTGGGAAGCAGGCGTGATTTAATGCATGTAAATGATTTTTTTTTAAGGTTTATAATAAATAACATAAGAAAGTTGTTTCTTATCCTATACTATACATAAATGTAAACAGGCGCCTTCTTGATACCTTTGAGTCAACATTGAGTGAATGTGAATGCTAAATAATTCGATAGGCGTTTTTAGAGGAGGACATTGAATCAATTGGAAAATAGCCGATAATCATAAATACAGGGTAATTTTTTTATCAGTGCACAACGTTTAACATATGATTTTGTATCGTTCATATAATATATTACGACAATAAAGCCGCCTTCAGAAACGCAAAAAAATAACTTATTTTAAATTTGTAGGGACCTAAGAGGTTAGTCCCACTGAAGTCGGCTTTTTTGGTGAAAATGTGGTGGTCGCCGACTTCGGTGGGACTAACCTAAGCACCTAATAAGGTGCCTACAATTTTAAAATAAGTAATTTTTTGCGTTTATGAAGGCGGTTTTTTTGTTTTTTAATTATCTGTATAGATTAAGGGGGGCGCCAAACGTCAAGTAGTTTTTCAACCCCAATTATTGGAAGTCCGACAATGTTTGTCATTCAATTTTACAGCATCGCAAAAAAATTGTTACAGTGAATGAATCAGACTCCAAATCGGTAGTAGGATCAATTTTCGGCCAAACTATTTTATAAGAGCGAATGTATGGACCCTTTTGTCAGATAATAATTAAGACAATTTACTTCAAATAATACTTCTTACGGGTTTTTTAGATACTACACCAGACGAATGTTTGATTCCATTTTTCGATACTTTTATAATTTCCACATGTGTTTACTAATTCTCCTCAAAAACCACCAAATAAAAATGCTTGAAGCGCAAATTACCCGGACTTTTTGTTTTACAATCGAAAATTTAAATATTTTATATCTTAAATAGCAATTTAAGAACATGATTCACAGTTGCTAAATTATAAAAATCATCCTGATTTTCTTTTGAACTGGTCCCCAAATAAGGCTTCGTTTGAAGAGAGATGTGCTAACTCGTCGGAGTCGTCTTACAAGGGGTAACCATTTTTATAACTAAGCCCATTTTGCATGTTTTATATTTCAAAGAGTTTTGTTTTTCTAGAAAATGTTTCGTAACGAGCGTAAAATAACATACAGCTGGATAGAGGGTGCATGTTAATATGGAAGTACTGCCTTATTAGCTGCATACCTACTTAAGTTCTTCGTCACATTAACGTCATGTTTGAACTGCTGTACTTATCTGTCAAAGGTGTTTAAGTGACAGGGTACCAAACTGTGCAGTAATACGGCGGACTGTACACACTTTTGTATCTGTATCTGGTTGCTTATCCTCGTGTGTAATAGGAGGTACAAAATCAGGGAAGTAAAAAATAAATAAAGTTGTTTATTCAGTAAGTAGGCCGCAAGGGCACTTTTACACGTCAAAATTCTACTAGCGCTTCAAAATTGTAATCAAGGTAAAAGTGGTACTAAGTACTTCCCCCCTTAAGAGTTGTTAGATTTTTTCAATTTTTGAGTAATATCTTGTAGATATTATGAAAACTGTGCAGTTTCCTTTCCAAAAAAATATTGAAATAAAAAAAACAAGAGCGGAAACGAACAGACTAGTTTTTTAAAATAACTACAACTTAAAAATAGTGGTATTCGGATTACATTTAGGGGGTTAGAAACGTTATCACCAGAAACTAAATTTGTATGGATTATTTTTGACAGCCACTCGATTTAACTACGGCTTGAACTCGGTACTTTACGACCCCAAGTCGACACTTTACACCAAGAAGCGATTGACTACTCACTGACACTCTAATTAATAAACGTTTTGACCACAAATTCATATACGCTCAGTACTCAATACTAATCCATTCCAGTTGTCGTTATGCAAGGTTATCAAATTTGCTGAACAAGCCACATACTCCATAATCGACGGGGTTACCATCGGTCAAACACGCTTTGAACTCGCATAGACCTCACTGCCATACTTTTTAGAGTTCCATAGCCTTGTTGACTAACCGTTATAGTTTCGCTATGTCCGCCCGTCTCTCTGTCCGCGGTTTCTCTTGATCCTACAAATCTGTAATTTGGCATTACTTATGCATTTACAATGAGCTGAAAAATGTAAAAATAGTTAAAACATTTTTTTCGAGTTCCTCCCATTTAGCTTTTGACATTGCTATTAATGTATTGTCGATGTACGCTCGTAACTAGTGACATTCATATAAATAGGTACACACATTACACTTTTAAATAAATAATTCTTGGTGGTAGGACCCTGTGCAGGGTCCGTCCGGATCGCTACCACCATCTTATCCATTAACCACCCACCAAGCAACAGTGTTCGCATTGTTGTGTTCCGGTGTGGGGATAAGACAACCGGTGAAATTACTAGCATAGAGGCATTCCATCTTAGTCCTCAGGGTTGGCAACGCATTTGAGGTCTTAGGATTATAGTCTTGAGAATTCAAATGTCTATGGGTCTCAGATTCCACTTACCATCAGGTGGACTGAGCGCTCGTGTGCCTTCTCCTTAACATAAAAAAAATACATCTATAATACATGGTTTACCCTTGAAATGTCGACACTAATTTCATCGAATGGTTTACTTCGCTGAATTTTCATTTCATCGACAGGCATTTCCACTTGCAGATGTTATAATTTTTTTGTGGTCATAGATTTAACCTAACCTAACCTAACCTATGCTTCAGATAACCTAAAAACAATAAGCTTTCAGCAGAAAGTAGCTTTTCGTGAAATGATATTCGGTGAAACGACACATTTGATGAAATGAGTTTCGATATTTTAAGGGGATCCTGTAATATAATATATATGAATATAGGCACAGAATATTATTAATACCGATAACGCAATCAAAAAATCGAGATGATGTCAATTATATCTACAAATAAATCCGCGAACTTACCATATTATTATTTCTAAATAATAAATAAATATCAAAAATAAGTAGTATATTTTGAGACACACCTCTTCGAATAAAAGCGTGTTTTTTTTTCAAAACCATTTAAAAAAAATCTTAAACCGACATTGCATAGCATTTTTTGTTATATTAAATGTTTAATGGTTGTCTAAATTTTTGGCGCTACCAGTCGGTCGGGATAGCGTGTGTTAAAAGTGCTGACTTCTTTTTTCCTAGTAAAGAGGCAGGGTTCATCCACACGAAAAGGCAAGTATCGCCATTCCTATTGATTCAACACATAGTATCGCAGAACTTCTGCATCCATAAGTGACTATAGGTCGCCGGATGAGCGCATACAAACGGTGGAATTATGCAAAGAGCTAGGCGGGCTGTAGCGATTGTTTGGTCTTTCCGTGCGTAGTGTCATGAAATAATTTACGGCTCGTATGTCTGCATGGAAGCCGTGGGGATTAATTGTTCTAATATACGATAGTAATGGACAAATAATGTGTATCATCGAAATATATGAAACCGGACTAGTGTTAGTCGGGATAGCGCACGAAGGGTTCCGTACCATTATCTATGTATGTACGGCATAAAAATAAAGTTTGTTGTATTGGGAGCCCAACTTATTTTTTACTTTTATTTAATTATTTATTCTTAAAGTGAATATACAACCAAATTATTATCCTTGACGACACGTTGGCCTAGTTGGGAGTGACACTGCCTCTGAAGCCAGCGGTCCTGGTTTCAAATCCCAGTATTTATGTGATGCATAGATATTTGTGTGAGGTATGTCCCCTGATATATATTTATATTATAATATTATATTAAATATTCTGGGAATGTTTCAAGCGTCTGCCCGTTGCCATTTGCTTTATGGGGTTTTATTATGTTTTTAGTATATTGTTGTTATAGCGGTAACAGAAATACATCACCTGTGTAAGTTTCAACTGTCTAGCTATTACGGTGGATGAGATACAGCCTGTCGACAGATAGATAGTCAGACAGACAGCGGATTCTTAGTAATAGGGTCCCGTTTTTACCCTTTGGGTACGGAACCCTAATTGAACCTCTTGTTTCACCGACACTCATTTCATAGAACGTATCCGTTCCCAGAATTTCATAGAAAGCTAATTTCTGCTGAAACCTTAATGTTTTCAGATTATCTTAAGCATGAGTTACGTAGGTTAGGTTAAGTTAGATCTGGGACCACCAAAAATAATCTGAAAACAACAAAGCAGCAAGGTTACAGCAGAGATTAGCTTTCTATGGAATGACAACTCTGTGAAGTGATACGTTCTTTGCAATAAGTGTCGGTGAAAGGATCCTATCTTATCCACAAATGATTCATTTCCAAAAACATATCATTTGACAACCCGTATTTTTTTCCAAAACTGTAAATAATTCTGGATTTATTTCAGGACTATCGTGTAGAACCCTATAGGTAAGGTTAGATTAGTGTTATAAAAATCCTGAAATATTTGTAAAAAAATACCGGAAAAAAGCGGGTTGGCAAATGAATAGGTTGCGAAACGAAGCATTTGTCAAAGAGGCAGAGAACCGTTCAACCATATAAAACAGTACCGTGACTGCCTATTCTAACTGAAGACAACTGAACATACAGCTGAAACCGCTGGAACTAGGGACTTAAAATTTGAATGGAATTATATTCCTTGGATATCTTAGGGGTGCACTAAGAAGGGATTTTGGAAATTCATCCCTTAAGTTGTTAAAATAGGGGGAAAAACTGGAAACGAATCGTACGCATATGAAGTCGCGGGCGTACTCTAGAATATTATAATAAACGAGAAAGAACGCTGTAAATCAGTTCTTTGGCTCATGCTGGGCTCGGATAGCACACGGTAATAACGATATCGTCTTTGGCGTGTTTCCGTATTGTCAACGGTTTGATAACTCTCATGTCTTATACAATAATGGCGACTGTGACATAAACGATTTTAAAACACGTCAAACGCAGTAGAATGAAGGCCCTGAACAGAGTCGCGAAAAGCTGCCGTAATACAGTCAAGGACTTTAATTGTTATGCCACTATGGAACCCTGTCACAATGACAGCGTCAAGCCACATGAAAGAAAGCTAACATTAATGATTGACGCTATCATTATGACAGGGTACAATAGTGGCATAACAATTAAGGTCCTTGACAGTACCAAAGAAGTTATCTAACTGCAAAGTATTCAATAGTATTAGCATTTTAAATTCACTACGGGTATGAAAAGAGTATAGAATGGTAAGAGAATGACATTGCAGACAGCCGCCTTCTTTATTATTTAATGTTGTACATTTTACTGTAAAAAACAAAACAATACAATGAATGTAAAAAAGATGTACAAAAGTGGACTTTTCCAAATTTGCTTTTTTTGTTATTAAGGCAAAAACGTTTCCATAATTACATACATAACATCACGCCTTTATTCCCGGATCGGGTAGGCAGATCTACAGAAATACCAACAACTCAAAAAAAGATGTGTTGGTATTTCTGTAAGCACATTTTGCACAATCAGGCCAAGATATTTATACAGTGAGAACGTTTCCGAATTTGATCTAATCTTGCCTTAATGTGATATTATTATGTCTGTATTGCAAAGTGTATTTTGGCATTTATCAAATAATTAATAGTAGTCTTCAGTCTGATTTTGAACTTGATAGTGCTGGATTAATCCCATGACAAGAGTCAGCAAATGTTACGATCCTCGCGTTTAAAAAAAATTATTTACTACTCGCATAACATGCGATGCGGCGGCGCTAACGATGGGCCTCATAAGAAAGCTCAGAGTCACTCAGAGGGCTATGGAGAGAGCTATGCTCGGGGTTTCTCTGCGGGATAGAATCAGAAATGATGATATCCGCAGTAGAACTAAGGTTACCGACATAGCCCGAAGAATAGCGAAACTTAAGTGGCAGTGGGTGGGGCACATTGCTCGCAGGACTGATGGCCGATGGGGCCAGAAAGTTCTAGAATGGCGTCCACGGACCGGAAGACGAGCTGTTGGTAGGCCTCCAACAAGATGGAGCGACGACCTCGTAAGGATCGCGGGATCGCGATGGATGCGGAAGGCACAAGACCGGTCTAAGTGGAGAGCCTTGGGGGAGGCCTATGTCCAGCAGTGGACGTCTTTCGGCTGATATGATGATGATGATGACTCGCATAACATAGCTTTTTAAGGTTCCATGGCCGATGGTCCAACGGGACCCCCCTATGTGCCGCGGTGCATTATCTTGAGTCTGACTCACACATGGCCGGTTTCTTTAAAATTTCAAACGGCCATTGTTTTTTTTTAAATTCATGACCCTAGAAACGATGGTCACTGTCGATAACGTCATTCCTATACCAACAGTTACAATCTAATCCCCATGGCTTCGACAACAGATTGCTCTAAGTTAACCGCTAACCAAATGAAGCAGCTAATATTCAGGTTTGTTTTACAACCCCTTACACCACTTTGGCCGAGACAGCTGGAGTCTAACCCTGGAGAATTACCAACGACCAATGTACGTGGTCCGGGCTGTAATGTTAAGGGTGTTGTCTTGTATAAGAGGAACGATCATTGATTCTATCTACAGATCATAAAAGTGGTATCGAGAAGGCAGATGAGCTCACAGGCCACCTGTTGATTAAGATCTAAGATCCTTAGAAATTTGCAAACTCAAGACTAAAATCTCAAAACTGCAGATACTTTGTCAATCCTGAGGACTAAAGCTTCTTGCCAAGAAGCCAAATGAGCAAATGGGACACCTGATTTGAGACGGGATATAAAACCTCAAGACATTTTCAATTTCAAAACTGTAATCCTAAGATAACAAACGCATTGCCAATCCTGAGGACTATGATGTAACACTTTTATGCTTGTCATTTTATCCGCTATCTTATACCCACATTGAAAGATAGCATTGCGAAGACTGCATTACATGGTTCTAGTACCTGCTGAAGGACACCACTACTAAAGATCATTGTGTCGAACTGTATTCCTCTAAGCTAACCACTAACCAAATGAAGCAGCTAATATTCAGGTTTGTTTTACAACCCCGTACACCACTTTGGCCGAGACAGCTGGAGTCTAACCCTGGAGAATTACCAACGACCGATGTACGTGGCCCGGGCTGTAATGTTAAGGGTGTTGTCTTGTATAAGAGGAACGATCATTGATTCTATCTACAGATCATAAAAATGGCATCGAGAAGGCATATGAGCTCACAGGTCACCTGTTGATTAAGGTCTAAGACCCTTAGATATTTGCAAACTGAAGACTAAAATCTCAAAACTGCAAATACTTTGTCAATCCTGAGGACTAAAGCTTCTTGCCAAGAATGCAAATGAGCAAATGGGACACCTGAAAAATAGAAGGCTCCCTCAACCTAAAAACCTTAACTATTGAGGATTTGGATAAATTAACGAGTTATACTACTGATATTATTATTACAAATGGGAAAGTTTGCAACTTTTCGACGGATTTCGATAAAATTTGAATTTTTAATGAATAAATTTTAAGATCACAAGCCCCCTCTCCTTATGTTGCTATGCCCAACAGGGTCTATAATTAAGGTATTATTAATGATTACTGTATTAACTTAAGTTAGCCTAACATCTGTAAACGAACACTATGGAATGCAATAAACATTTGAGTATTGAGACTATTGAGGTAGCTTTTACCCTGAATTATCACAAAGGTTACTTTTCGTCCCGAAAATTGTGAAATTTCCCGAGGGATCAACGATAATCTAAATCTACACGCAGAAAATCGTGGGTAGAAGCTAGTTTATCAAAATTTTGGAAACAACTATTAATCTTGTCTATATTACTCAGTCACATCCTATCAAAATGTGTATTACTTACCTAAATAGATCAGCATCGAAGAAAAATCATATAAGTAATACTTGTAATCATAATAAAGACTAAGGGATCCAGTCTCATTATGTAAATAATAATATTAGAAAGAGAAAATATTTGATTTGTGTTTGTTTGTAATGGATAAAATCATATAATACCAAACCGATTTTGAAAATTATTTAACTAGTGTAAAGTTATACTATCACTATGGGCTATGTTTTATTTTTCTATGTTGACAAAGTCGCGGGCAACCGCTAGTAGAATATAAGCCGCTCCGCGTGACCAGAACGCAGCCTTACTCGCTCCATACGCTGCGTCGTAGAACACTAACAATACAACACTTTTGGGCAACACCCGGTTGTTAACGGTACAAACGTTAGCTTGAATTAAAGCTCGCAATAAAACTGCATAGCCTGTGCCGAAACCACTACTAGTGGCACGGGACTGTTAGTCGAACCACTTGACGGTCGAAAAGAGTGAAAAAGTGCCAGGGAGCCTGGGACCCTAACCAAGATGCAAACGCTAATGTTTTTCTTTTCTATCGCTAAAATGTATTAGATCAGGGACCCTAGCCAAGATGCAAACGCTTCGAACGTTTTTCTTTTCTATCGCTCAAAATGTATGGGATGACATTCTCGTGCGTTTCGATAAACCACTTGGTTTACTGTCATTCCATACATTTTGAACGATAGAAAAGAGTGAAAAAGTGCCAGGGAGCCTGGGACCCTAACCAAGATGCAAACGTTAACGTTTTCTTTTCTATCACTCAAAAATGGGTTGACATTCTCGTGCGTTACGATAAAACATATGGTCAACTGGGGCCCTAGCCAAGATGCAAACGCTCCTAAAGTTTTTCTTTTCTATCGTTCAAAATGTATGGAATGACAGTAATCCACGTGGTTTATCGAAACGCACGAGAATGTCATCCCGTATGGGATATTTGAGCGATAGAAAAGAAAAACGTTCGAAGCGTTTGCATCTTGGCTAGGGCCCCTGATCTAATACATTTTAGCGATAGAAAAGAAAAACATTAGCGTTTGCATCTTAGCTATAGGGCCTGTTCAAGATGCTTTAAGCTAAGTTAGCGATTTTCGATAATCGTCAATTTGTATTGGATCGACGTAAGTCGGGTAAACCATCAAGTCATCGGATTTTTTTTCATCGTACGCTATTTTCAGCTGAAACCATGATGTTTTCTCATACATACGTCTTATATGTGTGGTTACCGAGTTGGAATAGTGCCACTCCATGTCTTCCCGTGGATGTCGTAAGAGGCGACTAAAGGAATAAGGGCTTGAAATACTGTTAGGCGATGGGCTTGCAACCTCTCACTAATACACTGGCAAACATCTTAACCTGTGTTTGCAAAATGTGTTTACAGAATTATAAAGCTCTGCCTACCCCACTCTGGGAATGAAGGTGTGATGTTATGTATTTATGTGTTTGTAATGGATAACCAGTAATGGATACATGATTGACACTTGATTCTTATTTAAGAGAAGATAATGGATATTCATTTGTATTGCAACAAACAATTTTTGACAGTATGATCTTTGAATTAAGTAGGCTATACAAAAATACAAACTTAAGTACAAAATGTGAATGTCATACCTAATAGCATTCTCTACCAGGTGGATATTTTAAAAACATTTTTGTAATTTTTGGACTGATGTGTTATTATTTTCCCAAAATTGAATATAAATTCACACAAAACATAAATACACGAGTAAACTTCTGGGCCTGATTGTGCTTAATGTTGTTACAGAACTATAAACAAGTCTTTTTAAAGTTGTTGGTATTTCTGTAGCTCTGCCTACCCCAGTCTTGGAATGAAGGCGTGATGTTATGTATGTATGAATGAATATAAATTGATTACAAAAGTTTTGTTTGTTCGGTACAAATTTACAATCGCTTTAAAACTTGTAAAGTACTTCCCGATGAGCTAGAGTTTAGACATTACGAACACTTTGCAGTCTTGAGATTGAATTTTTATTGGTCTCAGAACCTACTTAGGTACCATCAGAAATGTGTGCTCGTTTGCTTGCTCTATGCCATAAAAACATTGATGAGTGATGGGTCATACAAAATTGACATTAAAGTCACATCGATCCAAAGATACAATAATTAGATGACTTCATTTCGAGTTCCAAGAGTAACAAACGTGCTTTAATAAAACTACATTGAAACTAAGACAGCTTAACGTGGAGCCACGTAGCCGTATAACTCCGCACTTACGAAGCGACACCAAACATTCCTTATTCGACGGCTACTTTAGTCTTTGTACGCAAATAGTTGTAGCAAGTAATGTTTGAGAGCTAGAAGATGAAAGTATTCATCATAAAGTAATACTTAGTTCTGAGATCTGGGCTTGTTGGTTGAATATTGGCAGTGAAATTGTTTAATATAATCAGAAAAGAAATTCAGACGACTGGATTATTTATTGAAGAGTGTTTGAGAAGCCTTTAGTGGTAGTAGGACCTTATGCTGGATTATATATAGCATTATAATCTTTTAACCTTCCACCTAGCAGCATTGCTCAAATTTTTCTGTTCCGGTGTGTGGATAGACAACCAGTGAAATGACTAGTATAGGGGCATTCACATGACATGTTGGCCTAGTTGGGAGTGAACCTGCCTCCGAAGCGAGCGGTCCTGGTCAAACCCCGGTAAGGGCAGATATTTGTGTCATTAGCGCGAATTTGTTCCTGAGTCTTGGATGTTTTCTCTATATTTAAGTATGTATTTCTCTATTTAAGTATGTTAATCGTTGTCTAGTACCCATAGTACAAGCTTAGTTTGGGACTAGGTCAATTTGTGTGAGATTGTCCCCTGATATTTTTTAACTTTTTATTTATTTCGTCTTAGCCCTCAGGGTTGGAAAAGTATTTGCGGTCTTAGGATTGCAATCTTTAGCTCGTAGCTTTGAAAATACGAAATGTCCATGGGTTTTAGATCCAACTTTACAATCAGGTGACCTAAGAGCTCGTTTGCCTTCACCATGCCACAATAAAATCCATACAAATTGATTTAATACATCTCTGGTTCTATAGATAGAGTTTCATTTTGCCAATTTTTCCTATCTTCATACATACACAAACATCACGCCTTCATTCCCAGAGTGGGGTAGGCAGAGCTACAAAAATACCAACCACTCAAAAATACTTGTTAATAATTCTGTAACCACATTTTGCACAAGTAGGTATATTTTACCAGTATATTAGTGACAGCTTGCAAGCCCATCACCTAACACTACCACAAGCCTTATCCTATCTAAATAAAATAAATAGATTATAGTAAAACAACCCATAATAAGAAGTCGCGAAGAGGTTCGCCTGGAATAATAAGTCACAGGATAATTATACAAGACAACTTTAGTCTGAAGCGGAACTCTTATAGCGGTGTACCTCAGTTTGAAGGGAAGTTTCACGTCGACAGTTTGCTAACTATAAACGCATTGTCATTATTATAACAGTATGATATGTCATTATCTCAAGACTGGACAAAGCGTTCAGTGGCGTCCTCACTCTTGTGGTATGTGAATAAACTTGAGAATTATCTTTAAGTCGAGGGACGATTTTTTGTTGTAAAAATTATTAAACAAGGACAACTTGTTCGAAGAAAAAGCCGAGCAACACGCAGTGTGTATATTTACACGAGCCCACTTTTTTCTCATTGTAGCTATAAACTTATTTTTTTAGATCTTCACAGTCTAGTGTGGAAATTAAGGTTCTGTCGTTATCCTTCATATATTTTTTATAATAAGGAGAAGGCATACGAGCACTCAAGCCACCTGATGGTAAGTAGAATCCTAAGACCTGAAATGCGTTGCCAAACTTGAGGACTACGATGGAATGCCTCTATGCTAGTAGTTTCACATGCACTTGGCGTTATTTATATCCCACCAAAAAAATATGTATAAAAAGGCCAAGTTCTCATATAATGCCACCAAAAGAATGTGCCAAGTTTGGCACTAGATTTGTATTATTAGCAATAATAAAATGTCCAGATTTTGTAAGACGCTTCTTAAAAGCCAAACATTGGTTTAATTTTAACTAAGGTTTATTGCAGTGAACATTTTGATACAATACTGCTCCTAAAACATACACTGTGGAGCAATAGACAACAAAGCAGAACTATTTCTATTTTCGCTAAAACTCTTTTTAGTGACGGAGAAAAAGTTTCGGCAGCTTCCGGCGCTTTTACTCCTAATATGGATTTTGCCTATGAATAATAAATTATCTTTGAGGCTATTGACTAATTGGCTTAGAAAAGGCATTAGAGCTGCAAAACGTTCTGTCAGTGGGAAATAGTTGACCCACTATATTTAGTTGGAGAATGGAAATGGTATATTGTTGGTTAATTCATGCAGTGAAGAATTGTAACTGAAGGTAGCATTTATAGCTAAAATTTGCTTTTAGCTTTGTGAATAGTGTTAGAATTATTTATACGTACATACATTACATCACGCCTTCATTTCCAGAGTGGGGTAGGCAGAGCTACAGAAATACCAATAACTCTAAAAAGACTTTTTGATAATTTTGTATTTACATTTTGCACAAGTAGGCTAAGTTGTTTACCAGTGTATTAGTGACAGGTTGCAAGCCCATCGCCTAACAGTGCTACAAGCCCTTATTCCCTTAGTCGGCTCATTTATAAACGGTATTAATGATTGTATTGTATAATATAATGTACTTCATACGGTCCTAGTTTAGTTTGTAATATTATAAATTAATTCATTTGACGACATCCTTTATCCTGACCAACGCTGGCTGAAAAGAATATGGCATCGCGCAGCACAGTAGCGCCATAGTTTCACTTTTACGCCGTCGTCGCTTTTTTTTACATAATAATTATCCTTGTAATCTGTGGTCGCCATTGGCGGCAATGGAGTCGAGGAACTTTATTTTCAGAAAGCGTTGGTACAACTAAAAAGTTGTAAATTATTATATTATTGGATACGAGTGAATAAAGCCAATATTTGATTTGAAGAGGATTTATTTAATAATAGTGACACGGATAAAAAAAGTATTCTTCAGTTTTCAGTCTCTACAATGACCCATAAAATCTAAAAGCGAACTATTCGGTCTCTCAGGACCAAAATACTTTAACTTTTGAATTCTCTGAAAAAGCTACAAACAGCCAGCTACATTTTGCCGATGACGTCGCGTCGTTTGGGTTGTGGAGGTTGGTCGTGTATCTCGTGTCGGGCCAACCTGCGACTTCAACAGCAGTTTAATTGGCGGTAGGACCCTGTGCAGGGGTCCTTCCAGATCGCTACCACCATCTTATCCATTAACCAACTGCCAAGCAACAGTGTTCGCATTGTTGTGTTCTGGTGTAGGGATAAGACAACCGGTGAAAGTACTAGAGATTTAGGTCCTCAGGGTTGGAAACGCATGTGAAGTCTTAGGTTTGCAGTCTTAAGGTCTAAGATTCCACTTACCATCAGGTGGCCTGAGTGCTCGTGTGCCTCTTGTCATAAAAAAACCCCTGTCCGACAACATAAGCAACATAAAGCTGGCCTTAAATGTTACAGGGCAAAACTAAATAGCCTATGAAGTGTTATGGTGTCGCCGCCATTACCGTCAAGTAAATAAGAGCTATCAAAACGTTTAAACTTTATCGGCGTTTCAATGTAGAACTATGCCAAATTTAATAACAGCTTTGTAGTACAAAGAGTCTCTAAGTTGAACCGCGGACAAACGGACAGATAGACAGACGGACATGGCGAGAGTATAAGGGTTCTTTGTTGACTACGAAACCCCTTAAAATATGCCAATGAAACATAATCATATCATATAATTTTAATATTTTTTCTAATATTCAGTATTCGGTTTTCAAATTCCAGATCTGTAACTTATTGAGGGCTGGGATTCTAGGCGGTAATAACGATATCGTATTTGACGTGTTTCCATATTATCAACGTTTTGATAACTCTTATGTCATTTACAATAACGGTGACTGTGACATAATTGATTCTAAAACACGTCAAACGCGATATCGTTATTACGCAGCGGAATAGAGGGCCAGGGCTGGAATTCTACAAGGTAACAACGATATCATTTTTGACCTGTTTCCGTATTGTCAACGTTTTGATAACTCTTATGTCATTTACAATAATGACGACTGTGACATAAACGTTTCTTAAACGTGTCAAAGACGATATCGTTTTAACGCACCTGAATAGAGGCCCTGTTCATACAAGATCACTATGTAAACAAATAATATAATATTATATATACTCCTATTGTATTAACACTATAATAAATATATCCGAACAAAGGACTTCCTTACTTATTCTCGTAAAGGACATTGCATTCAACCCGTCACCGAATAAATGCTTGATGTGAGAAGCTTCAGAACCGCATTGTTCAAACTAATTTACAAGAGATCGCTAAGGAAGTTTCCTGGGCTCCTCTTAATTCTACCTTTAGTTTAATATTTTTTTTAATGACGGGGGCGATGCTTTTTTTTAAGTTGCAGCTTCAAATTTTTCATGTTTCTGTTAACTGGAAATCTTACGGTTCAAGTTGTTGTGTTGATTCATAACGACAGTATAATCAAGTTTGATACTCCTTTTTTCTGATGTTAAAAACTATGTACCTAGATATTTATGGGTATGTAATAATAATTTATCAATATTATAATCAGTCGGTCAAATTCACGGATCAAACATTTAGTTTCGAATAATCCTGATAGATTCACGTTTTTGGTAAAAAAACCTAGAGTTCAAATATGCCTAGTTTCAAATTAAAATGAGTTTCATTCATAAAAATTGTAGGTCACACCGTATTTTCGGTTATATTTTATAAAGAGATGAAGACCTTAAAATTTGATTTATAACTCGCCCTCGCTTTGGTTTGTGTGAGTTTTCTATCACACCCGTACCTCCAGTATACCAAATTTATAATACCTACATAACCTTCCTCTTCAATCCATCTATTGATGAAATCCACCTTAAAATCCGTTGCGTGGTTTGAGAGAGCTAAGCATACATACAAAGAGACGACGGAAAGCGACTTTGTTGCATACTGTATAAAAATAGATCAGTAGTATAAAATAGTTTATATTTTTCTTCATCGAATGTTACAAATTTAATTCAAAATGTAGTGAATTAACTAATTAACGCATCGGTCGAGAGCAGTGCGACCCGCCACCGCGCTTGTGCGGCGTTATTCATTTGCATCTGGTGCTTACATGTTTAAGTAGTTCCGTTGTAGTTTCACTCCGGCCTCTCTCCGGCTCTTTGTCGTTCGCAACAATAACTTGTTTACTCGGCGTCAACTTCGCTGGAACTTTAACAGAATTGGTGAAGGTTTAGGCTTTGCAGTTTTGCACTCATTCGCGGGCAGGAATTTGTAGGTAATAAAGGAGAAGGCAAACAGGCCACCTGATTTTGCATTCTTAAGAATACATATGTGTTACCAACCCTGAGGACTGTCTTATCCCCACACCAGAACACCATAACGCGAATACTGCTGTTTATTTCTACAATTAGATAATTAAATTGAAATAGAAATTATGAATAAGATAAATGTTAATAAATTATGAATTATGTTAAGGAGCAACGATATTATAAACAGATTAACAATAAATACTGGGTGATTTTGGGGTCATCATCCGGAATGGCCAAAAGTGAATAAGATGGTCACACTGAACAACTTTTCCGATGGGACCAACCACAAAATCGCCAAAAAAAACAGCTGTTCCATACATTAACTTTTAATTAATTCACCGTTAATATACGCTCTTGGTCATTCCGGATCATTGCCTTAAAATCACCCAGTATACTTAGATACACTATATGATCTTCTATATGATTTCATCTGTGTCTTCTACCAAACATGAAGTAAAGCTGAGATTTACTTGATTGACGACACGTTGGCCTAGTTGGTAGTGACCCTGCCTTCGTAGCTAGAGTCCCGGGTTGAAATCCCGGTAAGGGCAGATTTTTGTGTGATGAGCATGAGTAATTTTGTTACTGAGCCTTGGATGTTTTTTAAGTATTTAGGTATATATTTCTCTATCTAAGTATGTTTATCGTTGTCTTGTACCCATAGTTCAAGCCTAGAGCTTAGTTTTGGACTAGGTCAATATGTGTAAGATTGTCCCCCGATATTTATTATTATTAAAATAGAAGTCTTACGATTTCTTACAATAATTTCAATGCGTAAATTGTCCCTATGAGAAAGGACATAAAGGGCAAAATCCAAATTTTTGACAAAGAAAAATATAAAAATGTTGGAAGATGTTTATTCAGTAAGTACAATATGAAGTCAAAATTCTACAAGCGTTTTCCAAGAGCAGACCACCGCTGAGAAGAAATGCCTAAGGAAACTCTGCAGTCAGTTTTTTTTTAAATATTGCTTATGACAATGAATAGTACTTAACCTAGCATTAAACAAAATACATACATACATACTATCACGTCTACATTCCCAGAGTGGGGTAGGTAGAGCTACACAATACCAACAACTACAAAAAGAGTTGTTGGTAATTCTGTAACCACATTTTGTACAAACAGGCTAAGACGTTTACCAGCGTACTAGTGACAGGTTGCAAGCCCATCGCCTAACAGTACTAGAAGCCCTTATTCCCTTAGTCGCCTCTTAAACAAAGTAATAAATATAAAATAAAAAACCTCATCTGTAGTTAGGCAAGAACGTGTAGAAACTTTCATAAATCAGAGAAAATATATACTTGCCTATGACGATGCAAGAAAACATTAAATAAAGTTACGATACAGATTGTTAATGTTTTGGTCGACAAGTTCCAAAACAGGAAAGATAGTTCGATTAAATCTGAATCCGAAAATCACATTAAAAAATTGAAAAACCTTAGGAGTTCAGAGAAATAGCATTTTAATATTTTCCCATTATTTCACATAATTGTGGTTACCATGCGCCGTGTTTACCGAAGACTAATGACGTAATCAACGTGCATAAAAAAAAACTTGCCCAGCCTTTCTTTTTATCAATTAAATGATATAACACTTCACTTAACAAGCACTCGCTTCGAAACAAACACGGAACTGACTACTGGTAGTATCAAACAGTAACTGACTGATCGTGACGATAAGCGGCGTACCCCCTTCCAAGCTACATAAACGAACCATGATTTATAAAATAGATAGGATATTCTTTAGTTTTTTCATGAAAAAAATAAAAATAAAACATTTTTTTTTTAGTTTAGAATCATGAATATAGTAACCCGTATTGTGGAAATTGCTGACCACAAAAATACCCCGTATGTAATGAAGCTCTTTTGTATATCTACTGAAAGATATAATACAGGCATCTTTTTCCTTCGTCCTAAAAACGTAAAAACAAAGATAGATTTCATTATTATTTCCAGTAGGTTCGGTCAAAGACTTTAATTGCTATGCCACTATGGAACCCTGTCATAATGACAGCGTTAATCATTAATGTTATATTTCTTTCATGTGGTTTGACGCTGTCATTATGACAACGTTCCATAGTAGCATAACAATTAAAGTCCAAGAGAAATTGCGATTGCCAAGTTTCTCCTTAAGCACAGTGTTTCTTGTTTAAATATTCGCATTTTGAAGCACTAATAAACGTCTAAGTATCAAGTTTCTCAAAAGCTATTTAATTAAGGTTATGTAAATTTTAGTGCGCAGTAAATATAGATTACTTGAGTGTTCTAACGAAATGTTTATTGGGTGTGAAAATGTCTTGGAAATTTTGAAAAATTGTTTCATATTACGCCTTTGTTACTTATTATTCCTATGGTTTAACCGGTTGATACTAGGGAATGCAAATAACCGGTTAAAACCGGTTATTAACCGTCTTTTTCATACAAAATTCGGTTATTAACCGGTTATTTGCATTCCCTGGTTGCATTCATATGACATAGTTTCTCAAGAGAGTTAAATTAGTTTCATTATGAAAAATAAATAAAGTATAATTATACTTTCTTTATTAGTAAATACTAAATCTTTCTGTACTATTTAGCCAGTCAATAGAAGCAGAATTCTGATCCGTAAAAGCTCGACCTGTTTTTAACCGACTTCAAAAAAAAGAGAAGGTTAAAAGTTCCATTGTGTATTTTTTTTATGTATGTTCACCGATTACTCCGTTAATTGAGGACCAATTTTTTTTTTTTTTGGCTTTATAGAGTATTCTTTCGAGGTAGTCCCATTGTCACCAAATCTGAATCTAATGAAAAGATCAGTGAGGAATTGAGGGAACTCTTCAAATATTGTATTTTTTTATTTTTAGTAAGAAGTCAAGCACTTGCATTCAGAAAGTATAACTTAGGGAAGTGGAACTTATGATGAAGACCAGAGATGGCCATCGGAACTCCTCAACGGTACCTATTTCAAGGGTCAAGCACTTGCATCCAGAAAGTATAACTTAGGGAAGTGGAACTGATGATGAAGACCAGAGATGGCCATCGGAACTCCTCAACGGTGCCTATTTCAAGGGTCAAGCACTTGCATTCAGAAAGTATAACTTAGGGAAGTGGAACTGATGATGAAAACCAGAGATGGCCATCGGAACTCCTCAACGGTACCTATTTCAAGGGTGGCGTTAACATATCTCGATTAAGATAGTTGCGCGACTACAACGAAGAATATTTACTTGTTGAAATGTGACTATGACTTTCCGGCGGCATTGCTTGCGGCGCGCTTGAAACTTAAAGTTTCATATCAAGTAATAAGTGGAGGAGGTACCCTAAATAAAAAAAAAAAACTATTTATTGTACCACTTTGTTGGCGTGACTAATATGTATATTCATGCAAAATTACAGCTTTCTAGTACTAAGAGTCTCTGCGCTAGGCTGCGGACGGACGGACGGACGGACGGACATGGCGAAACTATAAGGGTTCCTAGTTTGACTACGGAACCCTAAAAACATTACAATGAAAAGAGAAACATATATTCAGGCATCAGGCATCTTTACTTTCTATCTCAATCCGCGTATACATACGGTTTTCCTGCGCCGATTTGGTTTGGCACCAGAATTGGTATTTAAAGATGAAAACATAACCTTTCACCGGTAATAATTTCTCATGATAAACCACCTTACTAAGGTAGGCACTTAATGACAGAAACTTTGTATTGTAAAGGTGATATGTGTTTTTTGCGGATTGTACTGTTTTACTGTCTTAAAGGGTATCGAGCAGCTTGTCTAGGTACCTCTAGGCAATAACATTATCATCAACCTTCAATCACAATTTTACTATAAATAATATTATCTCGACATAATTGCCTTTTAACCCAAATCTCAATTTATTCACCTTGTCGCAAATAAGCCTGTAGCTCATAACACTTAAAGCTCAACAAAAGCTCTCGAAAGCTATGCAAATTCCGACAAACATCTTTAGTTAAAGTATCTCGGAATCGGTTGGAATAACTCGATCCCAAATTGCCCTGTTAATCGTCCATTCGTTCAGAAATTGCGTTATTCTCGGGCACACGAGTATCACCTGGTTCTTTATTAGGTATTTAGGTATTATCATCGGGATTGCTATCAGTTGATCTGGAAATCCATGGATAGTGAGTAGAAACCTTGTGCAACTAACGTATCGCTAAGCATCAGTGCTAGTAATGGTTTGTTTTTGTGTGGAAAGGCAGCCAGTACGTACAATTGCTACATAGTAATGTGAATTATTGGTACAGTCCTCATGAGCGTCGCTGGCCTAGTGGCTTAGAGGGTCAACTCATGATCGTAAGGTGCTGAGTTCGAACCCCCGCGGTCACCATGTACCAATTAGTTTTTCAAGAGTACATTACCCGATGTTCTTACGGTAAAGGAAAAACATCGTGAGGAAACCAATTCGAACAGCAGAGCTGTGTGTTTACGGGTAATTGCACAAAACATCCTAAAGGGGTCGAGTGTACCCGGAAAGATCCATTGTGTAATATGAAATAAGATAAATTAGGAATGTATTTGCTATCTTTAGAGCCCATTTAGTTTGCCTGTGTCATACCATTAAAAAATAATTTCGTTTATTTTTAGCAATATACTTATATAAAGTCATATCAATATAAATAACAACAAAAATTAAAAAAAAAACATTATATTTTACGAACAAAACAATAATTCCCGCCTAGATCCCATTTCTTACTTCTATTAAACTTAAAACTAAAGCAATAACCGATGGCAATACCACTTCCCCAATTCACCCTAAAGTGCTAATACAGTCGGGGTGGTAATAAATATGCAAATCGCCTTCAGCTCGGTCCGAGCGTTAAAAACAAGGTGCTAATGCAGCGTCCTCAGCGGGAATTCTTCGGTCTCCATGGTCCTACTAATCTACCTTATCACGTAAATATATGTAAATAGGTTTTACGATAGATCCCCCTCTATTCCGGGTTCAAATCTTGGTAAGGGCAGATATTTGTGTGATGAGCACGAGTAGCTCCTGAGTCTTGGATATTTTATAATATGTATTTTATTTATTTCTCTATATAAGTAACTTTGGCCCCGTGTGGTTGCCGGGTTAGAATAGTGCCACTCCATGTCTTCCCGTGGATGTCGTAAGAGGCAACTACGAGTAAGGGAATAAGGGCTTGTAGTACTGTTAGGCCATGGGCTTGTAACCTGTCACTAATACACTAGTAAACTTCTTGGCCAGATTGTGCAAAATTTGGTTACATAATTATCAACAAATCTTTTTAGAGTTGTTGGTATTTCAGTAGCTCTGCCTACCCCACTCTGGGAATGAAGGCGTGATGTTATGTATATATGTGTGTAAGTAAGTTTATCGTTGCCTAAGTACCCATAGTACACTTGGTTGAAATTCGTTTGACATACAGACATATCGAAACTAGACGAGTTTGTAGTGTGACTTTGAAACCATAAAAAGAGAAAAGGAACTTCTTCAGTGCTCAATTTCCGTTCATAGCTTCATCTGACTGCTAGATTTCTACAAATTATCCTTAGCCTAATTCCCGTACAAACGGACAGAAAATCCTTATTATTAGCCAGCTATTATCATAAATCGCTGACGTCTGCGGCAGACGTAACGGCCTTTGTACGGGCGAAGATAATTACCGTATTATGTGAGGAATCTAAAAACGAGATTGGATGGTAATTTGAAGTGGCATTTTCCTGTTTTTGATTGAATAGATCGTAGTTATGAAATTTTCGGGTTTCCGTACCTCAAAAGGAAAACACGGAACCCTTATAGGATCACTTTGTAGTACGTCCGTCCATCTGTCTCTCAAAACCTTTTATCTCGGGAATACGTGGAGGTATTGATTTGAAATTAAAACCATACGATAGTATAATAATACTCAATTTTTTCTAACTCATATTTCCCCCCGTGTGGTTGCCGGGTTAGAATAGTGCCACTCCATGTCTTTTTGTGGATGTCGTAAGAGGCAACTAAGGGAATAAGGGCTTGTAGTACTGTTAGGCGATGGGCTTGCAACCTGTCACTAATACACTAGTAAACCTCTTAGCCTGTTAGTGCAAAATGTGGTTACAGAAATATCAGTAAGTCTTTAGAGTTGTTGGTATTTCTGTAGCTCTGCCTACCCCACTCTGGGAATGAAGGCGTGATGTTATGTATGTATGTATGTATTATACTCAAGTCTACAGTCCCTTGACGCTGTAGTAGTTTTGGCTTTAGGGAGGGCGGACGGGACACTTGACTCTAATAAAAATTAGCGCTTTTTTATAGAATAGGAGGCAATCGAGCAGACGGATCGCTTGATGGTAAACGAATACCGTCACCCATAGACACCTGCAGCACCAGAGGAGTTACAGGTGCGTTGCCGGCCCTTCAAATGAGAGTACGCTCTTTTCATGAAGGTTGAAGGTCGTATCGGTCCGGAATACCGCAGGCGACAGACCATTCCACAGTTTAGTTGTGCGTGGCAGGAATTTCCGAGTAAAACACAACGACATACCACACTATAGGTACACTAAAAAAAATTTTTTTTTAAAGATTTTATTTTACTACTTTGTTAAAGTGACTAATAGGTATATTCATGCCAAATTACAGTTGTGTGGTACTAAGAGTCTCTGAGCTAGACTGCGGACGAACGGACGGACGGACATGGCGAAACTATAAGGGTTCCTAGTTTATAGTGTGGGAAGTCGTTGGATAGGTCTTTCAAAAATATTACTGTTTTGCAAACACAATTTTTCGATTAAGTGATCCGTTTATGAAATATTAACCTTTAAAGCGCTAAATTTTGTTAGAGTCAGGTGTACCCACCCCCCTATAGCCAAAACTACAAATACTAAAAATCCTAAAAAAATCCTTAACGAATTTTAAAGGAAAACTATTACGACCAATGTCTACTTAAGACATCGTTGGTTCTTGAGATACAGGCAATTAAAGTGTTTATACCTACTAAAAGCATCTAACACGGCACCAATTGACTTTAAACACAAAATTAGTTATTACCTTGTTCGTTTTTATGTTTGCAGTACTTGACGGCTTCGGAACCCTACCCTGAGCATGGTCCGACATGGTCTTTCCCGGTTTTTACCGTGTAGAATCTCAGCCCTGGATTCTGAACCCATCTAAAGAGTACTTATAATTATGTGTGTAGATAAAATAATATCGGCTCGTTTCATAACACCACACTCGTGTTAAAAGACCCCTCATTATGTATCAGTTACATAAACTACTATATTACGCTGCTTGGCGGCATATTAAAGGATAAAGACGGTTGCTTAGTTGGATGGTTGAAGGGGGTGCGTCCCACGAGATATAACTACATAATAACTATTTTCATGTTACTAACGTTTACGAGATATAATGAACGTTAGCTATAATAAAAAAAAAAAATTATAAGGAATAACGGTCAAGTCATATAATATTCATTTTATATAATATTTTTTAATATAACACTCACAATGACTAATTTCAGTTCGTATAACATACATGACATATACTAAAACATAATATGTATTATGATCGCTATAAGTGTTACAAGATATAAAATCGTATGATATAAATGTGAGCGAGCGAAGCGAGCGAGCAAGACCTCTCTGGGCAGAACCGACTCGGATAGGTTAGGTTAGAAGGCTAAGGCGGGAGCGAAGCGTAGCGAGCTCCCGCCTTAGCCTTCGAGGTAATTTTTTTTACATCCCTTGAAAAGACTATGCGAAACAATTTGATTGTAAAATTAAAAAGGCCACGTAGTAGTAATAATATTATACGTGCATTATATTTTTTGATGTTAGATTTTTTGATTTATATATGTTTTATATGTTAGGTGTCATGTACATTATACACTTTAATTGTTATATCAATTGATATTATATATTAATAACGTTATACTTTATGGAAATAGTTATTTTGACATTATATCTTTCGTTCATTATCTCAAGTGTACGTTATATTAAACATATTTATACAAAGTAAGCGTATATATTGTGACTGTTTTATGATAAGTTATTATATCTCGTATTACTTACCCGGTTGAAGGATGAATGTTTTATGAACTTTATGTCATTATCAGCAACGAAAATACGTCGTGATGTTGATAGGTATTTAAATTATCTTCCACTAAAAAGTAATTCAAAGCAGAGAGTTGAGTCCAATAAGTCTTGACTTAATGATGTAATCTTGAAATTAGGGGTGAAAGGGATGAATAAAATCCACCCCTAGAGCTCAAATGAAACGGCTCTGATTAAAATTACCAAATGTTAGTGTAGCTGTAGTCTAGTTGACAGATATTGGCTTAAATATAAACGTTAAATGGGCTTTTTAAAAATAAAATTAACCATATGGCAAATGATCGTCACAAAACTGACAAAGTTAATGTTTCTTAATTTTCCTTAACTAGGGTGCTCTTTAATTTAAAATGCCCAAATACTTGTAACATAAACTGATATATGTTTAAGCCCAGCAGTGTGAAATGTGTTAAAGGTCAAGATTTTCAGAATGCAAAAAAACAGAGATTATTTAATAGGTATAATAGTTTCATTAAAGATACAACAACAACATCAACAAAACATCACGCCTTCATTCCCAGAGAGGGGTAGGCAGAGCTACAGAAATGCCAACAGCTCTAAAAAGACTTGTTGATAATTCTGTAACCACATTTTGCATAAGTAGGCTAAGTTGTTTACCAGTGTATTAGTGACAGGTTGCAAGCCCATCTCCTAACAGTACTACAAGCCTTTATTCCCTTAGTCGCCTCTTACGACATCCACGGGAAGACGTGGAGTGGCACTACTCTAACCCGGCAACCACACGGGGATTTCATTAAAGATGTTGTCATAAAAATGTGCATCAGGTTTAATTCTTACTTATATGTATTATAAAAGTAAAAGGCTAAACCTACACTAGCACTTAATGTCATCTCTTTTTTGTCTGTGTGTTGTAAATATGTGTTATTCTTTCTTTCTTAAATCGCAGAACCAATTTTAATGAAATTTTGTGTAGAGATAGCTTAAATCCAGAGTAAGGACATAGGGTACTTTTTTACCCGTGGTTGACGTCTTTTACGCGAACAGAGTCGCATAAAACAGCTAGTTTCTTCAGACGGATCAGAATCTACGTAGCTTATCTTGTTTAAGCTGAGTGCCGTATTACTAGGCAAAGGCCTTTCCTCTGTTCCAAAATCTGCCCCTGACAAGCATCAAAGGTACCGTAAAACAGGGTGAATAAGGGCTAAGAGGTGAATAGGGTCACAACCTAAACTTAAGCATAATATGTTACTAATTATAAGACTTCATCTCGTGTGGTTGCCGGATTAGAATAGTGCCACTCTATGTCTTCCCGCGTGGATGTCGTTAGAGGCGATTAACAGCCGAACCCTATATTCAAACCGTGGACAGATAGCCTTACTTCGGATTAAAATTTGACACATTTTATATGGGCAAATGTCAAATTTCAACCCGAAGTATGCCTTAAGGGAAGGGTATGGCCGTAAGGGAATTTGTACTGTTAGGCGATGAGCTTGCAACCTGTCACTAATACTGTCTTAGCTTAATTGTGCAAAATGTGGTTACAGAATTATCAACAAGTCTTTTTAGAGCTATTGGTATATCTGTAGCTCTGCCTACCCCACTCTGTGAATGAAGGCGTGATGTTATGTATGTAAAAGACTGAAATAATTTCCAATAGAACGTAACGTTATTTTCATTTAATGCTTGTTCTTATTTGTAACAAGTTATGCCTTATTTTAGGTTGTCTCCCTTTTCACTCCGTTTTACGGTACCAGTCAAATGTTATTGAACGGGAAACATAAATCAAGAAAAAATAAATATGTATAAAAACTATAGTGCAAACGAAATATAAATTGAAGTCTCAACAGCAAAAACGCAGTGACAAAATAACCAACATTTATTTCTAAAATCAACCAATTCTCGGTAACCCAACTAGCCCTCTCCGGTAGGGTTGCACCCTAGAGTCCCTAGGGAAAGGGTTATAACAATGGGACACTTGCCCGCCCTTCTAGTACCGGTAACGACCCCGCTTGTTCACTCACCGGTACTCTTTGTACCGGTAATTGCTAGCGAAAGTCATGGACGTGGCCTTGATTAGAATTTTCTTCAATTTAGAACCGGGCAAGAGAATGTCGGACCATGCTCGCTCAGTATAGGATCCCGAAGCCGTTAAGTACTTAGGAACTATAAACGTAAAAATCAACAAGTACTTGATAACTAATTTTCTATTTAAAATCATTAGGTGCCGTATTAGATAATTTAAGTAGGTGTAAACACTTTAATCGCATGTATCTCAAGAATTTACCACTTAGTTGGCGTGACTTATATGTATATAAAATGGCAAGTTACAGCTTTCCAGTACTAGAGTCTCTGCGCTAGGCTGCGGACGGACGGACGGACGGATGGCGATGGCGAACTATAAGGGTTCCTAGTTTGACTACGGAACCCGAAAAACTGGCCATGTGCGAGTCGGACTCGCGCACGAAGGGTCCGTATCCTTATACGCTAAATTATAACCTCTGTTGAAATTACGTTTGAGGAATGGGAGCACCCAGTATATATTTTGGTATATAATACACATATATTTTGTTTAAGTCAGATACTTAAACAAAATATATGTCTATGAGTACGATACGGTGCCCAAAACGAATAAAACTATTGGCATAAGACAAGGATCGCATAATTAATAAAGCACATAGTTTGTTAGAAGATATGCTGCTGGAATATAACATTGTTTTCCTTGTCTGAACACGTAAAATACTTGTCCGTCCATCTGTACAAGTCTGTGTAAGCAATACTGGGACTGATGAAACGAAATGTGAATAAGCATTTCCCAAAAAAAATGCCACTTGAGTGACATCTCCAGATTTAAAATAAAAATGGCACGCAGGTGGAGAACATCAAACTATGCAATAATTAAAGAATATACTAATGTGACCCAAAATATTTGTATGGAAAAGTTCCTTTTGTGTTACCGATATATATTTTTGGGGCACATTAGAATATTATTTATATATTGCATAGTGTGATGTTCTCTACCTACCTGCCCTTTTTAGGGTTGCGTTGTCAAACTAGGAACCCTTATAGTTTCGCCATGTCCGTCCGTCCGTCCGGCTGCAGCCTAGCGCAGAGACTCTTGTAATAGAAAGCTGTAATTTGGCATGAATATGCATATTAGTCATGCCAACAAAGTGGTACAATAAAATGTTAAAAACCAATTTATTTTTTGGGTACCTCCCCTACACGTAACGTGGGGATGCATTTTTTTTGCGTCTACCCCATAGTGTGGGGTGTCGTTGATAGGTCTCAAAAAAATTGTTGGTTTGAAAAACATTTTTTCGATCAAAGGATCCGTTTATGAAATATTAAGCTTTAAACCGCAAATTTTTGTTAAAGTCAAGTGTACCCTACAGCCAAAACTACAAATACTAAAAATCTAAAAAAAACCTAAAAGAAAGCGCATATAACGAATTTAAAAGGAAAACTACCGCGACTAAGTAGACATCATTGGTTCCTGAGATACAGGCGATTAAAGTGTTTAGACCTACTAAAATCATCTAAGACGGCACCAAATGACTTTAAATAGAAAATTAGTTATTACTTGTTGATTTTATGTTTGTAGCACTTAACGGCTCCGGAACTCTACACTGAGCACCGACATTTTTTAAACGGTTTTTTTTAAACTTTAGATGTCACTCAATGTCGCATTTTTTTTGAGAAATGCTCAAATTTTAATAGTAAATAGACGATGCGAATTTTGTGAGTTTGATCTATCCGACAAGTAATCTTGGTAACCACGGTTCGCGTGTGTGTCTGTCAGTCTGTCCGTGGTTAACCTCAGAGACTACAAAGGTGTATTTGGCATAGCTCTACAAAGGTTTTTTTAAATGATAACATCGAATTAGGTATCATTGGGCATCTCTTTAAAAACCGGTATGTAGGTGTTATCAATTTTAAATTTGGGCGACTGTTTACGAAATATTGAACTCTTTAGTCTAAATTTTGCGACATTAATAACAAATTTAAAGGAAAGCTATCGCGATTAAGTACACTTGGCTGTTTATTGAGATTACAGTCGACTAAAGTATTTATAATTAAACGTCATGAGAGACCACGAAATAACTTTAAATAGAAAATGTAGTTATACTTGTTTTTTTTGCGTTCATTGTAACGGCGCCGGAACCCTACACTGAGCATGGTCCAACCTGGTATTGCCCGGTATTTTGTTTTTTTTTTTATGGCACTAAGAAGGCACTCGAGCGCACAGGCCGCCTGATGTTAAGTGGACACTATGACCCATAGACATTCGCGTTCACAAGACTGCAATACTAAGACTGCAAACGCTTTGCCAACCCTGAGGAATAAGATGGAATTTGTCTATACGAGTTATTAAGCAAATGGGTGTAAAGAGCTGAAAACCAACACTGTGGCTGCGGCTGCAGCACATGCTCTGAAATTTAGAATATATAAATATCTGAAATTGAGAAGTCCTAGGACTTCATACTACAGTGCAACATACTTATCTAAATTTTCTGTTGGTTTTTTTTCCATTTGCAGTGTGTTTTTGTCAATAAATTTGAATTTGGACGACACGTTGGCCTAGTTGGGAGTGACCCAACCTCCGAAGCCAGCAGTCCCGGGTTCAAATCCCTGTAATGGCAGATTTTTGTGTAATGAGCACGAGTATTTGTTCCTGTGTCTTGGATGTTTTTCATGTATTTATTTCTCTATCTAAGTATGTTTATCGTGGTCTAGTACCCATAGTACAAGCCTAGAGATTAGTTTGGGACTAGGTCAATTTGTGTGACAGTGTTCCGTGATATTTATTTGTATAGGTTACATACTCTCACAAACACACATAACACCACGCCTTCATTCCCAGAGTAGGCAGAGCTACAGAAATACCAACAACTCTAAAAAGATTTGTTGATAATTCTGTAACCACATTTTGCACAAACAGGCCAAAAGTTTACCAGTGTATTAGTGACAGGTTGCAAGCCCATCGCCTAACAGTACTACAAGCCCTTATTCCCTTAGTCGCCTCCTACGACATCCACGGGAAGACATGGAGTGGCACTATTCTATACCAACCACACGGGGCCACGGGGGGATAGGTAACAAATTTATTAATTTTTACTTCATTTGACAGAAAGAAAGAAAATATATTTATTCAGCACACGCATAGCAAAAAATAAACATAAAAAAGCTAATATAAAAATAGTTATTTCACCAATTTATAGTGGATTTGTAGGTAAAAGGAGCCTGCAATGTGTGTGGATGAAAAGGTTCGCTGTTATTCTGTCAGAACCTAGGAATCTGCGAGTGCGTTAGAACAATTGAGTTTTGATTAGTAATTGTTATAACGGCTAAAAATTAAATTAATAAATATTGTCTAAACGAGTATCAGAGAGAGAGAGATTTTTGTGTTGTTGTGAATACATGTATTTTCTTTTTTCTTTGTAATTAATATACCTACATAAGCAAACCCGTAGGCCGTAACCAACTGAACATTATCTGGAATCACGATATCAGCGGCAGTAGGCTGAATGCCGGAATATTAATCACGTAAGTTACAGAATGATAAATGGGATCAAACAGTGCGACGAGGGAATCACAAGTAATGTGACTTAGTTTGACTTACTTGGAATTAGTTAATGTACTTATCACATCGCTTTTGTATAGGAAATTGTAATTTATAAAATGCTGGTTTTTGAATGCGTTCGTTGCCGGCAACGCATTAGGTACCTAAGCATAGAGACCTTCGTGGTGTTGTTCTCCTGGTAATTATTTTTACTTTAACGTTATTGACCTTCTATAAATAATTTTATTGGTTCTAGTATTAATTATTATTGTGTTTTACTTTATTAACTTGTAATGCAACTTACTTTTAAGTGTTATTGAGTTTTATGACTGAAAACAATGACCTCCTGTTGGAGTTTGCCGTAATGATGGTCTTGTCCGAAATGCTGGTATAGATTCAGTCCATATTACCGACGAGTAAAAGAGCCCTCATGTAGCCAATTGACTGAATAAATATTTTGAGATTTGAATCTGAATTTTTGTTTTTTGTGAATTCACCTAGTGCTTAATAAGCTCTAGGCTTTAACTGTGGGTACTAGACAACGATATTCATTTAGATAAATTAATTATTAAATAGGAAAAATCCGACATTTAGATACAAATACTCGCCCTCATCACAAAAAAATCCCATTGTGGGAATTGAATCGAGGACCGCAAGTTTTGTAGGCAGATCCACTTCCAACGTAGGCTACCACGTCTCGTCAATACTGGGTGATTTTTGGGGTCATGATCCGGAATGGCCAAAAGTGAATAAGATGGTCATAGACATACAACTTTTCCAATAAGACCAACCACGAAAACGCCAAAAAAAACAGCTGCTCCATACATTAACGGTGAATTAATTGAGAGTTAACGTATGGAACAGCTGGTTTTTTTTGGCTATTTCGTGGTTGGTCTCGTCAGAAAAGTTATTCAGTATGACCATCTTATTCACTTTTGGCCATTCCGGATCATGACCCCCAAAATCACCCAGTATATGTGTACCTGAAAGTTAACAAGGCTGTGCATATCAGCTAATCTGTATGTTGCCTTTTATTTTATCGCTCCTTCTTATACCTTTAATTCTTATTCTATGTTACTCTCCTGTGTGTGTGTGTGTTACTGTCCTTATGTAGTCTCTCTAAAGAGGAATTTAAAAACTTTGTGGCTGAATGAGTCGTGAAGTCAGGTTCCTATAATGATTCTAATCATTGTTGTTATTTATATATTTATGTAGGTATATATCGTCCCCTTACTTCTAGAACCGACTAACTGCATGAAGTATAGTTTTGAGAAAAACGAATTTAAAGGTTTGAGTGTTTAAATTTCTAGTTAAACCGAATTCTAAGTAAATGATATTTGAGATTTTATAACGAGAGGTTATTAGTAATCAAATCTGTACGTGACAAATTAGTATATTCTTAAAACAAATGGGTTAAATTGAGGGTTATGTAAAAAAGGTGATGCAGATAAGTGGTTTTTGCTGTAGAGTCAATTTAATCGTATCTTATAAACTAAGAGGCTTAGGCAGTATTCATTAAAAGTTAAACTTTCTTACTTATATGAATTACACTTTGTACTAGAAAAATATTGAGAATTGTGATTAATTATGCAGTTATCTTAGTTTATATTATAGTCACGAATCAGTTAGTTGGTTTTGGCTGTAGAAAATTTGATATTTCAGAATTAAGTGCACTTAAAATGCTAATATGTCACTAGTATGTCTTGTCATGTAACTAACTTTACCAACTGCCCCGCCCCTACAAGGTATAGCGTTATGTTTTGTAACGTTTGCATTACTCAAGACTTTAGCCTATTCGTTTACAAAATTTCATCGAATTATGTTTACTAATAAGGCGTTTATTAGATAAAAAGCCACATTGAGACAAACATTGGTGTTAACTGAAGAAGTTTGTAGTTAAAACTAAAATAAACGTCACATAGGTTCCAAAAATAGTTTATTAGGGTTATACAAATTAGGGAACAGTAGATCAATTTATTCTTCGTCACTGCTCGTGTCGGCTGCGGCCACGTCTGGCGCCCGACCTACCATGTCGTTCTCGCAGGCGAGTGTCTTGAACCAGCCGTGGTCAGCCTCTGGTATAATGCCCTTATCTCAGAGACTTATAAGGTCCCTCTTTTTAGCTACGCTGATAGGCAGGGGAATTCCTCGAGAATCTGACAAATTTCTTCTGTAAAACATTTCTCAGCCTCGTTTAACAACTCTGGATTGCAGTTATCTGAAACAAATAATACTGGCTTTGAGTTATGTACTGTCACCAGCAATTATAATATTAACCTGCATTAGGCGCAAACATATCTGGCACGCTCTTATAATTATCTCTAGTAATAAAGACGTGTCGTGATAATATATTATAAATGGTGACTGTACGTCTTTATTCTGTATTTTCTTTTTTCTTTTTCCGCAATAAAAACTTTACATAACTACTTACATACATACATAAGTTCATACATAACTACTACTTTACCCTAAAAAGTTTTTTTTAATATTTTAGTTGGCAACAATGGCGACTGTACTTGTATCACTGATAACTTGTCTAGCCCAGCCAGTCCTTGTAAATATTTACTCACCTTTATCCTCGAGAATCTGACAAATTTCTTATTTCTCAGTCTCGTTTAACAAATCTGGATTGCAGTTATCTGAAACATAAAACTAGCTTTAAGTTATGTACTTACATTACATCCCTATTCTGTACACATTGTATTTTTTATTTTCATTCAGTGCCATAAATAGTTTTAATACATATAAATAGGTACATACATGACTAGTTCTTTCTAAAAAAATCATTTTTGTGACACACTTTATTCTTGCCGACTGTACTTGTACCACTGATGACAAACTCGCTATTAAAAGATGACTCCAACGAGTACAAACTTTATGGACCTACTATAACCCGTTGAAGAGCTCTTATGGCCACCTTCCGTCTCGAGCATCATACCAGCTTGATGGTACCATATTATTGTATAGTCATCGGAATCACATTAGCATGCAAATTTTCAAATCTATCCGACAAAGAAAAGTACGTTAACATCGTCTTTTAAGATTTTTTTAATCAGTCAATCAAGACCGTAAATATTGCGACAACGATGACCTTGCCTTGATGACCTACTCAAAATTATTTTGTATACCTAATATGAAACTAAGATAATACGCTTAGTATTTCAAATTGAAATAGTATTTAATTTTGTTAAGTGGCATACCTATTACCTAGTAAGTACCTAGTTGGTTACTAAGTTATGTTACTGTAATAATCCTTATCTATATAAAATATACTAACGAAAGTTAAATAAATTACATATTAAAATGAAGTACACACAATCAGGATTTACATTTGTCAATTTCATTCAAAATGGCCTCCTTGGGCCTGAACACAGGCCTTCAGACGACGAGGCCAGTCATCAATAGCGGCACGCACGGTTGTCATATCTAATTCCGTCACTGTCTTGACTATGGCCCGCTTGAGGGAGTCAAGATTTGTGTGGGGTTTAGCACAGGCTTTCTCCTCAATAACCTGCCATATAGCATAATCCAGGGGGTTGAGGTCCCGGCTGGAGGAGGGCAGACTTAGTGGGCAATGAAGTCAATTTTGTTGCTTCGAAACCAGGCTTAAGTTGTTTTTGCCTTATGTGTAGGTGCTGAGTCTTGTTGAAAGACCCAGGGCTGGTTTTGAAATAGAGAGTGGCTTAAAGGCTTCACTATTGGTTCCAGAACGGTTCCCTGGTAAACTTTAGCCCCAGTTTTGACACCTTTTTCACAGAAATAGACCTGTGTTAACCCTGAGTATGACACATCTAACCAAATCATGACATAAGAGGGATGATGGCCTCGTTGCACTCTCGGAACAGCTACACTCGCTTCTTGACTGTTTTTTGCATATACTCTGTCATTCTGGCGGTTACAACATTCTTCAATGGTAAAAATTTTTTCGTCTGTAAATAATATACCTATTTCGGTGGCCATTTTGTGCGTACCGCTTCAGTAGCACGCGACTTCTATTCAGCCTCATAGTCTTCAATCGTCCATTAAGCAAATGACCTTTCCGTCTACGATAAGCATGTAGTCCAAGGTCTTGATTGATAACTTTTTTAAGGGAGCTTCTCTTCACAGACATCTGAATTGCCAACAACTTTTGCTTCCGGACGGGGTTTCTTGCGATTCTCGCCTTCACTGCCTTTATTAGAGCTGGGGTCCGAACGGTGCGTGGTCTTCCAGACCTCTTGCGGTCATCAAAGCTCAGGGTACTATTGTACCTATTAATGGTACGATAAACGAATTGTTTGTTGATTTTCAGATTTTGAAGCAACTTCAAAATCACGTTTGGCGGATGCTCGCATTTGTGCAACGCAATTACAGCGACACGATTTTCTTTTAGACCCCAATCCATTATAAATACGACGAGATAAGTGTTGTGTGTGCTATAAAATTATAACTGACATCCCGCCATATTATGTAATTTTTTATTTTTTCGGTAGTTTTTGTTTTAACGCAAGAAAAGAGTTTGCAAATCGAGTAACAGAACTTAGTAACCAACTAGGTATGTAGGTAGGAACGCGTTACAATCCACGGCAAACTGTTGAGTAGGTAGTTGTAATACCTACCTAATTCGTTTCCATATTCGACTTCCATGGTCTGGTTGATTTGTCCGTGACTTCACCAGAAGATAGCTTGTTGTCATCAATGTCATCATCAATAACGAAAACTTTTTGTTTAAGTATGTTGGGGTCAACGCCCCGCGCGATTTGCCGTAATTAATTATGTTCAAAATGCAAATTCGGTGTCTTAAATGACATTGTCTAAAATAGTTCGCCTTATTCAGCGAGATTTTAGTAACATTAACATTAGGAAAACCTTTGATAATGTTCTAGTGATCACCTAACCTATCAATTTTAAAATAATTAATAGAAACAGTCATTTTGACTTACCTCTTTATTCGAACCGTTCCCAAGCACCAGACTTAAAAGTTTTTTGTACGGGAATTCATTCTTCCACGTTTGTCATCACTGTTATTTCGTAAATATTATATGCGTGCACGCAATCGACGTCGACACTTCTAAACATGTGAAACGCGACTAAGCTGTGAGGGCCTCACTAAGGAGCACAGCGTGAAGCGCGTACGCGCACGTTAAGCGGTTTTGGCTGAATCAGATTCTACCGTCGAAAGAAAAAACGATGCAAGCAAAACATGTTATAATATGTTTTAGATGTTTTTGCCGATTTATATTCTTACCTGCTGAGTAATTACGAAGTGGAAAAACATATTATCGATTGGTTTGAATGTTTTTGTAGATGGCAAAATGAACGTTTATTATTATGGTTAACACCAAAAAACGACTACACATGTTTAGTATCTTATTGGAGTAACTAAATTGTATTTTTGTTAAAACATGAAACCTGCTAAAACCACTTTAATGAGGATAAATTGTTTTTCTTCTTAAAAATTTAAAAATATCGATTATAACAGCCATTTAGTAGCTTTTGCTTGTTCAATATTAAAAAAATCGCCGTTAAACTACTTTAAGCTAGAGGCTAACTCAAGAACGGAGCATCATATTAAAAAACGGGTTTTGACAACACGTAGACATCGGAAAGTACTTTCTAACGGTATTCGTAACTTGGTTTTGCCTGAAAGGTACTTTAGTCGGTTCTAGAAGTAAGGGGACGATATGTATATTTATGTATATATGTATATATGTGTGTATTATACACGTACGTTTATATTAGTTTGTGTACTTGCTAATTTGTTTAAAAAGTATTTATTTATTTATAAGTATTATCATTTCTTTTTACTTTTTGTGCAAACTTGTATGTGTCCAACCCCATGCATTGTCCTTACTCATTTGCTTCAGGGTTAGCTGGAAGAGATCCCATTTAGGGATAAGTTCGCCTTTGTACATTAATTTAGTATTATAATTGTAATATTTATATTTTTGTGCAATAAAGAGTTTACTTACATACATACATACATACATACTCTCTTATTAATCTTGAACTTCCTAACCGTATTAATTACAAGTTAGTTGCGTTAATAAAAATCGCTTTACGCAACCAATAAAAACTTGGCAAGAGAACAAAGACGCAAAGTAATTACGTATTTACTGAGGCCGATAATTAATAAAATAAGTTGCGATGGAGTTTGAAAACAAGCTCAAGTTCGTGTAAACGGCTAATATTGATCATTTGTCGGCGATAGGAAAAAGCTTTGTTGGTAATAATAGGGAACATGCATATTTTTTAATCTCACGTTCTCTGGAAAGTGCTAGAAACTGTATTCGCGAAATAATTGTAGTGTTATTTTTTTTCATAACAAAAACTCTCTATACATAATTGACGACAGTAATGACGTCACAGCTGTTGTTCCATGTTTAAAATATGGACCATATAAAGAAATATGCATTTATTCCAGAAATTACTTCGTTTAAGGCAATATCATTGAATAAAAATTATACGTAAATTAAATTACGATGCCAAAATGAACAATCTAAACCTTAAAAGAAGTTAAAAAAAAATAACAAGTTTTGATTCTATATCTTAATTAACGGGTCAAACTTTAGTGTATTCCGTTTCAAATTTTCTTTTTTAAATTTTCTCCTAAATCGTATCAGTGAAATTCAATTCTGATTTTCATACATGTTCCCAATTATCCATACAAGAAAAGATTTCAAAAACTAAAAAACCGTCTTCAAAATGTAAGAAACAACTGTAGAATAGAGGCCCTGTGTGCTCGTTTCCTTCTCCATGCCATAAACAAGTGACTATAATATGTGGGCATTTTTTTAAAAGTTTGTACGTAGTTAAGGATTAACATTAAGAAACGTTAACTTTTTCACTGAGTTACAAAAATTAGTCGTACATTTATACACTTTCAACGCCAATTAGCAATACCTAACTCAAATTCAATAAATGAACTAGATTCAACCCTTACTCGTTAGTAATATGATTGCACTTGCTACAGAAGTTTTGTCCGAGATATCACCATATGTCTAATAACAATATATAGCAAATTTTCGTAACTCAGCGGAAAAGTTAACATTACCTAATTTATTCCTTAACTACGTACAAAGTTTCTAAGAAACGCCCATGTATATTCATGCCAAACTACAGCTATCTAGTACTAAGATTCTCTGACCTAGGCTGCGGACGGATAGACGGACGGACATGGCGAAATTATAGTCAATGGGACTATGAATGTATTAGCTGTGTCAGTGGTACACTTTAGTCTTCTTGACACCCTGTTCAGTGTTAAAAGCTTTATCGTGTCAAACTAATGGAATTTACAAGGGTACGCAATCCCTCCACCCTTTATTACTTCTGTATCAACAATTATTGATCAAATGCGTCAATTTTCATTATGTTTGAGTAGATTTTAAGCGCTCGGTCACAAAATGGCTTCTGTACCTCGAGCATGATAGGAATTAAGTTGACAATTTATTAAAAATTTATGATTAGATTTTATGTTTTTAGTGTATAATTTTTGACTTTATAAATTCATATGTTATTATAAATATTTGGCAAGCCTGCATTCAGGCTGGATACACTATACCAAAAACATGTATAGGTGAAATACTTAAGTAAAGGACTTGTCACATGTCATGTAGTTGTAACACATCTGTGGGGCTAGACAAGGTGTATTCGACACTCGCTAGCGATTATGTTTCGATTGAAAAATATAATTGGAATTGACGTAAGTGTCACGTTACTATATCGGTGGCTTACGTCAATTCCATACATTTATCAATCGAAACATAATCGCTATCGATTGTCGAATGCAACTTGTCTAGCACCACTGAGAGGCTAGACAAGACTCGTAACTCTAACGTACACGATAGACGAAAACTGTCAAAATGTATAGAATTGACATGAGTTTTCGACACGACGGTAGCTTACGTCAAACCAATACATTTTCGATAAGGCCACTGTATAGACCGTTTGTCATTCTATATTTGAAATTTGACAAGTTCCATATGATTTTTGTACACAAATACATACAACAGGTTCTTTACTTAACTTATTCAAATATAATATATTTAGTTATATTATAACACCTTAATGACTGTATTCCAGCAAATAAACGCATTTCGATTGGTAAGAGCAATTAGACCGTTCATAAATAAAAAAAACATAACGTAATAAGGTTATTACAGGTATTTTGTTTTTTTTTAGTAAACTGGTTCATTAAATCCTAATACTATAAAGCAAAGTCTTTTATCATTGCTTGGCAAAGATCTCTTTCCTCTTTCTAATCTGCCATAATATTTTGGTTTATATAAATAAAGTAAAATTTGTATATGTATACTATTTTATATTTTTTTCTTCAAACGTGATGGTGTATTTATATATGACTAAAATTTTAAATAACAATGAAACATATTAATCATTAAAAGTATAGTAAATATAATTAGGACTATCAATATTTTTAGAACCATTGTGTCATCCCGCAAATTACTATCTTATCTAGTCAAGACTTTGTATACTTCAATATGGCAGGGAGTGCGTAGTGATGTATTAGCAGCAAATAGAAATAGTACATTGTTAACCAAGGGACATGACTCGTGTAACTCCGTGATACCATGTTTCAAGCTTATTTTAGAGTTACACGAACATATTTAATCATTTAAATGCAAACTTATAGTATAAAATAGGCTTATTACCGCACTATAAAGATGTATTTACACGATTTAAATTATTTAATAGCACTAAAAGAAGCATGAAGTCCCGTGTGGTTGCCGGGTTAGAATAGTGGCACTCCATGTCTTCCCGTGGATGTCGTGCGAGGCGACTAAGGGAATAAAGGCTTGTAGTACTGTTAGGCAATGGGCTTGCAACCTGTCACTAATACACTGGTAAACATCTTAGCCTGACTATGCAAAATGTGGTTACAGAATTATCAACAAATTATTAATAAAGTGTTTTATATTGTATTGTATTGTATCAACAAGTTTAGAGTTGTTGGTATTCTGTTGCTCTGCCTACCCCACTCTGGAAATAAAGGCGTGACGTTATATGAATATATGATGAAAAGAAGCATGAAACATGGTATCACGGAGTTACCAGAGTCATGTATGTAATTAGCCGATTTCACCTTAATTCTAACATGCCATTGTTAGAATTTATGTATGAGTGACATTAAAGATGTGTTATGACTGAGTGTCATTTATTCCTACTTATACGTAACTGGGTCATACACACTCCTAAAAACAAAAGTTGTCTCTCCTGTAGTCAATAGTTGTTAACTATATTTTGTAAGTCCTTTTACGCCTGAGATACAGGAACATTCTAGTTCAGGCATGTAAATTATAAGATTTATAAGTCTCTTTGCTTTTGTTAAGTGCTTAGTTATACAACATAAAAAGTTAATTGTCACTGATACTTAATGATATTATTCAAAATCACTTCTCTCCCTAGGGATGGAAATGCAATTTTTCACCCAGATAATTAACATAAATTCAAATACTTTCTAAAGCTAAGCTAAATTCCATTAGATTATAACTCATCAAACATACAAGATCAACCCTTTGGCTTCAATCTTGATGTAGTAATCTCCAAATTTTCGGGTTGGATGCCTGATCGTGTACCGAGTTACATCCGGTCCATATGCCACAGTATCGCGGCGAGGCAGGCGGCAGTTAGGCCTAGATTAAGCACAGCTTCAAAACAGTACGATGTGCCTTGAACACCAATCAGTTCTGACAATTATTTGAAAAAAAAAACAAAAGGTCAGGGGGATTTTGACATATCTATGCAGTTCAATTTATGGCGAGCGTAAAGGACAGAGCTATTGCAGTTATATAGTTCTGTCCTTTACGCTAGCCATAAAATAAACTGCATAGCATAATACCTACATCCAATGTCACAAGGATCTTAACCTCGTCCCAACGGCCTAAATTTAGGACGTTTGTCAAAGTGACTTTAGACTTTAGTTGACTTACACAAGGTTCTTTTTTGAACTAGTAAAATTTGACGTGGGCCTCAGGAGGATATAACACTAGCTTTTAAACTAATCAGCCAATTCATAACTTAAAAACTCAAACTGAGCTTCGTTAACTTAAAAGCAGAACGGATATCAAATCCTACCAAGTTTCTGGTTCCTACAGCTCTATTCTATAAAACACCGGGATAACGGCTTTGTGCTGGGGCTGGGTAATGTTTTTCTAGTGTATTATTATGATGTGACCCTCAGAAAAACTATCGTTCCAATTTCACGTTTATATAGGTAACATCTGTATTTCGCAAGATTAAAAGTTATTTTTAATAAAAAAGCCGTTTAGATTTTTTAAACAGTTTAAATTTATTCAAAGTGCTTATTTCTGATTTTTTATTCGTCTATTATCCGACTTCAAAAAAGGAGGAGGTTATACGTTCCATTGTGTTTCTTTTTTATGTATGTTCACCGATTACTCCGTTAATTGTGAACCGATTTTGAATTATATTTTTGGTTTGATAGAGTTTACTTTCGAGGTGGTCCCATTGTCACCAAATCTGAATCTGATGAAGGGATCAGTGAGTAATTGAGGGAACTCTTCAAATATTGTAGGCAAATACATAGCGATTTTAGTATTATTAGTAAGAAGTCAAGCATTTGCATTCAGAAAGTATAACGTAGGGAAGTGGAACTGATGATGAAGACCAGAGATGGCCATCGGAACTCCTCAACGGTACCTATTTCAAGGGTGGCGATCAGATATCTCGATTGAGATAGTTGAGCGACTACAACGAAGAATACTTACTTGTTGAAATATGACTATGACTTTCCGGCGGCGTTGCTTGCGGCGTGCTTGAAACTTAAAGTTTCATATCAACTATTAAGTGGGACGCCGGAACAGCGTTTTATGATCACTAAAAAGTATAAAATAAAAGAAAAGTTTTAAAAAACAAAAAACCGCCTTTAAAATCGCAATCACAAACTTTGACTTTTTTTGGTGAAAATATTGTGGTCGCTGACTTCAATTGGAATAACCTATTAGGTAGGTACAATTTTAAAAGAAGTTATTTTTTGCGTTTTTGAAGGCAGTTTTTTTTTCGTTAAGCGTGAAGCGATTGCTTTGCTGTTTGATTTATGTTTACTGTGCCGAAATATAGGCCGCTAGCTTAGGCATAGAGCGTTAAATGGTTGTGTCGAGATCACAGTGTCAAGTTTATCAACAAAACTTTATAGTGATCGATTCACAAGATCCTTATGAAATTATTACGAGAGACATATTATGGACATTAGTTGCAGTGGTTGGTCTAGCTGGTAGGTAAGCTAGCAGCCCCAGCTTCGATTTCCGTTAAGCGTACATGTTTTATTTGAATATAAGTTTATGTCGACACTAATATTCTTATACTTATAAACTTTACGCTTAAAGTACTGAACAGATTTGGATGAAATTCGGTATGGTGATAGTTTCAGTCCCGGGGAAAGACATAGGATAGTTCGTTACCCGGTTTTTTTTGTCAGTTCCCGAGAGCGTATCGATAAACGAATTCTTTATAAAAAAATATCGTGGTCAAGAACACATAGTACAGTCTAATACAAAAAAAATACCTTATGGCATTGTATAAGATCCAAAAGTAGATATTCTGCACAAGCGTAGCGTTGTCTACAGTTCAATGTCCTCTGAAACCTATCAACAAAAACCTTTGCGATCGTTAAAAACATCCCAAACTTTCTTCAACGACATCCCTAATCCCTTTCACAATTAAAACACATCAGAATTAAACTAATCTCAGCGGCGCCATCTGTCGACGCACGACGATAACTTCGACTCCCCCAATCGTTGTACTGCGAAACTTTCTGCTGACATACCAAAGAAAGCTAACTGCGTAGTAATAGTAAAAGCATTTCGAATCTAATGAGGTTACCAATAGAGTATAGAATGCTTCGACTTTTACGTTGCAGTTAGCCACCATCTTTGGTATGACGGCTGGGGGATGCTGCCGATAATTTTAAGCGACACCGCGCTAAGTTTGTGTCGCATCAACACAAGGTGCTTTGTGATGTGTGGGCTAAGTTATGACTAATAAGGATACGAGGCCAGTATGTATGTATGTAAACACTTTGACACTAAAATAATTAAATTAAAAAAAAAGTGGAACAACGGCACTTATCCCTTAAAGGGAACTCTTCCAGAAACCTGTGCTCGATCGTACTTTCAAAAATGTTTTTTACCTTATTTTGCATTCAAACCCAATAAAAAGCTCTGTCTTATCTTTTTATCGTTATTCCCTTGAGAATTGTCAAATATTCCGAGATAAAAAATACCCTAGAGGTGTAAGAAGTAATTTATCAAAAATCAGCTCCAATGGGATAACAGGAAACGTATATTCCGCGTTCAAAGTCGTGGGCGTCAACTTGTTTATAATATTATTATGGATTAGCATGGATTAATATATGATAGTACTAGCTTTTGGCGTTTATCGCTTGTCCCTCGGGACTCTTCTTTTTTTCGGGACCAAAATTTCCCTATGTTCTTTCCTGGGACTCAAACTATATCCAGACCAAACTCCATCTAAATCGGTTCAGCGGTTTATCCGTGAAAGCGTAATAAACAGAAAGACAGAGTTACTTTCACATTTATAATCTTATTATTGACTACTGTTTCGAAGTCATTTATGGCTATTACCTCAGGCACCGTCCAATTTTTGTTGTTCCCCGTAATTCAAACTACCTCCATACCAAATTTCATCTAAATCAGTTCACCGGTTTATGGGTAAGGACCAAATAGTTGGACCATAGTTAAGCGTAGTTAACCATACAAACAACAAAAGTGATAAAAAAATCCATTGTGACACGAAAATGATCACTACAAATGTATGGCAAATTTTCGTGTCATAACGGAAAAGTTTCATAGAAAATTTAATTGACTGAGTTAGCGTGGCCAACTTTTTGGTCCTTACCCTTATACGTGAAAGCGTAACAAACAGACGGACAGTTAAACAGACAGACAGTGACCTTTATTATATTAGTATAGAGTATAGTAAATCACAAAGTCAGTCTAACCTCAGAAAAAGGAATCAATTACTGAGCTCCTTCACTAATTTAAAAATTGTTAGTACTGGCACTCATCATATTATGGCCGTAAATATTTATAATAAGTTACCTCCCACCATGAAAAACTTAAAAGAAGATTCTAAATTTAGTAATACCTTAAAGAGTTTCTTAAATGCTAAATGTTTTTATAATTTGGAAGAGTTTTTTACGCTTGTGGAGTAACTGTTAGATTTATTAAAAATATTTTAATGTTATATCTAATTTGTGTAATGTGTACTGAATAATTATATCTAAATAATAATAATAATAATAATAATAATTCATATAGGCATTAAGTGTCCTGTTGCAGTGCCCTTGCAGGGTTTATGTTGAAACTACCTAATGTATTTCTAACACCTCATGTACAAAATAACGCAATAAATATATATGACTATGACTATATGACTATAGTATGGATTAGTATGGGATAGTATGTATTTATCTCAATCGCGACCACCTCCCATTTGCACCGCGTCCTGTGTCTCAACACGTCACTAATCCAACGCGTCACGCTTACACTTCTCAAACTTCTACAACTCGTCATACTCAAATTCAAGACAGTGCAGTATTGTTTAATAACCCGCAAATCCTTACTTAATATTATACATGTGAAAGCGTGGATGTTTGTTACGCTTTCACGCAAAAACTACTTGACGAATCATCATGAGACTTTGTACACATATTCTGGGAGGTACTAGAAGTAACATAAGATACTTTTACTTAAAAAAAAAGATTTTTACAAAAATAAAAATTATCAAGAAAAAAAAATGGCAGCGGGCGAAGCCGCTCGCAGGTCGCTAGTATATTATAAGGTTAGATTAGCTGGAAAATATTAGCATCACCATTAAGTTCAACCGTTTGTATTTTTTTGTGTAAAAAATATTTAAGTTCAGGTGGGGCAAGTGCATCTACAGGGCAAGTTTGTCATACCAACAATATCTCCAAACAAAGTATGGTTTGTCGTTCTTACCCCGTAGAAGCATTTGCCCCACCTGACCTTATTTACTTTATATAATTTATTTGAATAGGTACAGTAACAAAATTACAGACGTAGAAAGTTTACCAACATACATTAAGAAATGCTTCGAACATTAATTAAGAATGAAGAAAATATTAAAGCCTGACAAGATTCTATTTGGCCCTATTTCAATACTAATTTGTATTGAAATAGGGCCAAATAGAATCTGGTCAGGCTTTACAGTTTTTATAAATAAGTCAAATTAAAACATGAAGTTTAAAAAAAAAATTGGCTGATTAAACTTTTAATTTGATTTTTTTCGATGGTTTACTGAATCTACATTAAAGAACTCAACTTTACAACGAAGACCCCGGTGCCACTCCGTTTCCACCACCACTTGACTTTCCACCGTACTCAGAAACATTTCAGTGACAATAAATTATCTCGTTCCTCTTTCGAACTCGTATATGAAAATCAACACTTAAGAACTCCTTAGGGCGTGACATTTGTTGTCATTGTCTAATTAGAACGGTCAAAAAAAAAACCGGTATGCTATTTGCGGGCAGCATAACTCGCGGCTGTCATGTGCTAGCCGTGCAGAAGTTAAAGAAACTATTTTTTTTAAATCGTATAGCTAATAGTTAAATCTCAAGGAAATGAGTCAATTTTTTTATTCTATTTTCGAATTTTAATACAAGCAAACAAATCGTCCTCAGTCGTCATTAACTATTTTCACAGTCAGTTAATGACGTTAAATCGTTTCTTCATAGACAGGTGCCATTACACTAAATTGAATCAGCTAGGTCAGCATCACTTCATCGAATGTATCATTTCATCGAACGCTTTTTTGCTGCTGAAACTATAATGTTTTCAGGGTATCTTAAACATTAATTACGTAGGTAAGGTTAGGTTAGATGTTAAAGATACCATGAAATCATTAATGTTTTAGCAGAAAATAGCGTTCGATGAAATGAAATTCCATGAAATTATACATTCGATGAAAGATGTTTCGATGAAATGATAGACCCAATCAGCTATCATTAATGACTTCTTTAATGTACTAAAATTAAACTCATCGCTTTAAGGGATCTTTTCCAGTTAAAGATAGGGCGATTGAAAAAAAATTAACAAACAATAGACGAATGCTTGAAGAGTAAAAAATGTGGAAGAGACTTGACAAAAGGAACCAATAGACACCGATATTTTTTCTAAAGCAACTCGAAATTTATATAAATAATACTAATGTGTCTAAGTCTAAAAATAAGTAATAATAAGGAAGGAGGAGATGGGTCGAGTACTTTCTTAATTTATATTTATATATTTATTTATTTAAATACCTACATTATTGCACAAAAATTAAAATAGTGTATAAAAGGCGAACTTAATGCTACAAGCATTATCTACCAGTCAATCTTAAGGTGGTGTTTATTCACCGGCAAAAAACTCGCCCACCAGTCTTTTGCATAAATGTAATTCTAGACTTTTTTCAAATATACTTGTAACCTAATTAAGCACCGAAGTTAACATAAAGTAACGATGTCAGTTTTGTGACGGAAATTAACCATACATTTATTATAATTGTTTCTAATTAACCTAGGTCCAAAATGGCCAATATTTTTTTTTACTTTTTCCAAACGAACGAATAACCCAGAAGATAATTTTACTGTTCTTAGTAAACTCTTGTGCTTTGTCCGGTTGTTTTGTATGGGTCTTTTTAGATCCTCTGGACACAGCCTTCCTTACAAAAAATTACTGTCCATTTTGGACCTAGCTTAATTAGAAACAAAACACTACAATTCATTACAATATAATTTACGTTATATTTACTGGCTTACAAAGTTATATTTGTATGAACAAAAAACGGGTGGGCGAGTTTTTTTGCCAGTGAGTATTTAAAAGAAGCTACCGATTGTGATTGCCTTATGTATTTTTTTTCTTAACTTGCCTAAAATTTATTATTTATCAAGCTCAATAAAGGATCAAACTACAGGCCAAGTCAAAAAAATAGTTGAACTATCAATGTTAGGTACGAACAATTTGTAAAATAAAGTGATGACATAAATAAATCAAACTAAGCATGTATGTATTGCATATTAACCGATGTATAATTTTAATAATAATAAAAATAGCATAAACTCTTTAATATTTAAGATTAGAAGTTAAGATGAAAATAATGTAATATAGAAAAAAAAACAGTATATTTTAATTTTTTACTGTTACAACTTTACTGTGCTGTATTCTCAATTTGGAAGCTTTTTAAACAAGTTTATATTCCAATGTTTGGCAGAAGCCTTTAGCGGCTTAAGTGTTCGGTATGGGTTGTATTAGGGGAACAAATTGGCATCCATTAGCATAAGTCTGTGTACTTTGTCCTTAGAAGCCACTTGTGCAAGGCTAGCAGTATAATAAATATCCATATTGCTTTATTGACTTTTGACTTCTAATTTATTATCCAAAAAAGGTTCATCAAACTACTATAAAGGTGGGTACGAATTAGAGCAGCCAGGGGTTGTAGCAATTTTGCTCAAATTCGTACGCGCTCACGCGCTGTGCACGAGCAGCGTGCGAGCTGCGCACGGCGAGCCGCCGAGAGTCGGTTTTTTGACCGTGCTCAAAGGCGCCTCAGTGTGTGTGCCTCGCGTAATTTGGACGTGTATCCGAACGTGCCGCGGGCAGAACGACAAGTTGTAACTTGTCTGTGGGCGAAACGCATACAAATTTGATAAAGTTGCTGAGCCGTTCCACTACCGAGGCGATTTCTTCTTCTTTTTGTTAATTCATAAGGCTTTTGTCTCTCATTCCGCTCGATAAATATGTCACGCCGTAGATTCCAGTAGCTAGGCAAAAAATTACTTTATGCTTAATGTATTCTTAAATTATCCGTAATGTCTGTGTCACCTTCCGTGTTTTCACCAAGCGGTCCCAACGGAAGACCAGCGTTAGCTTCACGGCCAGCAGAACAATAGGTACATGCTGAGTTGGGACCGTTTCGTGACAATTATCCCTTCTACCCCGTATGGTTTCCGGGTTAGAATAGTGCCACTCCATGTCTTCCCGTGGATGTCGTAAGAGGCGACTAAGGGAATAAAGGCTTCTAGTATTGTTAGGCGATGGGTTTGCAACCTGTCACTAATACACTAGTAAACATCTCAGCCTACTTGTGCAAAATGTGGTTACAGAATTATTAACATGTCTTTTTGGAGTTGTTGGTATTTCTGTAGCTCTGCCTACCCCGCTCTGAGAATGAAGGCGTGATGTTATGTATGTATGTATGTATCCCTTCTGTTGTCTCATTTCCTTCCTTCTTTTATCTTATATTATGTGTGTGATTTCATAAACGTGTTTCTTTCTTCTTTTACATATTTCTTTCTGGCAACTTCTGCTAGGTTAATTTAATAAGTTAACTCACCAATGAGTTGTCCGGTCAGAGTCAAATATATAAATTTGTCATTGACCTTAGATCCAAAGTCAATCTGACGTTCTACAGCGATAAGGGTGAGTTTCCTGTAAGTTACAAATGACTTGGCATCTCTAAGGACATTGACAACTACAAGCAGTTTATTTGAAATGGGTGTTAAATTTACGCTCGTGACCGTAAAAACAACATTAAAAGGCGTGGATTCTCAAAAAGGTAGCATTACACGTCCAGTGAGCCCGCTTGTAGGAATTCGCTCACTTTTCAGTGTTAAATTGATTCAGATCAATTTAATAATCCCAAGCCAGAGTTGGAGGAATCTCGTAAAACCGTGCCATTTTACGGTGCAGTAAAATTTTTAAACAATTTCAGACGAAGATGCTCTGAACATAAACTTTTCTTGGCTCTAAAGCGCTGGCTTTTTCCTAATAAACTTCAACTTTATTATCTATGCAACAAGGTTAATTTTGTGAATGCACGATTATGTTATAAGATGAACGTAACTGAATTTGAAACGTGCAGGAAATAGTTTCGAAACGTATCTTTTACGTTGCATTTAAAATGTGATTTTGTATACATTTTATTGATGGAATTTTACGGTATTGATTCTTAAAATGTTTAGAAAACACTTATATTCTGTCTATAAATTCAGTAGCAACATCGCGTTCATCTCGTATTTTGAATTGTGTATTTATGAAATTTTAACCCTTAATGCAATAACCCCGTGTAGTTGCCGGGTTAGAATAGTGCCACTTCATGTCTTCCCGTGGATGTCGTAAGAGGCGACTAAGGAATGAGGGCTTGTAGTACGTTAAGGCGATGGGCTTGCAACTTGTCACTAATATACTAGTAAACTTCTTGATCTAAATCAGCAACATATGGTAACAGAATTAAAAACAAGTAGTTTTAGAGTTGTAGTTATTTCTGTAACTCAGCCTACCCCACTCTGGGAATGATGCCGTGATGTTATCTAATGTATTTTCTAATTTTACCCTGAGTAAGTAATAAAAAATATACTTAATTAAAACACATACCTTCTTGATAATAGAAATAACTAAGTAATTTTAAATTATTTCGATGTAAAATTTATCACAATTTGATGCTATACGTCGTTATTGTATTGAATGTTGGCTTGAAAATCAGCAGAACCAAAACAGAGTATATGTTCTGCGATTTTAGCGGTCTCTCCAGTTCTGAGGCCATAGCGCTTGATGGCGCTCTCCTTCCAGTCTGCTCTGACTTCCGATATCTTGGTTCACTTGTGCAAAGCGATGGCGAAGTAGATCGGGCTGTTAAGCACAGAATTAACACTGGATGGATGAAATGGCGGCAGGTCACGGGAACAATCTGCAACTCCCGCATCCCCCTCAAACTTAGGGGAAGATTTATAAAACAATCATTAGACCTGCTGTCTTGTATGGATCAGAATGTTGGAATGAATGAAAGGCGATTGCACGCAGCTGAGATGAGAATGCTAACGAGGATGTGTGGTGTTACGCGAATGGATAGAATAAGAAATGAGTATATAAGAGGAAGTCTGAAAGTGACACCGGTGACTGAAAAGTTGTGTGGAAATCGGTTGTCATGGTATGGGCATGTGATGCGGAGGGATGAGGAAAATATCGTCAGGAAAGTCTTAAGTATGAATGTGGATGGCTATACGAGTAGGGGAAGACCAAAAAAATGATGGATGGACTGTGTGAAAGATGATATGGCTAGAAAGGGAGTGACTACCAAGATAGCGACTAATAGAGAAGAATGGAAGAAAAAGACATGTTGCGCCGACCCCAAATAAGTTGGGTCAAGGGCAGGAGAATGATGATGACGTCGTTATTGCATCGGTTCTACTGTGCTTTAAGATCACGTTCGTCACTTTTTCAAAGATTGACGGCAAGATTTTTTGAAAAGACTGACCAAAATCGTGTAGTTACAGGTTTTACGCGTCATACTCGTGAACGGGTGCTGTTTGTGGACTTTTTTTTTTGGAAGGACTGGTTCTTCACTTTGTTATTCTAGTTATGACTTTTGACGTAGAGACCTCGTCGCGTTGTTCTCCTAGACTCATTATTTTTAGTTCAATGTTAGTAAAATTATTAATTACTTTATTAAGTACTTGTACTGTAACTTACTTTTAAGTATTACTGTAAATTTTATTGAAAAAATTACCTTCTGCTGGAGTTTCTTGGCGCTTCTTCTCCGCGATGATGGTCTTATCCGACGCGCTAGTAAATTCACTTTATATTACCGACGTGTAAAAGAGTCTTAATGGTGGCCTATTTACTAAATAAACATTTTTATTTTGATTTTGATTTTACCTCAAAAGCATATTATTTTTTCCATTGTTTTTGATTGGTATTTACAGAGAAAAAATAATTGAGTATTATCTTATCAGTGTTTGCTAGGCCCCGGTTTGGGTGTGATCGAAATGAAGATTTTGTTTGTAACCCCGTTTGTGTATTCAGTCCAACACTAGCTGTGATGTAATAAAATACCATGTGGCATTTAAGTTCTTTTGGCCATCAGAAGAAATGTGTTTATGTATTATCTCAGTAAAATTAAACAATAAACAAAAATATTAGTTTGGTTTAAAGACAAACCTCTAGAAGCATGGTTTTTTTTTCAGAACATTTAAACATAACTAAAATAGCAGAAACAGTGCACCGGCTCAGGGTAATACTAATGGTAAATAATTTTTTTTTTAAAAAATCGCATATAAATAATTTTAAAGGAAAACTATCACGACTAAGTAGACATCATTGGTTCTTGAGATACAGGCGATTAAAGTGTTTATACCTACTAAAATCATCTAAGACGGAACCAAATGACTTTAAATAGAAAATTAGTTATTACCTTGTTGATTGTTATTTTTGTAGTATCGAATTTCTTCATCACTCTTTCTTTCTTCTTCATTTTTTTTAGATTTGACAAAAAGAAAAACAAAACAAAATTTAACTTTTTTTTTAATGTCATCAAAACCGGCCAGATACAAATAGTACAGCCAGAGAGATTTTATTGCAAGTTTATACATACATACTAAATGCAAAAAGACTTTTTCCCCGAATGGAATGAAGCATTTTGAAAACCCATAGATGTATCAAACATGCAAAACGCGTGAAATATACCAACATTAACATCACAAACTCAAACCCAGCTCAAAATTGCAGCTCAGAATTGAATTTAATCCGCTCCGGTGCTATACCATTGAGGAAGTTAGTCAACTTGTCAGAAGCATCAATAGCGTTATCGTGTTGCCTCTATGACGTCAATTCGACAATCCGCCAATCACAGGCAGGCGTGAGAATTAGCCAATCGTAATCCTTGAACGACGTGTGCTGCCATGTTAGGTTTTGCAGTTTCTAACTTTGTACCAACTCCCGAGGAAGGAAGGTTTTGAAATGGAAAGTTGGCGAATCGATAGGTTTAATTGGTGACTGTTATAAAGGAAATTATTGAGGGTTGCTCGATGATATTATATAGACATGTTACATTCTTAGTAAATTGCGTTTGAAAATAGACATTCTACAAAATGTTCAATTGTTTCACTAGTATTTGATGGACAGATACAGATAACCAACAGTGTTTGCATTGTTGTGTTCCGGTGTGGGGATAAGACAACCAGTGAAATTACTAACATAGAGGCATTCCATGTTATTCCTCAGGGTTGGCAACGCTTTTGAGGTCTTAGGATTATACTCTTGAGAATTCAAATGTCTATGGGTCTCAGATTCCGCTTACCATCAGGTGGCCCGAGTGCTCGTAAACATTAAAAAAAAACCAGAGGCCCTAGCCAAGATGTGTTCGCTAACTAGCGTTTCTATTCGTTTTGTTTATATGACTATATCATTGAAGTGGCTTTAAATCGCACCGCTATAAAAGTGGAAAAAATGAACGCTATATATACACGACAACTACTTTATTGGAAATGGCAAATTCTTCACCGAGATGTTCAAATACTGCTTTTAATTATTTTTGAAAATTCATCCGCCTTAACCGGGAATCTAACTTGTCGAATGTGACATAAAAACCACTCAACTTTTGAGAGTAAGTGAACCCCTTTGCACAGGAAAAAGGCACTTTTTAACGACATGGTTAGCCTAGTTGGCAAAGGCCCTGCCTTATAAGCTAGCGGTCCCACTTTCAATTCCCGGCCAGGTAAACTGTTTGTGTGACGAGGGCGAGTATTTTTTTCTACAATAAAATGTTGTCTTTGCAGGGAGCGGGAGGTGGCTATGTGTGTAATGAGCAGGAATTGGTACTTATTTCTGAATAATATTGTATTCGATAAATATAATTACGTAATCTATTTATGCAAAGAATAATCTTCCACTTCATGTTTCCCAACAAGTAACTACAGATCTTGTTTTACAATATAATAGTAATCTCAATTCTGCATCCGCTAGTTGCAACCCAATCAAAGTTGGCCCCGAGCTAGTTGGGAACTCGCTCGCGCCGCGTCTCTACTTGTGATGGGTATTCCCAAAGGCCGTTGGTTGGATGACGTCGATTCGGGTTTGTTTTGACGTTATTTGGTGTATGCACCAAGGGGTGTGATTAATTATGAATATTATAAAGTATTTAAAATTAAATAATAGTGTAATTTTTTAAGAGTTATGTATGTGCATGTACTCGTAAACACTATTGTACAATACACAGACAATTAAATACAATATTTACAGTATAGGAACGTACAAAAGCGATGTTATAAAAAGATCTCTTCCACCTAATCTTTGGGTGCAGAGTGTCAAAAAAAGTTTACGGAAACATACTTTGTTTCTTACTTTGGTGTTATTTTATTATGTAATTAACTCGTTTCATAGCTAATATAGACACAATTATTACCATTTCACAGCAGCAACTGGAGTCAATGTATTAAAGACATCCCTCTTCAAAAACGGGCAATAGCAAGTGTGCTTGAAATGCTTAGTCCTTATCTGTCATGATGACATTTGCTTTTGACAGAAAGAAACAAAAATTTCTAAAATAGGTTTATTGTGCATTTATGCAAATGGCGGTATATTAAAATAAAATAAGGTTTTCATTATTTAGTCCAAATATCAACCCATTTCATTTACTGGAACTGGTTAGAAATTCACTTGCAAGATTTAAATTAAACAAACAAACAAACGGGTGTACCTTATTTCATGTAAAATTCAAAATGCATAATGGGTGGTGGGGAAAAGTCTAGATCTATTATGATCCCCCTACAAACATTGCAAGTTAGTAAAAGGATATTATTTGAAAGAACATTGATTCGTTTTCGTCTATTTATTTATTGATTCGTCATTCCGTTTGCGCGACGAACGGAGTAAAAAAATAGTGTTATACATTAAAATATATATAGTGTGAAAAGAAAATTACAGCTCCGTAAAACTAAATTTATAATTTTATCAAGTCTGCAGTCCGTTCATCCGTCAATTCGTCACAGTTGACCGTTGACTGTATAAACAAACGTAAACGCCACATTTTCGCATCCCCACCGTCCCAATCTAAATCAAAGAACGTTACCAATTTTCCCTAGCGAAAGAAGGGGTATAATTCACCCGGGGACACACTATCCCGGTCAAATGGGATGCAGATGGGACGATAAATTCCCGTGGATTGATCTCCGGTCGTGTCTTTAGGTCACCATTATTCATTGCACGGTTTTGTTACAAGAGTTATACATACATACATACATAACGTCACGCCTTCATTCCCAGAGTGGGGTAGGCAGAACTACAGAAATACCAACAACTCTAAACTTGTTGATAATTCTGTAACCATATTGTATTAGTGACAGGATGCAAGTCCCATCACCTAACTACAAGCCTCTGCTACCTTGGTCGCCTCTTACGACATCCACGGGAAGACATAGAGTGGCACTATTCTAACCCGGCAACCACACGGGACAAGAGTTATAAGCAGAGCCCGGAATCTTCGTATCACTTTTGAGCTGTCATAGGGACTTCTCGTTTATCGACTTCCGATATGTGTTTATATCGATAAATACATAATACATTTTTTTAAATATGATTACGAGTAGAAGTAAACAACATGCAGTCTTATCGCGAATGACCGATCTCTTGGAGACAAGATAAAATTATGACTATCTAATTCTTTTATAGATAAACTAATGATGAAACACTTGTTAGCACTAAAACTGACTTTGAACATGAAATTAATAATAGTTAAAACACTGAACTGATTAAATATAGAATTGTTAACTATTAACTTTTCATTGCAAATCTCTATTTAACATTTTCAGCTACTTAAAATGTATATAAAAGAGATCGCTCTTTGGCGATAAGAACGCCTGTTGTTTACCTTTAGTTTTAATCTTCATTGATAATTACGTTGTGTTGTGTTCTATAATGTATCGATAAAATTATGTATATCGGAAGTCGATAAACGAGACCCTATGACACATAAAATTGCTGCGAAAATTCCGGGATCTGGTTATAAGACTTATAAAAATACATACATACATACGAGTACATAACATCTAGCCTTAATTCCCAGAGTGGGGTAAGCAGAGCTACAGAAATACTAACAACTCTAAAGAGATTGGTTGATAATTTTGTAAGCACATGACAGATGGATTGCCTTCATTTAAATTTCAGCTTTAATCTCGTACAAATAAAATTGTTATTACTAAATCAGAATAGTGCCACTCCATGTCTTCCCGTGGATGTCATATGAAGCGACTAGGGAATAAGGGCTTGTAGTGCTGTTTGGCGATGGGCTTGCAACCAGTCACTAATACACTGGTAAACATCTTAGCCTACTTCTGCAAAATGTGGTTACAGAATTATCAACAAGTCTTTTTAGATTTGTTGGTATTTCTGTAGCTCTGCCTACCCCACTCTGGGAATTAAGGCGTGATGTTATGTATGTATGTAAGAATGTAGTCACAAAATGGTCCCAATTAACTCAGCATAATAAAATAAAATACACACGCATACATACACGTACTGTATATGTATATAGAAAAATATATACTTACTTAAATACATAGAAAACATTTAAGACTTAGGTATAAATACTCGTGCTCATCATCCATCCGTACTAATATTATATATGCGAAAGTGTGTCTGTCTGTCTGTTACCCCTTCACGCTTTGACTTCTGAACTGATTAAAAACATTTTTAATGCCTGGGAAGGGTCACAGGATGCTTTAGGTATTTTTTGTGATCTGTCCAAGGCCTTCGATTGCGTTAACCATGACACATTGATCAGGAAACTACACCACTATGGAGTTAGAGGTACTGCGCTAAACTTAATAAAAACGTACTTATACGGGAGAATACAAAGGGTAGACGTGAATGGAGTACGATCACCTGGGTCATTGGTCTCAATGGGCGTACCACAGGGCTCAATATTGGGTCCATTTTTATTCCTCATCTACATAAATGACTTACCTTACCTTATAAAGGACAACCATGATATAGTCTTGTTTGCTGATGATACGTCACTTGTGTTCAAAGTTAAACGACAACAGCAGTTTAATGTCAATGTAAGCAATGCTATATCAAAAGTAGTCGATTGGTTTAGTGTTAATAATTTATTACTGAATGAGAAAAAGACGAAATGTATAAAGTTCATGACTACTAATGTGAAAAATAGTCAAACTACTGTAACTATTAAAAATGACAAACTAGACCTAGTTAATGATACAGTGTTTCTTGGTATAACGTTAGACTCCAAGCTCCAATGGGGTCCTCATCTTGCTGGATTGGCGGGTAGACTCAGTTCTGCAGTTTTTGCAGTTAATAAGATTCGGCAATTAATAGACTTAGATACCGCTCGATTAGTTTATTTTAGTTACTTCCATAGTATTATGTCATATGGTATTTTACTGTGGGGTAGTGCTGCTGATGTAAATAGCATCTTTGTTCTGCAGAAGAGGGCTATTCGTGCTGTCTACAAGATGGGCCAGAGAGACTCGCTTAGAGATAAGTTTAAAGAAATTAACATATTGACCATGCACAGTCAATACATTTATGAAAACATTATGTATGTTCATAAAAACATCGCTAAATTTAGAAAGAACTGTGACATACACAATGTTAATACCAGAAATAAATATAAGCTCGCAGTGCCCTTCACGCGGCTCCATAAAATAAAAAACTCTTTTATGGGTAATTGTATTAGGTTCTATTAATAAGCTCCCAAGTAATGTTACTGAACTATCAGTAAATAAATATAAGAGTTACGTTAAGCGTAAACTAATTTCTAAAGCATATTATAGTATTAAAGACTATATTAATGATAACAATGCTTGGGACTGAATTGCTTGTAATAAAATGTTTAGTCCTTACGACAAAAGGTTGCGAACGTCGAAAAAAAAAGACATCCGACAGAGTTTCTTACAGGTTCTTCTCTGATCGGTCGCGATTTGAACCTGCAGTCAATTTAGGCTAAGTCGCTACTATGACGTTTCAAAAGAGTTTATTATTTGTAAACCTACTTGAATAAAGATTATTCTGATTCTGATTCTGATTCTGATTCTGATTCCTAATTCGACACTTTCCCAACTGGTCATATTCCTGAATCGTCATATTTCAAACTTGTCATACAATGACTGCAGAAACTTATTATAGAAATCCTCTGTGGTAAGAAATTGTGTGTTGCCTTTAGGTATTATAATTAAGCTCAATTAAATATAAGTACCTACATAATATTTTCTGTGGTTTTGTTTTGTACGAAGCAGCAGCTTACATTTTTAGGTTAAATCTGTTTTTTTTTTGCGTTATAATAAGTTTGACAATAAATTTAGGTTATGTGTGAAGTCGTGGTCAGGGGTTACTACCATAGATGAATATAAGGCGATCGGGGCATCCTACCGTTTCACAAATGATTCATTTTACAAATATATCATTTGACAACCCACGTTTTTTTCGAAACTGTTGATTGTTAGAACCCTATAGGTTAGGTAAGGTTAGTTTTATTAAAATCCTGAAATATTTTGTAGTGACAGAAAAAAAAGCGGGTCCGCAAATTAATAGGTTGTGAAACGATGCATTTGTCAAAGATTTGTTAGCGAAAAGGCAGAGAACCGAAGATCGGACATGGTGGCCGATGTGTCGCAAGTTCGCTAACCGACACAAAGCACAAGTAATTGACAAGACATACATACATACATAACGTCACGCCTTTATTCCCAGAGTGGGGTAGGCAGAGCAACAGAATACCAACAACTCTAAACTTGTCGATAATTCTGTAACCACATTTTGCATAGTCAGGCTAAGATGTTTACCAGTGAATTAGTGACAGGTTGCAAGCCCATCGCCTAACAGCATCTACTACAAGCCCTTATTCCCTTAGTCGCCTCTTACGACATCCACGGGAAGACATGGAAGTGGCACTATTCTAACCCGGCAACCACAAGGGGGAAACAAGACAAAGCACGCACACACTTGTATACCGACCCTCCTATTGCAAAATACACGCGAATCATATCCATGTAATTTTGGGAAGAATCGTAATATTCTCTGTGACCAGGAGGGTGAAGTTTTATCTGGCAAGTTTAAGAAGTCCCGTCAGAGCGTATAAAACACATTTTAGCGCGTGCCTTCTCAATTAGGCAGCTTTATACGACACTGAACACGACTAACATGCCTGCTGCCTAATTGAGAAGGCACGCGCTAAAATCTGTATTGTACGCTCTGACGGGACTTCTTAAACTTGCCAAATAAAATTTCACCATTAAGATCGACGCAGCGCTGTGTTGAGAGTATCACCCCCCAGCACGCGTGCACACTCGTTAAACGGAGGGTGGACTAGCGGCAGAGTGAGCACATTGAGCTAACAACTGTGACGCGGCCGCCGGTGGCTTGTACTCTCTCTAGTTGCCCGATGCTCTTACGATGAAGTAAAAACATCGTGAAGAAACCTGCTCTTTCGAACATTCTATGCTCTAAAGTCAGTACCAACTAGGCCCACGCATCATCGTGGTGTCGTGTTTTAAACCAAGTCAAGGTGCAGTAAACCAATTTCTGCGCAACAGCAAGGCTTCACATTACATAAACCTGGGTAACTCCTGCCAGATAAGATCCCATAATAACTACAACGCCGCCAGACCACTCAAGATTATTGCAATAGTAAATATTCAAGTTCCCGCTTTGTGCATGCTGTGGGATTATATGCAACGGGAAAGTGCATTAAAGTGCTTCCATGAAATTTGCTGCTGTGAACAGGCTGGGTTTAAGCTAGGCCTTTAGGTAACATGAGAAGTACTAGGATATTAGAAATTCGAACGAGTAATTAATTATCTGAGTGCAGTCAGCATTAAAAGTAGCTAAGCAGAAATATATACATACATAACATCACGCCTTCATTCCCAGAGTGGGGTAGGCAGAGACAGGTAAACATCAACAACTCTAAATTCACTTATACAGTGTGTAAATGGTATACGGGCGTTTATTAAAACTGGACATAGATTAAGACTCTACTAATCATTAAAGAAAGAATTATTTTGATTACGCTAACGTATACACCGTTATTAATTTTTGAACATACTATCGACCCGCAATGTACATCGAAGTCCATCTATCAGGTAAGTACGTAATGTTTACTTGTGAAAATGTGTATTTCGGCTCAAGTAGCCTCAGCTTTAATAATACTTAACTTTGAAAGGTCATTAATTGCGTTTTTAATTCATTGCATTTTTCTTTATACATTGCGTGTTAAATTATTTTGTATGGTTATTTTTTTTAATTTAATTTTAACAATAGCTGTCTAAATGTGCTCAGTATGGGTTATACTAACCACAGTTAAAAGGAACGCCCTTATACCATTTACACACTGTATATAGTTTTGTAACCACACTTTGCACCATTCCAAGAAATTTCGTAGTGTATTAGTGAAAGGTTGCAAGACCATTGCCTAAAATAACATAATAACAACGCGGAATAACATACATACATACATAACATCACGCCTTTATTCCCAGAGTGGGGTAGGTAGAGCCACAGAAATACCAACAACTCCAAAAATACTTGATGATTCTGTAACCACATCCTGCACAATCAGGCCAAGAAGTCTACTAGTGTATTAGTGACAGGTTGCAAGCCCATCGCCTAACAATACTACAAGCCTTTATTCCCTTAGTCGCCTCATACGACATCCACGGGAAGACATGGAGTGGCACTATTCTAACACGGCAACCACACATGTTCAAAATAATCTAGACACAACGTACCCTCTTGATAATAGAGTCGAGTGCAGATCATTTTGAGCTCTTCGGTTGCGTAGCTTATCCTATCTTATCTTACACATAGGCCCCTTCAGATACACTTCGACCCCATTAGGTTCTTTTGTGCAAATTACCCTCTTACATACTCAGCTATACGAATTTCCTCACGGTGTTTTTCCTTCACCGTCAGAGCAACGGGTAATGTACTTAAGTTAGAAAAACTCATTGGTATAATGGACCGCGGGAGTTTGAACTCCACTGCTCACTGTACATCGGTCCATTGGTCTACAGCAGACAGCCTCCACGATGGTGTTGATAATAATTACGAAAGGCTTCTTTTTAATATATTTTACTTGATATACTCGTTTGAGTTTTTACAGTTGCCTTGTAAGGCGTAAATAATGAATTTTGCATTTTAAATTAATATATCTATTATTATTGTAAATAATTTAATAACAATAACCACATCAGCAACATAGATGTGAAATGAGAGCCAAGTTCAATACTAAGAAATAATTGAGATCTGATAGGTGTCAAATTCTGTGAGAAAATCCTAAAGCTAGTTATACACCTTCAATCTACCGGCAACAGTTTTTGCATTGTTGTGTTCCGGTGTCTTAGGAAAGTAGTTTTAAGAATGCAAGCGTCTGTGGGTTTTGGATCACACTTATAATGAGGGGAGTTACCATGTCATGCCTAAACATTCCAGTTTAGGATGAGCGTAAGGGACAGAGCTATAGCAGTTACACGGCTCTGTCCCTTACACTCATCCTAAACTAAATTGCTTAGGCATGACATGGTAACCCCCTAGGGCTCTATTGCACTCGGGCTAACCATAACTACATTTGATATGTTATCGTATTGTTAATATTATAATAACCTGTCGCCACTAAGGTTTTTTCGAATGGGAAGCACAAGTAAATGCGTGTATGGCTGCTGAATGATTTATTCCCAACCGTCAGTGACACATTTTTCATATCTACCTGTAACTCTTAATTATAGAAATAACCAAATACCTACCTGGCACCTCATAGGCTGCAGAAGGAGCCCAGAATTAGACATACATACATACATTCGAAAAACATAACCCTCTTTCGAGCAGTCGGGTAAAAAGGTTACCAACCCCATTCATTCAAATAATCACGGCCCCACTAACATTTAACATCACGTGCGGACTACGACTGAAACCACTATTCCAGTTGTCGAGAACAATTTCTTGGTTCATCCCGCAATGTCGCCAGTCGTATCTAGCAAGGAACTTTAACCGTATAGAGCATTTTATACCAATTTAAAAGAAATCTAGGGTTGATTTTATTTATAAAGATACATTCGTTAACAGCACGGTTGTGGCGATGTGTTCGAGAAGTTAAATATTCTCTTAAAAACTTTGTCGATCGGTCGGTCGAGCGAGCGAATACGAGCGAACTCTCTCGACGGTTATGCTATTTTATTAAGAATTCACGTTCTAGAATGTTGTTTGTACGCTCTGACGGGACAGTGTCCATTAAGATGAAAAGTGAGTTTCTTACAAGAAATAGGTATTCTGAAATATTTAGGTCCACTACAAGACGAAATAAAGCCAAAAGGATCACCATACGAGCATATATTTGACGTTACGTTGGCATAGTTGGTAGTGCCTTCGAAGCTAGCGGTCCCAGGTTCTCATCTCCCTTAGAGAAGATATTTGTGAGATGAGCAAGAGTATTTGTTTCTGAGTCTTGGATGTTTTCTATGTATTTAAGTAGATATTGATCTCTATCAGTATGTTTATTATTATCTAGTGCCCATAGTAGCCTAAAGCTTAGTTTGGGACTAGGTCAACTTGTGTGAGATTGTCCCCTGATATTTATTTATTTAGTATTTTATTTATATTTATAACTAATTCTCCGCATGCATCTAGAATTACCGCAAATGGGCGTTTTCCAAAAAAAGTGTATATCGTTAAGGACAAAAGTTAAGAAAATTTAACTTTTTCCATTTCGTCACGAAAATTAGCCATACATTTACGTACATTAATTTTTTGTCTTTAACGATGTACATTTTTTATGGAAAACGCCCAAATATCACCAATAAGAGTAACTTGCGTCTTACAAAATAGTATAGATTTCATGTTATTTTATGCAAATACGAAAATATTTGTGTTTTGGCATCATGTATATTGTTGTTGTAGGTTTTGAGTAAAATAAGAAGCGGATATCATTAGAACACGGAAATTGTTAGGATCGTTACGGTGTCTTAAGGATTTCCGTTTCACCTTATAATCCCATATAAGAATACGGTACAAAAAGTATTGATATACAATTTCATTTTGTGAGCGTTAGGTCCCTACAATATCTGGAAGAAAATATAACACCCATACGCTTAAATGAAAGGGAGAAAATAGGCGCATTCATAAGTCATCAAGTTGCGGATAAAAACCCGCCACAACCAACCTATAATCTATTAAGCTTACATACATACATACCTAAAGTCACGTCTTCATTCCCAGAGTGGGGTAGGCAGAGCTACAGAATTACCAACAACTCTAAAAAACTCGTTGATAATGATAATTCTGTAACCACATTTAAAACAATCAAGCTAAGATGTTTACCAGTGAGGTAAAGACACCAGTACTCGACAAAGGACCAATGTTCGACACTGAATCTTATTCAAAGAAGATAAGAGTTATTCATTTGTTTTGCAAAAATCAATTATAACCCTATGATCTTAGAATTAAAAGCTTCTGTCGATTATTGGTGCATGTCAGCTAAAAGTGTCAAACATTGGTGTTGTTACCTGTATTAGTGAGCTTAGTCCTATAAAAACTTAATCGTGCGTTTCCCAATCGATCACTAAATTGGAAACGTTATTGCAGACACCGCTCTTTCTGAACGAATCACTATTTGTGCGTTTTTCGCGTTTTTCTCGCAAATCCACGGCTAAGCTCCAGTCTGTTTAATTTATCGGAAAATTGTATTGGTTTTCATATCAACTATTTTGATCATTGCACATGTACAAGAGCTATGAGAGCTGGTCACTGTTCGTACAAATTTGTTTGTGCTGTGACCTGATTTCATGGGTCTTAGTTCATTTGTTAATCGTTTTTGGTTGTTACGGATTTTATATCGTAGATCGTTATGATGTGTCTGCATTTTAGGAGCTTTAGTGGTTTGTATTTTACATGTTTTTTTTTTTTATATTCTACTAGCTTCAGGGTACAATCTCACTAGTCCCAAACTAAGCTCTAGGCTTGTACTATGGGTACTAGACAATGATAAACATACTTGTATAGATAAATACAGTCAGCAATACGAAGAAAATATTATATACTCGCACTCATTACGTAAACATTTGCCCTAATCGAGAACCGAACCAGGGACAGCTTCGTAAATTATCAATCATAGTCTTTTAGTTAGACCCCGCTTTCGGAGGTGCAAATTGGTAGCTGTCAAGTTCTTAGGGATGAGTTAAAATTATTTTCAAATACTAGCTATGTCGATAATTATAGCTATGTATCGATATTTTTTCCTTACCATAATTAGGGTCTAGGACTTTAATTAAACTTGTTTATTTTATAAAACAGACTATTTAATTACAAAATGAATGTGCTAAATATTTTTCATTACTATCAGTAAAAATCTTCAATCTTTCATCATTGCCAGGGAGCGAAACTTTGGTGCCGATGACAGGCGTATGACGTCAAGCTACATACAGAGTGTTTTTACATAGATTTTATATCATCACTAACAACAACTTATTGGCCGGTTTAGTACTGATATTGACACTAGAGATAAGACGACCAGTACTTAACATAATTTTCTGTCAATGTCATATTAAAAAAAAGATTGTTGGAGACAGTAACAAGCTTACTTGTATTTTATTATTTGTAAATTGGATGGTTTTTTAATTTGGGTTTTGCAGTAGTTTTGTACAATTAATCAATTTTTAAAGTCTTTACCATCAGAAGATATTGAGTTAGATGAAGAAAGGTGGACTTTGAACAATATTTGCTCCAGGTGCGGTCATAGAGATTCGACAGTTATAGTGTCCTGAATGTTTACGTTTGAATTTTAAGCGTTCTGCATTCTTCGAAATCCAACGAATTTTCATTTAAGTAATGATTTTTATTTACTCGTGGACAGAATATTTTTCGTTACAATTACATTACCCAATAAAATATTTTGTCTTTGTATTTTTTTTAATATTTACATTATCATTATAGCATTAATAAGAATCAGTGGGAGTCGCAATATTGTTTTTATATAAAAGCATCCTATATGTGAATTTGCGTCATAATGTCGTCATCGGCACCAAAGTTTCGCTCCCTGATCATTACTAAAAAAATATCGTTATCTTCATAGCACGAACCATTCATAAATTATTTAAATTTTAAATAATCAATAAATCTCTTTTTTATGTCTACCAAAAGGGATATTGACTATCGTATTCTTAATGAACGATCAGTTTTCTTTCGAGTTTCTCTGCAGTAAACCCAATATCTTATCTATTCATTTTTAATCATGGATCCCAAAAAAACTTGTTAATTTATAGTTTAAAAATGGTATAGGTACCTACATATAAAACTAGTTGTACATAAAAAGTAAGAATATCGATATCGACATCATAAATATTTTAACTCATCCCTAAGAACTTGACAGCTACCAATTTGCACCTCCGATAGCGGGGTCTACTTTTAGTATACAGACTAATGGGTGAAGCATTTATTTTTCTTTGTCTCTGCACGCATTTAACTCGGCCGCCATTACTGTCAATTAAATAAGAACTATCGATATGTTGACGATACGATAACTTTTCAAAAGTAGTTAGATCTAGCCTGAGTAGAGTCGATTCTTGGGATGAATGTTTATGACAATATCAATATTACCTCAGCTATCATTTTTTATATAAATTAAAGGATAGATCAGTTGAAAATACATAGATTAAGTATTGCAGTGTAAATGTAACCTAACATCTGGCCAAAGCATGCACATAACATCAGCATTTCCAATCCTCTGTGCATCCTAATCGCTAATACAGTTCGTATAATTACTGAGATTTTGTTGTCTAGGGACCAAGAGCTATTTTGCAATGTCATTAGTCATTACGTTTGTATAACGAAAGCTGATAGCTGACTAAAGAGTTTTTTAATTAGTAATATTGAACATGACACATATGGGTAAATAATACTTTTACGAGGGTCAAACTTAAAGTTTCGGGAATAGAAAAAAATATGCAGTTAAATTGAATAAAAGTATTTTTATTGTTTTTCAAAGTATTCTCCTTTATATTTTATGCACTTTTCCATGCGATCAAACCAGTCATTAAAGCGCCTATTGAAGTCTGAAGTAGGGGTCGACAAAATGGCCATTTTAAAAGCCTCCACTGCTGCTTCCGGCGTCTGAAACCGCTGACCACGCAACTTATCCTTAATTTTGGGGAATGTGAAAAAGTCTTTGGGGCTCAAGTCGGGGCTGTATGGAGGATGGTCCAGTAATTCGACTTTTCACCGTCCAGGTACTCAGTTGTTTTCCGAGCGGTGCGAGGGCTGGCATTGTCGTGGTGAAAGATAATGCGGCGACTAGGGTTTTTTTCTCGGAGTTCAGCAATGATACTCGGCAAACAAATAGTGGTGTACCAATCGGCATTGACCGTTCTACGATCTTCAAGAGGAATAGTAGCCACGTGACCCGATTTGGAGACAAAAGTAGCCACCATCTTTTTGGCCGTGCTGCGAGAACGAATAACTTTTGTCGGCTTGAGCTCATCTTCGTAGACCCATACTCGAGATTGGTTTTTATTTTCAGGCTCATATGCATATATCCAACACTCGTCACCGGATACATTGCTAAAAACTGCATTTGAGCTTCCTCCGTTGAATTTATTCAAAGTTCTGAGGCACCAATTGACACAAGTCGTTTTCTGCTCCTCAGACAATAAGTGAGGGATCCAACGGGAAAACAACTTTCGCACTCCTAATTGTTCCTGTAAAATGATTTGTATCTGACTCATTCCAATGACAAACACTCTTGAATCTCCCGATATGACACATGTCGGTCTTCCTTTATCAGCTGACGCACAGCATCGACGTTTTCTTGCGTGACTGCCGATTTTGGTCGACCTTATAGACGGGATAGACGGCCACGTTGAAATTCTGCATACAACTTGTATATTGTCGTCTTTGAAGGTGCTTCATTACTAAAAGCAACAATCATCCGGTCTCCACATTGTTTTTGTGATAATCCACTTTTAAAGTCGTAATAAATCATAGCTCTTAAATTTTCACGGGACAATTCCATTTTCAGCAGCGACTGGACGACTTCAAAAAACAATTGAAACCGAACCATCGCTTTTTTTTTCTATGTGGCCGGTGTGTTAAAATAATGAAACTTTAGAGATTATAAAAAGGTATGATATGTGTCAAAAATATGTTTCTAAGTATTAGATTCCCGAAACTTTCAGTGCAGCCCTCGTATAAACATGCATAATATTGTTGCTTTTACTTATACGAACGAAACAGAAAAAACGCGTTCGCTAGATGGCGCTGTTACGTGCCAAAACGCGGTAACGACTTGTTCCCCTACAATCATGGCCTGCGAAATGAATTCAATAATTACATATAATTAATTTTTGAGTGACATGAGTTCTTTACGACTCACGTCTCATATTTTCATTTCATAGGCAGCGTTGCTATTCCTAGGCTAGCTCAAAAACAATTGATATCTTTCTGTAGCGAACATGCTCAATTACTAATTATGTAGTAGGAAGAAGTGTGATTTATTAACCCTAATTCATAAAAAACCCTAATGCTCAGTGTATGGTTTCGAAGCCGTTAAGTACTAAAAACACAAAAAACAACAAGTAATAACTAATTTTCTATTTAATTTAATTTGGTGTGTGTTAGATGATTTTTGTTATGTTACCTAAGGCGAGGGGGACGTACATCAAACACGAGCGCTGCGTTAAAACTGTTTTATTCACTTCTACCTTCACATGCTTTTCATAAGATATGACAATTTTAGTAGGTATAATTGCCTGCATCTCAAGAACCAATGATGTCTACTTATAAGTGATAATTTTTCGTTAAAATTCAGATATTCTTCAGATTTCCTGTTTTTAAATTAGCACTTTAAAGCGTAATATTTCATAAACGGATCCTGTAATTGAAAAAATGTTTTCACAAACCCGCTATATTTTTGAAAGACTTAACTAACCACACCCATACTAAAAAAATACATTCCCACGAAACGGCAGGTAAGCTCGTGTTTTTTCAATATTTTATTTTACCCCTTTGTTGGCGTGACTAATATGTATATTCATGCCAAATTACAGCTTTCTAGTACTAAGAGTCTCCGCCCTAGGCTGCGGACGGACGGACGGACAGACATGGCGAAACTATATAGGTAAGGGTTCCTAGTTTGACTACAGAAAAATGAGACGATGATGAATGAACAAACAAAAAAAAATGATAGTAAAAATAATAGTTTTCTTTAATAGGTTTTTATTTCCTTGCAATTGTGATTAAAAACATTGTGTGTATCACGGGCAGTAAGGAGATAACAAACTCGAACATCATTAAAACTCTCGTTGGTTATTCCCTTCTTACTTCCCTTGATGCACAATGTACTATTATTTAACACATTGAAAATCGCATTACAGAGCAAAGGTATTTGAACTTTATTTCTTTGCTAGTGGATTCAAATTCGAACTCACACAAATCTTTCTGTTTGTAGTACGGTGGGCCCAAAGCGCAGTGCAGGGTCCGTCCGGATCGCTACCACCATCTTATCCATTAACCACCCGCCAAGCATAAGTGTTCGCATTGTTGTGTTCCGATGTGGGGATAAGACAACCGGTGAAATTACTAGCATAGAAGCATTCCATCTTAGTCCTCAGGGTTGGCAACGCATTTGAGGTCTTAGGATTATGGTCTTGAGAATTCAAATGTCTATGGGTCTCAGATTCCACTTACCATCAGGCCTGAGTGCTCGTGTGCCTTCTCTTTAACATAAAAAAACGAGCTTCAGTAAAATAATTTGAGGATTTTTTCAGCGTAATGACTATAGCACCATCCTATTATCGAATCACTCGCAAGTCTCGCAACCGAAGTAAAGTTCATCCATACTACCGGTACTTATTTGACTGGTAACATATTTTAGGGACCCTCGGTTTGCGAATCTGTCTTGTAATTGTCTAGTTCCAGTAAATGTCCTCTCACAATGAAGTAGCAACCAAAGCCGCTCTATAATTCACATCTCTACATTCTACATCCATTGCCCAATCCTATCATTTCACTTGACAGATGGCTTTGTAATCACAAGCTTTTCAATTTCACCTACCGGCGACCTTATTTAGTTGCCTTAAGGTTTGTTTTTTAGTGATTCAACAGTAACAACGATGGTTTTGGCTAGGGTTGTAGCTATGATTGATTTGCCGTAGCACGTTATTGATTGCGCTTTAAGATTTTTACCATTTTTTAACTTTAAATGCCAAGAAGACGTTTTGGAGTCGTTTTTGTATGAAACTTGAAACCGATTATTTATACCTTGACAATACACGACGCCAGTACCAATCTAAGTTCGAGGCTTTTACGATAGACTTCTTAAATATGATAATATTACTTTCTTTTTTCGTATTTTTGTAACCGTTTCATTTTACAAAGATCTAATTAAGCAAACCACTTTTTTCTGAAATTGTAAATAAAGCAGGATTTATTTCAAGACCATTGAGTAGAACCGTTAGTTTAGTTTTATAAAAGATTGAAAAGATTTACGATTTTGGAAAAGAAGCGGTTTGCTAAATGAATCAGAGCCGAGATTCTACATGGTAAAACGATATCGCCTTTTAAGTGTTTCCGTAGAGTCAACGTTTTGATAACAAGAATAGCGACCGAGTCATAAACGATTCGAAAACACGTCTAAAGCGATATCATTATAACGCAGTAGAATAGAGGCCCAGATTGTGAAACGTTTTTTTATCAAATAATAAATATGACGGGACAGTGTCATACAAATTGACCTAGTCCCAAACTAAGCTCTAGGCTTGTACTATGGGTACTAGACAACGATAAACATACCTACTTATATAGAGAAAATACACTTTAAAACATCTAAGACTCAGAAACAAATACTCGTGCTCATCACACGAATATCTGCCCTTACCGGGATTTGAGCCCGGGACCTCTATGGTAAACCATAATTAACACCCTTGTTTATTACGAGCTAAGTCTACTTATGTCCGCTTTTTTAAGGCTACAAGTTTTAAAGAAATGTATGTAAATGAAACACACGGGCGCTTAGCGAGGTCGCTCACTGTTTTCATTTTGTGAAGAATTTCTTTGTGGAAGGGAAAGCGTGTTATAACATGATGTGGGAAAATTTGGATGTGGTCTTTTATTACGTTTGATGAAACGTGTTTTTTTCTTTGTACAGGACTAGTTCTTTCTCACAATTCCATCTGCGTAGAAGTCGTTTATCGCTATTTCCTCAAGGTCTAATTTATCGGGATATAAAGTATACGTCCTTCCCTGGGACTAAAACTATCTCCATATCAAATTTCATCTCAATCGGTTCAGCGATTTAACCGTGAATGCGTAACAGACAGACAGACAGAGTTATTTTCTCATTTTTATCTAAGTATACATGAACAATCTAAATCGGGTTGTATCGGGAGGGTATAATGTTTTTAAGACCTATGGGCCATGACCTTAATTTCGATAAGGGTTTTTTTTTGGCTTTTAGCAGGTAAACGACCACAGAGGCCACGTGATAGTAAGTGGGATCTGTGATCCATTATCAGTTGCATTTTCAAAGGTACAATCTAAAGATTGCAATCCTAAGAGAACAAATGAGTTTCCAACCCTGAGGAATAAGATGGAATGCCTCTATGTTATTTATTTTACCGGTGGCCTTATTCCACAGCGGAAATCATCTATGTAAACACCAAAGGGTAAACACGGAACCCTGTTACTAAGACCCCACTGTCCGTCTGTCTGACAGTTGAAATTTTTACAGATGAAATATTTAAGTACAAAAAACGTAATTTTTGTCGTTTTTTGCTCGATACAAAAAACGGCAACCGATAGACACTTTAAATATTCACAGTATATTCACTTTAAATATTCACAGTATATTTACTAAAATAAATAATGAAATTAAAATAAAATACATATTTAAGGGAGGCTCCCGTGCAACAAAAGTGTTTTTTTTGCCGTTGCAGACAGACACCGGGACAGGTGAAACTAAAAAAAAGGTTCTGACAAAGTGTTCAGTGTTGTATACAATTAATGTACTATATTATTTAATTATTATAATAAACATACAATTTAAAAATATTTTAAAACTAAATAAACAAATATATCGTGCGAGTACACCACAAAATCGACTATGTGGAGTAAGAAAGGGCAGCTCCTTAAAACAACCAAACAGTTTCGCTACTGGTTTCCATTTATGGCGGGTGCCTCGGATGCACATGCTGGTCGCCCTAATAATTGATGTTAGAACACGAATATATACAATTAATTAATTAATTATTGTATACAATTAATTTGACCAATTAACTTGACCGGTTTATTTTATAGCTTACTTTTATACTCAATGCAGTTTTTGCATTTGTTAATCCCATTGTTTTGTCCTAAATAAATAATCATGATATCGTTATAAAATATGAGGAATAAAATACCACCTTCAACTTAACTTCTTCTTCCGAGTCTCTTTAGTGAACAGGCTTAAAATTCCACGCCTTTTTCTCGCGTATGACGTGTAAAACAGTGCGCCTTTTTTCCTCCTACAACGCTAAGTTACACGAGGGAATATTTTAGCGTATCTTTAAACGGAGATGTTTTAAGGTATGAATAATAGGCTAGTTTCCTGGTAAATTCTATTTAGTCTATCATTAACATTTTCAAAATATATAAACACATTTTTCCTTTTGTCAAATTGAACAAAACACGACGAAGATATAGTGGTGGTAGGACCCTGTGCAGGGTCCGTCTGGATCGCTACCATCATCTTATCCATTAAACACCTGCCAAGCAACAGTGTTCACATTGTTGTGTTTCGGTGTGGCGATAAGACAACCGGTGAAATTACAAGCATAGAGGCATTCCATCTTAGCCTCAGGGTTGGCAACGCGTTTGAAATCTTAAGATTGCAGTAGTGAGATTACACATACATAACATCACGCCTTCATTCCCAGAGTGGGGTAGGCAGAGCTACAGAAATACCAACAACTCTAAAAGAAGTAAATACTTGTGCTCATCACATAAATTTCTGACCTTATAGTGCGTTCAAGTTCCGCGTGACGTCATTCCGTGGCACACTTTTTACCACGTTATGACGTCACGAGCCTCCCGAACTTTGATGCGCGTTATCTTTGTCGATATTGATTTATTTTATATAGCAAAATTCATGTTGTAGAGTTCTGTAACCCAAATTGAAAAACTAAACCCTTAGGATCACTTTGTTATCCATCCGCCTGTCCGTCTGTCTATCAATGCCCTTTATCTCGAGAACACGTAAAGATATCGAGTTCAAATTAAAACCGTTTACTCAGGTCTCCAGTCACTTGAAGTTGTGAAAAAAAAATCTTCCAAGTTAACGTAAAAAAAGCAAGCAAGTTTATGCCGCAAAAATGTATATTTCGACACTCTCAAGGGAAACAAAATTTATAGGGTACATCCTAGTAGTACTTAGTAGTAAAACTTTCTGGTAGTCAGACAGCACAAATAAAGGAAAAAAATCCGAAAATAGTCAAAATTTTCTTTCTAAATAACTATTTTTTTTTTGCGAGAGCAAACTTATTTGCAGTTGGTAAACTAATCGCGACCTATATCGGTGTATGTGACAACAGTTTTTCAACGGCAAAGTCAAGTTTGTCCCTCAACACAATTCTACATTCTTATAATTTTGTACGGAACCCTCAGTGCGCGAGCCCGACTCGCACTAGACCAGGGCCTCTATTCAACTGCGTTATAACGCTATCGTATTTGGCGTGTTTCCGTATTGTCAACGTTTTCATAACTCTTATGTCATTTACAATAATGGCGACTGTGACATAAACGATTCTAAAACACGTCAAACACGATATCGTTATAAGGCAGTTGAATAGAAGCCCGGGTTACACAGTAATAACGATATCGTCTTTGACGTGTTTCCGTATTGTCAACGTTTTGATAACTCTTATGTCATTTTCAAGGTAACTCATCACTTTATCGAATTTCATTTAACGAACGCTTTTTTAAGGTTTTCAGGGTATCTAATTAAACATTAACTACGTAGGTTAGGTTAGGTTAGATGTTTAAGATACCCTGAAAATGTTTGCAGCAGAAAATAGCGTTCGATGAAATGATACACACTCCATTTACAATAATGGCGACTGTGGCCTAAACGATTTTAAAACACGTCAAGCGTGATATTGTTAACGCAGTAGAATAGAGGCCCTGATTGACGTTCTAATGGTTATGTTAAAATTCCTAAATTTCAGCCATGAGCAAGTCAAACTCAAATACATAGGATTTTGTGACATTCTGGTATGAGGCCCCTGTTTATAATTTTATTTTAATTTATAAGGTGCGTGAGTTTGACTCACACTTGACCGGTTATTGTCCTCTGTAGTCGAAGTTATAAATGTTTACACTTTAGTAGTACCTTGTCACTTTCATATACTGAGACAATTTCATACATAATACTAAAGTGACTGAAGTGAATTTATGACTTCGACTATAGTCAAGGACTTTAATTTTTATGCCACTATGGAACCCTGTCACAATGTCAGCGTAACACCACATTAAAGAAAGCTAAAATTAATTATTAAAGCTGTCATTATGACAGGGTTCCATACTGGCATAAGAATTAAAGTCCTTGACCGTACTATAGATGCAACTAATGGCCTATTATAAGTACCTACGGATAAAGTGCACGTCGTAGTTAAGGGGCGAATTCCCGATGCTGTATCAATTTACGTCGTTTGCTGCGTTTCTTACGACAGTGACACGGTTCACAAATGTTAGAACGGTATTGTTAAACATTATTATACATAATTATTGGTAAAATGGGTATCGTAGCGTAATATCGCACCTTCGGTAGAATAAGAGCACAATGTACAATGTGACTACAGGGGAAGTTGTGCCCTTGTCCGGTAGAACAAAGGCACAATGTACAATGTGGCTAAAGGGGAAATTGTGCCCTTGTCCTACCGAATGTACAATATATAAAATTCAAAACGGGTACGTATTATAAGTTAGAAAGTTCAAATAATATAATGGTTTTATGTCTGAAACTGTCAACTTGTCAGGATTGTTATAAAATAAAGCTAAACAAACTTAAAGGGTTCTACAGTGTGTGGCATCCATGAGAGCACAAATTGTCAGTAACGATAGCTTTAGATGCTGTAAACGGTTTTATCAATTACCTTTTCTAATGGAAAGTTTTCAATTTTAATTTTCTTGAGCAGCAATGTAATGCAAAGAGGCAAACGAGTTAGGTACAAGCAATCAAATATTAGTGTCAGTTGTTAGCTTTGTTACCGATACATTGCGTTGCGAATTAGTTAGTATGCAAAAAAGTTTACATAATGTTAACAATACACATGATTTAGTGTTAGTTAGGATGCATATTAACTGTTTTCAAAATATATGTTCGTATGGATGTCACACACTGAATACAATGATTTTTTAAAAAATCTTGAAAATAGAACAATTAATATCTATAAACGACTTCTACTATGACTCACGGGCAACAGCTAGTATATTTTTACAAACGAGTTTGTATAGGAAGCTTGTGGAGTATTTTATTTTTAACTTATACCAGTTTCTTAACGTTAAACTCACCTGCTAGCATTTTCATATGACAATGAATACCATTACATTAATAAATATTTTGACTACACGTTGGCCTATTTGGGAGTGACCCTGCGTCTGAAGCCGGCGGTCCCGGGTTCAAATCCCGGTAAGGGCAGATATTTGTGTGATAAGCACGAGTATTTGTCCCTGAGTTTTCTATGTATTTAAGTATTTATTTCTCTATCTAAGTATGTCTATCGTTGTCAAGTACCCATAGTACAAGCCTAGAGCTTAGTTTGGGACTAGGTCAATTTGTGTGACATTGTCGCGTGATATTTATTTATTTAGCAAGAAAATTTAAGCGTACTCATAACAATGTTTGCTTACAATTTTTAACACAACAAGCTTACCATTTTTAAATGTATTTTACACAGTGTCCGAGCAAAGGTCTCAGCTAGCTCTTTTTTTCTGCAGTATTACTTTCACCCGGTTTGTTCCGGGTTGCTTCGGAATTAAACTCGGCGCCCGGGGGACGTGCAGATATTAAATGCACCTGGCTTGTGACATGAGCGAGATAGGAACAGAAGGACAGATTATATTTAGTCTAATTATACAGTACAAGAGATCTTTAGAGGATTGTAAGGTTCAGGGTCCGTCCGGATCGCTACCACCATCTTATCCATTAACCACCCGCCAAGCTACAGTGTTCGCATTGTTGTGTTTCGGTGTGGCGATAAGACAACCGGTGAAATTACAAGCATAGAGGCATTCCATCTTAGCCTCAGGGTTGGCAACGCGTTTGAAATCTTAAGATTGCAGTAGTGAGATTACACATACATAACATCACGCCTTCATTCCCAGAGTGGGGTAGGCAGAGCTACAGAAATACCAACAACTCTAAAAAGACTTGTTGATAGCTCTGTAACCAAATTTTGCACAAGTAGGCTAAGGTTACAATACAATACAATACAAAACACTTTATTGTCCACCAAACAAAAACATTACACAGAATTTTCACAATTTAGAAGACCCAGGTAAACAACAGGCGGTCTTATCGCCGATTAGCGATCTCTTCCAGACAACCTTAGAAGAGATAAGGTGCAAGTTAAAACAATTTACACGGTAGGTGGTGCAGACCAATTTCGAACAATAACAAGGAACTATGCTAGCTATAAAATACAATATACCTATAAATACACGCTTACCAAACTAATAAATATATAATCAAATACATACTAATACAAACTAATAAATTATAATGACTTACATGAATAAATAGATAGTAATAAATAAATACATACATTAATGTCAATACATCCACATCAGGGAAAAAAAAAACAGCCACATGACAGAAATGCATAGTGAGAGAAACGTACTGAGACAATACAATTAAGACTGCGACAAAAAGTGATCAAGGAGAAGTTTCTTAAATACAGGTAAAGATTTAGCCTGCCGCAGCTCCACAGGGAGGGAGTTCCACAGACGGACAGCCTGAAAAGTAAAGGAATTGTTGTAGAATTTAGATGATGAGGAGGGTACAGTTAAAATACAATTTTGGGAGCAACGAATCGACGTAAAAAAGTTAAAACGCTCCTTGAGGTAACGCGGGGTTGCAGGGAAGAACAGAACACAGTAGAGGAGATTAAGGATATGAAAGTACCGGCGAAAACGGATAGGAAGCCACTTGAGTTGCGAACGAAAATAAGAGACGTGGTCATATTTGCGTAATCCAAATATGAACCGAATGCACATATTTTGAATTCGCTCAAGCTTATTAAGCTGCTCTACAGTAAGATCTAAAAAGCACACATCAGCATAGTCCAAAATAGGAAGAAGCAATGACTGAGCTAGCGCAATTTTAGTCGCAAATGGGAGAAAGTTACGAAGCCGCCTAAGAGACCACACTGACGCAAACATCCTCCTGCTAATCTCGTTCACTTGAGGAACCCACGATAAGGTGCAGTCCATAATGATACCCAGGTTTTTGACTTGCTGCGAAAAAGGAATAAGGACCCCATCAAAATAAACAGGCGAGAGACTCGCAAAGTCGACTCTGGATAATAATTTAGGACTGCCGATAAGAATAGTTTGAGTCTTAGCAGGATTGACTCTCAACCCGAAACTATTACTCCATTGCAAGATACGAGCTAAATCGTTGTTAGTGGTATTTACTACAGTGTCAAGTTCGCCGAGAACACCTTGAGAGTAAATTTGCAGATCATCAGCATAAAGGTGATAGGAAGAGAGAAGGCTAAGTGTGATAGAGTTGATGAAGACAGAAAAATGGAGAGGAGATAGCACGCCACCCTGCGGAACGCCGGCCAGCGTACTACACCATGAAGATCGGGAAGCTTCCACCTTTATACGCTGCCGACGGCCTACTAGATAACTACGAAACCATTCAACTACCGCAGGAGATATGTTAAGAGAGCACAAAATTCCAAGTAAGACGTCAAAATCAACAGTATTAAATGCATTGCTGAAATCCAGCAATGTTAGTACGGTTAACTTTCTGTTGTCAAATCCCAACCGAATGTCGTCTGTGATTTTTACGAGGGCGGTAGCCGAACTATGACCGGGTCGGAAACCGGATTGAAAGGGATTAAGGAGGTCATTTCTGGTCAAGTAAGAGGTTAACTGCTGATGCACAAGACGCTCCAGAACTTTGGAAAGGAAAGGAAGAATGGAAATAGGGAAGGGAAGAATGGAACTAACCAGGTTAGTGACAGGTTGCAAGCCCATCGCCTAACAGTACTACAAGCCTTTATTCCCTTAAACGCCTCTTACGACACCCACGGGAAGACATGTAGTGGCACTATTCTAACCCGGCAAACACACGGGCAAGATGTTGGTGACAGTGGTGAGATTGTAGTCTTAAAAATTCTAATGTATTGGGTCTCAGATTCTACTAACCATCAGCCTAAATAAAAAAATAAAAAAAGTGACGAGCAATAAACTGTTTGTCTATAAATTCTGGGATGCCTTGGGTACGCCTGCTGTTTTTCTTTGTCTACTGAAGCAACAGCATCTTCCATCATAATGAGATGAAAAATAATTCGATTCCGCAAGTTTTAAAGATAAGTAAGATTTTACTTTGTATTCATCTTACCCTTGAGCTTAAACACTATAGATAGAAATATTGTTGGCTGTTTTGAGGCATTGTTTTTTGTAGCAATCCTTTTAAACACGATGAACAAAGTTAAAATGAGAGTATTTAGGTCAACGGAATTTAAAATACGACTAAGTTAATTTCTTAACATTATTTAGGCCAAATAAAATATGTACAATTTTTTTTTTTAGAAGGCACCCGAGCACTCAGGTCACCTGATGGTAAGTGAAATCTGAGACCCATAGACATTTGAATTCCTAAGACCTCAAATGCGTTGCCAACCCTGAGGACTAAGAATTATCTCAAGAACTATATTCCACTCATTTAAATCTAGTACAAAATATTAACCTCTCGCTCCGACAGTGAGTGAGCAACTGTCCCTGTATCGGGCACAGATAATAACATTTTATGTACACTCAAGGTAATAAATATGTATACACTTTAGTTCCTTGTCACTTTAATCGCTGTGACAATTTCATATGGCAGTTTAAACATGACGTTAAATAGACAAGGTACTAATGTGTATACATATTTATGACCTTGACTGTACACACATGAGGGCTCTTTAACACGTACACTACTAGAGTGAATCTACTCAAGCTTCAGAGAAGACGTTTTTTTTTAACTTTCTGGCACTTGCAAGGTTTTTTTTTTGACCGAGACCATCATTGCCGAAAAATACAAAGCCGCGGCCAGTAGAAACTACTGTTGTAAATTCGCCGAGTTTTCATTTCGATTTTAAAGTTTATAATGTTAGTAATAATAGTAGATTGTTAGGTTTAAAGATCTTTATTTCCCATAAGAATACATCGTTATCACTTACATGAGCGCACAATTTGTTGCTAGGCGGTGAAAAAAAGTCAAATATAAGAACGTTATTATATTACTAGAACTTTTTTAATTTTTATCAAAGAATAAACAAAAAAAATATGAAAATACTCAAAAAAAACACATTGTTCAACAGGGACTAAAGCAAGCTACTATAACACGATTATATAATTATCAAGTTCGAGTGTCATTATGGGTTTTTATTCTCGAGCACTTTACTTTTCACTTCGATTGCGAGAAAAATAAATCTTAAATTATTATAGTTTTAACATTGACACGGTTTTTTTTTACAAATTCACTTAAAGCTTTTACTTTTACTGCTCACATCCTGTCACTGTCATGTAAAAAGAAATAACAACAAGGTCTTTTGGGGTTAGAACATAACAAATCTTCCATAGATAACATTCGCGAAATGAAGACTGAGGTGGTGGAGGTAAAATGCCTGCCCTTGATAAAAGGACTTTAGTTCCTATGGAGTAAAGTGTCACTTTAGTCCCTAAGGATAAAATGCATCACTTCAGTCCCTAAGGATTAAATGCATCACTTTAGTTCGTCTATACAAGGCTAATTTAAGTCATTATAGAGCGTGAGAATTAAAATTGGTTTTATAGATTGGGGTTTCTTGATACATTTCTACTTTAGTTTCTAAACTATTGGACCAATTTTAACAAATGGGGTATCATTTCGTGCCGAACGCCGAACGTGCGAAAGAGCGAGTGTGCTATTTATGAATTATAAGGGTGTGCTATACTTGTCGCTTTAACATATTTTAGGCGAATCTTCCTCATGTGTAAAACGTGTTCCCATTTGAAGAGGGATTTTATTTATTAGGTTTTTTTTTACATTTTTTTTTTTTTTTTTTTTTTTTTTATGTTAAGGAGAAGGCACACGAGCACTCAGGCCACCTGATGGTAAGTGGAATCTGAGACCCATATACATTTGAATTCTCAAGACTTTAATCCTAAGACCTCAAATGCGATGCCAACCCTGAGGACTAAGATGGAATGCCTCTATGCTAGTAACTTCACCGGTTGTCTTATCCCCACACCGGAACACAACAATGCGAACACTGTTGCTTGGCGGGTGGTTAATGGATAAGATGGTGGTAGCGATCCGGACAAAAAAAAAAAAAAAAGCAAGCGCTTTATGTATTCCCGTGGATGTCGTAAGAGAACACGGAACGGTGTCGGTGTCGTAACGGAATAAAGGCTCGTAGTACCGTTAGGCGATGGGCTTGCAACATGTCCCTAATAAACTGGTAAACAATTAAGCCTGATTGTGTAAAATGTGGTCAAAGAATTATCAACAAGTTTATTGACTAGGCTGTATAAAGGTATCATCATTTATCAAAAATATCCATCGATAAAAAAATATCCTTACACTAGCTTTAACGCGCGACTCCATCCTCGAAAAAGTCGTTTATCGCTATTCCCTCAAGAACCGTCTAATGTTTTGGGATAAAAAGTCCTTTCTCGGGGCTCAAACTATCTCAATACTGAATTTAATCTAAATCGGTTCAGCGGTTTATCCGTGAAAGCGCAACAAACCGACAGACAGACAGAGTTACTTTCATATTTATGATATTAACTGTCGAAGTATGGATATTGCTCGTCTTTACTAATATTATAAAGCTGAAGAGTCTATTTGTTTGTTTGTTTGCTTGAAAGCGCTAATCTCTAGCCTATTTAAGCTATTTAAAAAAAAAGACATCAGTCGGAGTTTCTTACAGGTTCTTCTCTGATCGGTCGCGATTTGAACCTGCAGTCAATTTAGGCTAAGTTGCTACTATGACGTTTCAAAAGAGTTTATTATTTGTAAACCTACTTGAATAAAGATTATTCTGATTCTGATTCTGATTCTATTTATCGAGGAATGTTCTAGGCGATATACCATAATATTATAAAGAGGAAAGATTTGTGTGTATGTAAAGAATAAACTCAAAGCGATTTCAAAAAATCTTTCATTATTAGAATGCTACATTATCACAAAGTAACATAAGCTAGTCGCAGGTAACAGGTAGTAATTTATAGAGCTGAAAAGTTTTTTTGTTTGTTTGCTTGAACACGCTAATCTCAGGAACTCCTGATCCGATTTAGATGAAATTTGGTATGGAGATAACTATGGTCCCAGGGAAGGACGAAAAATACTTTTTATTTCGGAAAATCTAACAGTTTCCGAGGGAATAGTAATACACAAGGTATTTGAAATAATATAGACGACACTATCAAATTGTGATTTAATAGTGTCGTTTACATACACATGGGGGGAGTAGCTGAAAACGAATCATACGCATGCGAAGTCACGGGCGTCTTCCAGTTTAATAATAAAGGATAAACACCCTCTGTGCCAGGGGTTTAAATCAATGCACACAGAAGGTTAAAATCGAACACAACCCATCCTGACCCTGGTGGCCTGAATGCTCGTGTGCCTTAACCTTAACAAAAAAAAAACCATTTCAAATTCTCACACATTTCAATCCTTTATTATTTCCATCCCATTCAGCACATTTTCTTCACGTCTCGTCTTGCGAGTAAAGGAGAGTAAACAAAACAGTCTTAGTAGGGAAGCCCTCAGGGAAATAAGAGGTGCGACGTCCTCTATTTGCTCTGACCTCAGTCAGGTGTTCGCGGTTGTGTGGAGTTTTGACGTGACCTATACCCTGCTACACCGAATAGCAGCGTCTCAAATAAAACTCCAGTAGCAATCACAACGTTATTACCAAGAGGAGAGGATTGAATCTACTTTGGCAATGAAGATATGATGATCCTACTAATATTATAAATGTGAAAGTTTCTGTATGTGTGTGTGTGTGTTAATTTGTTACTCTTACAGACAGCAACGGCTGGATGGATTTGAAAAAAATTTGGAATGGCTTCCATACTTCGTAGAATATCATATTCGCAAAACATGATTATTAGCAAAACATGATATTCGCAAAACATGATATTCGCAATGATATTCCCTCCGGGCCTGCTGTAAAACTAACATAACCTAAACCTACCTACGATTCTATAACCTAATTCCACAATTAGGTTATAGAATCGTAGGTAGGTTTAGGTTATGTTAGTTTTACAGCAGGCCCGGAGGGCCGAACCAGCCAGAAACAGGAGCTCCGCGGGAGCGGAGCTCCGTCGACGCCGAATGCTCATTACACGCGAATGGTGTCAGAAGACGCTCCTTTAGACTAGCTCGTTCCTTTTTCAAACTTGTGCATGTAAAATCGTCACTAATGATTAATGATTGACTTAATCGTCGTTAACTGACTCTTGAGTGTCGCTATTATCCTCGTGACGCCCACCATATTACAAACGGGGAGATTTTTGTAAATGGAAATTTGAACTTAACAGCAAGGAAACAAAGTTTAATTTATTTTTCTCTTAAATGCAGTTTTCAATTTTGAATCACATATAAATGAACTTTATACTCACTTAGATAAGGTTTAAACTCAATTGCCTTGATTATGGTAATCATTATCGGGTCTCACAAGGTTGTAGTCCTAGGATATTCGAAGGTACCACCAATTTTGTTTAATTTACCGACTTCACAGTTTTGCCCTCCCGAGTAGCGTAAACAATTTGTAGTAAGCATGCAAAAACTTTAATCTCGCTAACGGCTGTTTAAAGCATGGTTTCACGCAATTCAACACAATAATAATTATCGTCAGCAGCATTTAATATAAAATCACCAAAATTGTAATTAAGTTTGTAAATGAGCTCGTTCAATTTGATAAATTCCGTTAAAATTAGCAAAATATTAATTGGTTTTAGTTTGCATAATCTGTGCCACTTTCATTGCCCGTATGCAAGCGAGTGAATGGTGGATGGTTTAATGCACGCACTGATAATTTATTAAATTTAATTTGTTTTTTGGATCGTGATAGCTGTGATTGGTTAGTCGTTTCGCTTAATTTATTTGAATTTGTTATTACTATGTAATCGCATTTTTTTTACTTTTATCGTTTTATCTATTCAGTTAACATTTTATATTATTATGTCTGCTAAAGTTCTCACAAATTTTATGCGTAAAGGATAAAATACTTTTGATGCAACTTAAAATAAAGGAACGTGGTTGAAAACAGTTTAACCGTTTGGGTGTTACAATGCAACATACAATCATACAATATCTAGGTAAGTGCTACTCAGTAATGTGGGCGGAATTGTGTACAGCAAGAGAAAGTTCTTATTCTGAATTATAAAAAAAAAAAATTTACTTAAGGGGGCACGAGGTAAAACTGCTACATTATCACCTATGTACGTCAATTTATCACACGCTAAAAAAACTGTAAAAACCTACAAAAAACCGTTTAAATACGCCGCTAAAAATCTCGCTCGATCCGCCTTTTACGACTTTAGCCTCTTGTTGCCACTCTATGGACGGCCATCAAAATAATCGCCAGTTGTAAAAAACAAACGACGACGATAAAAAGCCCAAAAAGGTGCGTTCAAAAACATCAGTCCTTAATGCAAGTAATCTGATGGATGTTGACCTTTCGTACCGTAAAAGTGAACGCTTCCGTGTGAATCGACCAGATGCTGGTCTTTTTGGTAGATTTCGTGGGTACCTATTGCGAATAATATGCGACTGTCAGCTTATCCTCCTCTTACATTGACAACATGACGATAGGATAAGTAACAATATATCCCAACATAATCATTTGCTCTGGCGCCTAATTAACTTGTTCGTTTTGTAGACTCATAATTCATCATGCATGTCCTCCTTGATGAATTTGACCATTACAACTAGTAAAAGTTAGTATTTTTTTGTGCCCAATATGTAATTTTATTAATCATGATTTGGTTATGGAACTTTTGCATCTTTATAATAATTCTGGGAGATGCAATTTCAAATTTTGATACTAAAATATTTGGACCACTGAGAAAAAATATTAAAATACAAGAAAGCAAATACAAAAAACACTATCTCTACATTTCTAACTGGCATTTGCCACTTACGATATTTTAAATTTCGAATCCTCTTGGCCATGATTGATGACGTATTTGCAGAGCGCCCTGTGATTGGCTGATTTTGAATTTCAAAAGCATTCGTTCTAAAATTGAATGACGAGAATGGAACGTCTTGTTGAACGTTCTGATTTGTGAATTAGGGATTCATTAGGTTCTTTTATAGGGATAAATTTCGTATTTCGAATGCGTAGTATTTTATTTCTGGATTTAAATAACTTTGATTAGAGTGAAATATTGAGGTTTTTCTGTACTTTAGTTATCCAATAACGTAATCTTGCAGCCCAATTTGGTTATATAACATATTTACCTATGTGATAACCTCTTAATGTTATAACAGTTGAGAAAAAAAAAACGGTTATAAAAGCGAAGGCTAGAAGAAACCGTGTTATTTTGTTTAATCTCGAAAGAGTTCAAAATTTGGCACAATTTACCCACATACGAAGCGGATAGCCTAAATAAACACTTTCTTTGATGATTCATAAAAAAACCTCGATTATTCAACGTACTTTAAATGTGCAAAACAATGTGTTTACTTTGTGAATTGAAAACGTCCCAGTGAGCATTACGCGTTCCCTTCAGGAACAGTCAAATTGGGCGACGAAGGGCTGATGGGATGTACGAAGCGATGGATGTGGTAACATATTTATATTGACGACGCATTCAGCCTAGCACAGGGGGTTATTATGACATGGCTTTGCATTTTATTTTACGGCGAGCTTAAAGGACAGAGCTATAGCAGTTATATATCTCTTTCATTTTCTCTCAGCGTAAATTGGACTGCATAGCCATGTCATGTCAGCGCTAGCTACCCGCTAGTCGGGTTCTCTATTCGTAGGCTGTTTTCGCTACAAAGCGATCTACGAGCGAGGATCAGCTACGAGCGTAGCGCGTAGCGCTTCGTGGCAGCGCATGCGCTTGTTGGTAGCTGCTTATAAAGCTAGCGGTTGCGGGTTCGATTCGCGATATGCTCATTTATTTGTGTGATTCGCTCGAGAATATTTTCCCGAGTCTTGGATATCGAAATAAGTATTATTAACATGTATTATTTTATGTCATATAAGTAAATAGTTTTAAAATAATGGGAAAATCTCACACAAATTGACCTAGTTCCAAACTAAGCCCTAGACTTGTACTATGTATACTGGACAATGATATAAATACTTATGCAGGGTGTTTTTTTGGTCAGCAACTTCCACAATAGGGGTTACTATATTCGTGTTTCTGAGCACAAAAAAATAATTTTTTTTTCGTCAAAAGTCGAAAGAATGTCCTCGCTATTTTATAAAACATGGTCTCTCGTTTCTGTAGCTAAAAGGGGGTAGGCCGCTTATCGTCACGATGTTATTGTTTGATACTACCCTCACAAAACTATGCGCAAGCGACGTCAGTTCCGTGTTTGTTTCGAAGCGAGTGCTTGTTAAGTAGTGTTACATCATTTAATTGATAAAAAAATGGCTCGGCGAGAAAAATTACTTCTGGACAATCGTGAAACGTTTGATGTTCTGAACATTTACTTTGTGAGTGGTCAAAACACTGACACCGTTAGGATTTCGACTGAACGATTTCCTAATCGGCAGGCCATTACGAGTGGGGTACTTTTGAAACGCCACGCCATGCTCAAGGAAGAGGCAAAAATGGGCTTGAAGTGGATGTTAAGCAGGCTATTCTCGATTACTTCGAAGAACATCCACGGGCGAGTACATAATCTATAATTTTTTAACCTAAACCGTGTTTGTAATCTTTGACGGCCCTAAGCCCGTAACAAGTATGAAGGGAAAGATGAATCATAACATTGTGCACGGTGATTACGTCATTAAAGTCTCGGTAAACACGGCACATGGTAACCACAATTAAGTAAAATAATGGGAAAATTTTGAAAATGCTATTTCTCTGACCTCCTTAGGTTTTTTTTTTTTTTTTAAGATATTCGGATTCAGCATTAATTGTACTCCTGTTTTGGAAGTTGTCGAATATAAAAACGCCCTGTATTGAGAAATAAATACTGAAATACAAACAAAAGTCTAAGGCTCAGAAACAAATACTCGCAATCATCACACAAATAATTGCTCATACTGGGAATCGAACTCGGGACCGCTAGCTTCGTAGGCAAATTCACTAACAACTAGGACAACGTTTCTTCAAAAAAAAGCAAGAATTGCCGCAAGACACTCAATTATCAGTCATTCTTTAACATAACCCCTCGTGATGAGGACGCCAACGCTGTAAACGTTTCTGTTTTCTATAGCCACAAAATGTATGGAATTGACATAAGCGGTCGACGTGATTTATCACCGGCTGACGTCAATACTATATTTGGTCGATTCTTGAAAATCGAAATAGCTCGAGTTGGTATAAGCGGCTAACGCGCTCTGTCATAGTCATAAGCTTACGTCAGGGGTTTATAATATTGTCAATCATAATTATTTTTAGTCATAATGTGTTTTAAGTCATAATTATCGCAAGTTATAACGTATTTTTTTGATAAGTTTGATAACCTTTTCTACACTTTAGATTTTTGAGAAACTCTGAAAAGTTAACGGTTTCAGCGATACATAAAATGATGACTATGTAAAAATTATAAGTATGTCAACATTTACATTATGACCAAAAAAAATGTAGGAAACAATGGGCTCCTTGTTTCTAAAATCGCTAACTTAGCGTTATTCATCTTGGCTAGGGCCAATAGGCGTATACAAACTGATAACGTTTCTATTTTCTATTAACTTGAAATGTATTGATTTGACACAAGTGGCTGACGCGATCTATCATAACCTTACGGCAATCCAGGGCTGGGATTTTTCACGGCAATAACGATATCGTATTCGACGTGTTTACGTATTGTCAACGTTTTCATAACTCTTATGTCATTTAAAATTTAATAATGGCGACTGTGACATAAACGATTCAAAACACGTCAAAAACAATATCGTTATAACGCAGTTGAATAGAGGCCCTGTACATCTTATCGATTTTAGAAAACCGCTAAGTTAGCGATATGCCTGACAAGGCCCCCTGGATGTAAACAAATACCGTATCAGCACTCTCTTCGGAGCTCAAGAACTAAGCCAACGGAAGATAATAAAAAGATTTACAGTAAGTACGAACCGTTTTCCAGTACGTGGCGTGTCGCCATTATTTACCTACGTCGCTTTAACAAATTACAGCGCTGCTGATAGAAATAAAACGAACAAACAGTTCGTTCAGCACTGAGGACTCAATGTGGAGTCCATTTTAGTAGAGTTTTTATTGACCTGGCATAGGCCTCTATCTAGGGATTGTATCATCATTATAAATTCGAAAGTGTATCTGTCTATCTTTCTGTTACCTCTTCACGCATAAACTGCTGAAACATTTTTTTATATTAAATTCAGTATGGACATAGTTTGAGTCCCGAGGAAGGACATAGGATCGTTTTTATCCCGAAAAATTGTACAGTTCTCGAAGGAGCAGCGATACACACAAACAGAGTCGCGGGCAAATGCTAGTAATATACGTATAAAGTTCAAAATATATAATGGATCATAAGACATCCAACAAGACCGAGCAACTACTGATTGCTGTCACGACCCTCAGTCATGAGGCAACGAGCAGGAAGAGAAGAAGACATAACGGTCATTCGCATCTTCGGTAGAACAAGGGCACAATTGTCCCTTTAGTCACATTGTACATCGTGCCCTTTGTTCTAGTGGACAAGGGCATAATTGCCCCTTTAGTCACATTGTATATTTTGCCCTTGTTCTACCGAAGGTGCGTAATATAAATTATGGTTTTACCGTAAACTTTACAGATTTTTTAAAAGGCCATTGATACAACCCATTAGGCTAGCTTATATTGTTTTATTACAGTCCAGTGAGGCTAGACAAGTTGCCTTTGGCAATCGTTAGCGATTGTTTCGACAGACAAATGTATGGAATTGACGTAAGCCACCGAGATAGTGCCACGTGACTATCTCGGTGGCTTATGTAAACATAAGTAATCGCTTACGATTGTCGAATGCAAAACACTGCTTTTTAAGGGTTCCGTAGTCAAGAAGGAACCCTTTTAGATTAGCCATGTCCATCTTCCCGTGGCTTAAAATAGAGACTCTTAGTACTACAAAGCTGTTATTTTGTATAGTATTTTGTATATTATTCTGTATATTTAAATTACGCCAGCTAAGTTGTAAAATAAAACCTCGATAAAAAAAATCACGTGCCTCCCGTTCAAGTAAATCAAACCTTTTTTTCCTTTGTAACATCTAGTAAGGTATCATTGGGTAGGTCTTAAAAAATAACTATTTAGGACCATTTATGATTTTATTTATTGAACTCGAAAAGTGTAATTTTTAGAAGAGTTTCGTCCTCCCCTGTAAAAAATATCTTAAATGAATGAACATACATACATAACATCACGCCTTCATTCCCAGAGTGGGGTAGGCAGAGCTACAGAAATACCAACAACTCTAAAAAGACATGTTAATAATTCTGTAACCACATTTTGCACAAGTAAGCTGAGATGTTTACTAGTGTATTAGGGTCATTCTACTTTTTAGCGCATAATAATCATTGGTGAAATTAAAGGCATTTTTAGACATTTTTTTCACGTAAATTTGACTTATATTGAAACTGGAACAACTAAATTTAACAGTTCAAAACAAAACACTTTAAATTTATTGATATTTTATCAGGAAAAGTTGGTAACACAGCGGTAAATACACCTTTTCCATACAAATGGCGGGGACATGCGTGACCACTATGTTACCTAATTTAAAGTTAATTATAGTGACTTTTTAAATGTAGTGATAATTTTAAATGTAAGCCAAGTTGTGTAACTATTTCAATATTAAATTACAAAATCGAGCACTTTAACGTTTTTATAAAAATATTATTCGAAGAGCACTTGTCAAAAAATCGACCTGCGCTTAAAAGTAGAATGACCCATTAGTGACAGGTTGCAAGCCCATGAACATTATATATATGCGCGAATATTTGTACCTGACTCTTGTATGATTTTTTTGTATTTCTCTATATCAGTATGTTTACTTATCGTTGTTTACTAAGTAACCTAGTGCTTAGTTTGGGACTACATCAATTTGTGTGAGACTGTCCCCTGATATAACGAATTTTAAATGACAACTATCATGGTCCGACATGATCTTGCCCAGTTTTTTCAGAACGTATAAAACGTCGTCGATGAACAAATTGCCTCCTATCAGCAGGTCACATTAACTAAGTAACTGTAAGCTCGCAAAATGCGCATATTTTACAATCACTACATAGTATAAAACAAAGTCGCTTTCTCTGTCCCTATGTCCCTTTGTATGCTTAAATCTTTAAAACTACGCAACGGATTTTAATGCGGTTTTCGTAATAGATAGTGATTCAAGAGGAAGGTTTATATGTATAATACTTTAATCCGGAGCGAAGCAAGGGCGGGTCGCTAGTACTAGATAAAAGTAAGAATAACGCTTATACATTGTAAGGAACGTACATTTAAATTTTCTCTGCTAACTTTAAGTCAAGAAATTCAAGAATCGCGGAAACTTAAGACCGTTACCGAGTGTTGACAGGGATATATTTACGAGCCGCTTGTAATTGCATTCTACGAGTTTTTGGTTCAATTTACAGCTAGGTATTCGATTAAATATAATGCGGAAAGGAGTTTGTTTACTTTAATTGTAGACAGTTTTTAGTAATAAACTTTTGTTGCTGAATTTTTAGGATTACCCAAAAGGTACTGGGATGGGACTCTATTTCTAAGCCTTCATTGTCCGTCTGACCGTCTGTTCGCTTGTCTTTCTCTCTGTCAGCGGGCTGTATCTCATGAACCATGATCGTTACTTGACATTTTCAAAAAGTATCTTTTAGTACTCGTATAGTCAGTTTAATAAGAAATAATAAAAATAACATAAAGTTAAAACATAATAGTTTTTTATTTTTCGTCATTGTACGGAACCCGTCGTGCACAACTCTGACTCGCACTTGGCCGGGTTTTTTTTTACAGTCACCTGCATATTTTTACATAAAACTTACATACATACATACATAGCATCACGCCTTCATTCCCAGGGAGGGACTACGCAGAGCTACAGAATTACCAACAACTCTAAAAAAACTTGTTGATAATTCTATAACCACATTTTGCAAAATCAGGCTAAGATGTTTACCAGTGTATTAGTGACAGGTGTTGCAAGCCCATCGCCTAACAGTACTACAAGCCTTTATTCCCTTAGTCGCCTCTTATGACATCCACGGGAAGACATGGAGTGGTACTATTCTAATCCGGAACCCACACGGATGCTTAAAATCCGAAAACCGGATGCTTGAAAACTTACGGTGCAAGAAAAAGCTGCACATTCAAACAGCTGAGTGTGTAAGAGGGTAATTGCACAAAAGATCCTAAAGGGGTCGAAGTGTATCCGAAAAGCTCCATCTGTAAGATAAGGATAAGCTATGTCTGTTCCATATCCCATCTTTTTTTCGAATTCCACTTCATTGTTCGTTTTATGGAATACTAGCTATTGACCGTGACTCCGTCCGCTTTGATAAAACATACACCACAAATACCGTGGCTTTCTATTGGTAAAATAATTTTCAAAATTGGTTCAGTAGATCCAGAGATTACTCCCTACAACTTCACAAACAAACTTTACTTCTTTATAATATCCAGTGATCGGAATAGGTAGTGCAATTCCGGGTGAATGACCTTAAATATTATACTTAATATGGATAAGACCCCAGATTCCGAGACTCGTATTATTTCACAGAATATTTTCTTGACATGACCTAAATTGAAGTTAAATGGGAACATGCGAAAAGTCTAAAAAAAATATGTTATTGTAAATACTTTTTTACTTTTTGTCATTGCAAGTGTCTACATATTTCGTCAATGCGATATTCTATGCAAGCAAAATAATCGTTTAAATCATATTTTTAAAACACTTCTGAATTAAACACAAAATTTTACACTTCGCAAATGTAATCCCGGGGTTACAAGCTATATCCATACTAAACTTACGCACCGAAGTCTCGCGAAATTGCACTACCTATTTCCGATCACTGATAATATCAGTACAGAAGTCTAGGTAGATAATTTCACTTAACGCTATTTTTGGCTAGCAAATCTGTTTTTTTTTGCCCGTGTAGTTGCCGGGTCAGAATAGTGCCACTCCATGTCTTCCCGGGGATGTCGTAAGAGGCGACTAAGGGATTGATGGCCCTAGTACTCTTAGGCGATGGGCTTGCAACCTGTCACTAATACACTGGTAAACATCTTAGCCTGTTTTTGCTAAATGTGGTTACAAAATTACAAACAACTCTTTTTGTAGTTTTTGGTACTTCTGTAGCTCTGCTTACCCCACTCTGGGAATGAAGGCGTATGTATGTATGTATGTAAATCTGTTTTCAGGATATCCAAAACATTAATTACTTAGGTTAGGTAAAGTTAGACTTGTAATTGCCAAAAAAAATATCTCTTGCGGCGAGAAATGCCTTTCGATGCGTTTCATCAACGACAGTTTATGGTGTATGGAACGGATACCCATTATTTCATAAACTATAGTTTATGGTGTATGGAACGGGTACCCATTATTTCATAAACGACAGTTTATGGTGTATGGAACGGGTACCCATTATTTCATAAACGACAGTATATGGTGTATGAAACGGATACCCATTATTTCATAAACTATAGTTTATGGTGTATGGAACGGTTACCCATTATTTCATAAACTATAGTTTATGGTGTATGGAACGGGTACCCATTATTTCATAAACGACAGTTTATGATGTATGAAACGGGTACCCATTATTTCATAAACTATAGTTTATGGTGTATGCAACGGGTACCCATTATTTCATAAACTACAGTTTATGGTGTATGCAACGGGTACCCATTATTATTTAATAAACGACAGTTTATGGTGTATGCAACGGGTACCCATTATTTCATAAACTATAGTTTATGGTGTATGCAACGGGTACCCATTATTATTTAATAAACGACAGTTTATGGTGTAGGCAACGGGTACCCATTATTTCATTAACTATAGTTTATGGTGTATGAAACGGGTACCCATTATTTCATAAACTATAGTTTATGGTGTATGCAACGGGTACCCATTATTTCATAAACGACAGTTTATGGTGTATGGAACGGGTACCCATTATTTCATAAACGACAGTATATGGTGTATGAAACGGGTACCCATTATTTCATAAACTATAGTTTATGGTGTATGCAACGGGTACCCATTATTTCATAAACTATAGTTTATGGTGTATGCAACGGGTACCCATTATTTCATAAACTATAGTTTATGGTGTATGGAACGGGTACCCATTATTTCATAAACTATAGTTTATGGTGTATGCAACGGTTACCCATTATTTCATAAACTATAGTTTATGGTGTATGCAACGGGTACCCATTATTTCATAAACTATAGTTTAAGGTGTATGAAACGGGAACCCATTATTTCATATACATATAGTTTGTGGTGTATGAAAAAGGTACCCATTATTTCATCGAAACACCTTAAACAGACTAAATAAGGTATGTACATGGTAGCCCCCGCTAATAAATTTGCCACGTTAACTTTCAAGCTGGAAGATAAACTAATTTGGTAAGAGCTAAGTTCGACTAACACTCAGGCAATCTTGTTCTGGAATTTATCCTTTAAAATCCGATAGTCGGATCTTTCTTTTCAACCAATAGTCTTCTTCAGAATTGGAAACACACGACGACATATTGTGCTTAGGCACGACACTTTTGGTATTCAAAACAAATATAGGCCATGGTCTTTTAACACCAAGAAGTTTGTTAAAGAGGTGTCGGAAAGACTTATTTTGGCGGCGGGCGATCCTAGAGCGGGCTCGTTCTTTGCGCGGCGGCTCAGTCTGGCTATGCAAAGGGAGAACGCGGCCAGCATTTTAGGGACCATGCCACAAGCGGGTGAACTTCAAGGGTTATTTTATTTATAGGTAGTATTTTAAGACGTTTTATATTTTCTGAAAAGAAGTTATTAAAGATATTTTTTTCTTAGTAAACAAATACACTCTTCTTTTAACTACCAACTTAGATATATTTGGAAATGTATTTTGTCTAGCGTTAAAATACATTTTATTTGTTTATTTACTAAGAACCTAATGTTTCCCACTGCTTTGTAACATGCATACTAAAACGTATAGTTTCACACAAACACACAGTCACTTTATATAATCACTCCAGTCCTTGCGTTACTTTCTCTTTGTATTTTCATCCAAGTTTTAATAATCTAAATTTTCTACATTACAACTCAGTTTACACATTTACTCGTAATTGACGTTTTACATTTCTTATTTAGTTCTTTTTAACGCGTTTGTTATACAATTATTAGTCAATCGTAAAATACTGTCAGCCCAGGAGACAGGCCTAGCCTAGTGTGGGGGTCACTGATAACTCTTATATTTAATTTAATTTGATTTTGATTTCACTTTAGCTTTAGTGAACTTCTTAAATACCTAGGCTACTTGAGAACCGGAATGCACACTTCCATGATCTTTCTCCTCAGAGTAAAGAAATATTTTTTAATTTTCCGTGCTTTTTTTTTAATGTGCTAATATTGAATTTACATTGCGTTTCTATACGCAACAGGCGCCCGTGTAATGTTCGACAAAGAGTTGTTTGATTTGACAAATTGCATCCTTTGTCGCCCAAACCGTCGATAACCCCCACTATTTGTCGACCCTCGCGTTAAACGATTTCGTTCCTCTGAAAAATAGTCGTGGATGTACTTATTTCTCAAAATTAGGATGCTGAGAAGTATTTTGATGCTGGACTAGACTTTTTGTGATATTGAGTGGCAATCGTCGATTTATTGCTAGTAGCAGCTGATAGGATAGTGTAAGGTAGTAAGAAACTATTATTCGAGCATTAGGACTCATCGCAAAATATAAGACTCGACTCTCGTGTTTGCTATAGTACCTAAATTGTCCTAAATATATAATCTAGGTAATTTAGTTTAAACTATAATTGAATGAGCATAAAGTTCATTTTTGTTAGTTATAAAATTGAAAACGGCATTTAAGAGCAAAGGTAATTCAACCTTAATTTCTTGCTGGTAGATTCAAATTCCTCCGCTGCCATTTTTTGTCGCATGGTGGGCGTCACAAGGTTAAAGCAAGCCAAGCAGCAGGTCTTACATTAATGTGTCCTGGTGTAAGAATAAGACAACCGGTGAAATTACTAGCATAGAGGAATTCCATCTTAGTCCTCAGGGTTGGCAAGGCTTTTGCGGTCTAAGGATTGTAGTCTTGAGAATGCAAATTTCTATCCGGGTGCAAAATATCGGTCACTAATTTTCAACTTAAATAAAACGAAGTAGAGACCGGTGCATGCTTCACAAACACCTAGTGGTTTTATTTTCATTTTCCAATGCAGTCCCAAAGCTGGGCCGCTGTCTTTGCATAAAATAAGCATTTCCACAGCTAAAAAGCATACTTAAATTCTCTACAAATAGCCCGTTTGACTCCACATCGGGAAATTATTTATAGGGAGCTCTGTTCGCCGGAGAACTCTCAAAGGAAATAAATGGAATATTGTTCCTTTGTGTCCTCTCGCTCTAATGGCACCTACTTATGTGCATAGACTGGTTCTTGTTTGTAGCAAAAACAGAATGGAATGATAAATGTCTTGTAGCTGTGTATATTAAATGTTGACTTTAAACAGTTTAAGCAATGTCACGCCAGACATCGAGCTCAAAAGTATGAGCATCTGCTTACGCGAATTTCTATAGCAGGAGGCTAAAGGCAGCTGAGGCCCTTAGCTAAGATGCGTTTGCTAACTAGCTTTCTATTCGTTTTGTTAACCCCCGACGCAAAAAGAGGGGTGTTATAAGTTTGACGTGAAAGTGTGTATGTGTGTGTGTGTCTGTCTGTGGCACCGTAGCTCTTGAATGGTTGAACCGATTTGAATGCGTTTTTTTTAATGAAAGCAGATTTTTTAGCGGTGTTTCTTAGACATGTTTCATCAAAATCGCTTCAGCCGTTTTTGAGATATTAAGCTTTTAAAGGGTAATTTTTAAACCAATCGCGTCTATGGTAGATCTCGTGACTTTTCGTATGACCTGATCTACCAGTGACCCGATTGGCTTAAAACAAATCCAATAGAAGCGCTAATTAGCGAACGCACCTTGGCTAGGGCCTCTGAACTTATTAGTCCGGAACCTTTCGCTTCGTCAAAAAGTTTTTCCAAAACTTTTTGACGAAACGAAGTTAACCCGTATTTGTTAAATACATGTGTGTTCTGAGAGTGACCATGAAGGGTATGCATTGTTAACCAAATTATTTACATCAAAAGTGACTAAAATTGGGCTTTGGCATTAAACAAATGCAGTCATAGAACCAAAAACATTAATTAAACGATGAAAGCGAGCTATTAAGAAGTAGGTAAAATGACAGAACCCGATAAATCTATGACGACTACATGTGCAAACTCACTTTGTGTCGCTCACGACGTGTCAACCCTGACAACTGCGGTTGTAGGTACATTCACCAGGTAACTAAGAAGTGGAACAACTATGCATATTGCCGAGTACAAAGTTGACAGGTTGAAACTATTTCCGCAGGGACGTGATAGATTGAAGTTGTAACCGTAACATTATTAGGCGAAGTTATGTTATTGAATAACTGCCCCGGTGGACCGGATTTCAATTAGGCAAGTTTGCGTAGTTCCAAACAACGCGCTTAGTGTAATTAGTTATTCTGAGTAATGACGGTGTTTTAGATCTCTGATATTTATGTAGATGTTAATGTTTGCAAATTGTAACTTGAACATACCACAGAATATAAATAATATGTACTTAATTTAAGTACAGATGAAACTATTCCTAAAAAACTAAGTTTCTGTCAATTTTTTATGTTTTGGGGCATGCTTTTGCTTCGCAACCTAATGAATTGGAATTCGGTGGGTCTACGTTAAGTATAACGGAGATCCTGGTACCAGCTTTCGATTCTATCATCAGACCAGCTCGATGGTGCCATATTATTGTATTGTCATCAAAGTTACGTTGATATACCAAATTTCAGCTTAAGTTGATCCCTGGGAAGTGGTTCAAAGTTAAAATGCTCTTTGCAAAATTAAAATTTATTAAAAGGCTTGTAAAATAGTTTAATTAGGGTTTAATGGCATGGAGAAGGCAAAAGAGAATACAAGCCACCAGATGGTAAGTGGGATCTGTGACCCATAGACAGAATCAATCTCAAGAAGACCACTTTGAGACTGCTATCTTCAGGTCCTTATTAATAAACTGATCTAGGTCTAAATGTCGGTCTCAAGATACGTCAGAAATTACAGTTTTCTACGGTTTGAAGTTTATTTTGACGTACCTTGAAATGGGCATTTAAATCGAGAAGAGTTTATTGATACGGCCATAAGATCGCAAATGCGTTGCCAACCCTGAGAGCAAAGATGGAATGCCTCAATAGTACCCAAAAAAAATACATGTGGCACTCGGGGACTGCCACGGTAAAGCTGTTGCATAGCATTTTTTATCAACTTACATGCATACATACATAAATCTCGCCTGTTTCCAAGAGGGGTAGGCAGAGACCACTTCTTTCCACCTGCTACGATCCTGACAAAGCTTTTTCGCTTCTTCCACATTCATACATCGAGTCATGCATGCACGTCGGTTTCGGGTACTTAAGATTCGGCCCTTTTCCAGTATTTCCCCGTATTGATTCAAAAAGTACACCTAGGGCGCCCCCTTCCGACCCTTCCACTCACTTTCGCACTGTATATTTCTTTCGTCAATCGTTTTTCATCCATCCTTTCCAAATGACCGAACCATCGAAGCATGCTCTTTTCAATCTTAGTCACAACATCTTCTTTTAGACCACACTTCTCTCTGATGTTTTCATTTCTTACTCTATCACACAGTTTCACACCACACATACTACGCAATCAACTATTAACTATAACTACTGTACTGTGTATTTTTATCAAGTTATGCAATTATAATTTCGTACAGTTGTACCATATACATACACGTTAAGGCTCAACTAGTCGCGGGCTCGAACTCACTCGTGGCTGCGGCCAAAAAGCACGCGGTCTCACCTAGCATTGTAAAACGACGTTTGACGATGCACGGCTTTCAACGCCACACCGCTGTGCCGGTCGGAGTGGGGGGCGTTAGGTTTATTTTCGTTACGGAATTTCTTGATTTGGTCGCCGCGCTCAAAGCCCGCGATTAAAGCTATGCAATAGCTTAAAAAAAAGTGTATTTCATCATTGATCGAAAGGCGTTTGATCGAAGTTGAAAGAAAAAAGTGAGTGTACAGACAGACAGATGGATGCGCCGAAACTATAGAAAAAAACAGTATCATATCCAATGACATTTCAGCAAACCCCTGAATCCGTTCTATAGGGACGGGACGTAGCAAAGTTACCGCAGGTGTGACCGGGCCCGACCCACACTTAATTGTAATAAAATACCATATTTAATTAGTAGGGACTAGTTTGGGACGTTTGTAATAGCTCGGGGTTGGTACTTGAACTTGATTTCTTGGTTGTTTATAATAAGTAAGTGTGTAAAACTATAGATTATGTCGATTACTCTAAATGTTCCTATTTTTTCCTTTATGAATGACATTTTTTGACGAAACGCTAGCCTAGTTGGTCGTGGCCTTGCCTTCGAAGCTAGGGCTCCCGGGTTCAAATCCCGGTAAGGGCAATATACTGTAGGTTTTTTTTTACATTATATTGTACAACTTTGTTGGCGTTATTTAATATGCATATTCTTGCCAAATTACAGCTTTCTAGTACTAAGAGGACGGACGGACATGGCGAAACTATAAGGGTTCCTAGTTTGACTACGGAACCAAAAAAAACATTTTTAACCTAAAAGTTCGAACGGAACCTTCAGTACGCGAGTCCGACGTGCACTTAGCTGGATTTTTATAACTAAATAGTTACTTTTACATGTCTTGAGACAGAAATCTTACTTCTTAGAGCAGTTTGTTAACACGATGATCATGTTCAACCTAAACTTAGGTGGTTTTAATAACCGAACTGAAGAGAAACTGTGGTGGGCAGTAGATGGATGCAGACTGCCCAAAATCAGGGTATTTTACACTCATCAAGGAACAAGGTTTCCAGGTCTGGCCAAATTGAATAACTATGATTTTTTGGCCTAGATGTTTAATTGAAACCATAATGTAAAGTCCGTGTGTGGTTCAAGGTTAAGCCACAGAGGTAAAAAGCAAGACAAACAAGACAGGTCGGACACTGTGTATTTTGGACCGACAAGCGATTAAAAAGCCTAACAACTGATATCCATGAGGAGGACTTTAGATTTTTATGTTTGTAGTACTTAACAGCTTCAGAACCCTACACTGATCATGGTCCGACATGTTCTTGCCCGGTTTTTTTGTGATATAACTATAAATTTCACAATTTCAAACTTCTCTAATATTTAATTTATTTTATAATTAAACCGAGCTTAAATAAAACACGAACTTCTATGAAAGGGTTTTTATCTCGCCATGTTTACGAGTTGTCATAAAGCTAATACCTTTGTTCTTTAAAAAAACAAAAGGGGGAACGAGGAAATCTCGAAAGAGTGTCGATTTGAATGATAAGAGACGCGGGTGTTGGAATAGCCACCCTTTTAGCGACTGTGGAAATTGGACTTTCGTTTTTTATGCTTGATTTTGTGCTTGAGAATTGAGGGGATAAAGTTGAGACTTATAATGCTTATGAAAAGTTATAGGATTATTATTAGCATACCTGGGATAACTCGGGGCAAGTTCTAGGGATTTGATATCGATAAAAAAGATGTCGATGTAATTAAATACTGGTTATGACACCATGAAAAAATTAAACAGTCTTATAAAAGGTGAGGAAATTTCAATAACCAACATAAATGAGAAATTGGCTTTGAGTCATTATAAATGTTTAAAGAATGCCTCGTTGACGACTGTGGTCGTTGATAGAAGTTTAAAGTGGATATTTTCATCTAGACGGCAATCATTAATACCATCGAATATGAAAAAAAACATTGAATGTATATCATGAAAACTATTTTAAAATAAACATATAAATAGGTACACGTTTTAATTTGCTTCTTTTTTTATTTAAAAATGAGGAGAAAATAGAAATATTCATTTATGTCGCATAACAGTTAGATTTTGGCAGTAACATCGATATATTTTTTGTCGATAAAACATTTTGCTACATCACTTTCGTATAGATGCCCCGAGATATCCCAGGTATGATTATTAGAAACATGGTGGCGTGAGTAAAGGTCGAACTATTGGCCAAATTTGAATTATTTCTTAGTCACGATTCTTCATCCACTTATTTGAAACAGGAAGAGATATTTATTGTCTCTCAAATGCGTCTAAGTACAGCCATACCTATCTGTAGTCCGAATTCTGATCAGGCGGCGGGTCCAAAATGAATGAAGCCAACACATAAAACCGTCGTATCCTAGGAAAGTGGGCGCAACCATCATTAATACAGTTTTTCTCTTTTTTTAAAACCGTAACCATCAATTTTTCTGCGAAAGAAAAAAACCAAAGAAAACGTTTATTCAGCCGCAACAGATACAAAATCCATCTAATCTCAATCAATCCATCTTAGGCCTCAGGGTTGGCAACGCATTGAGGTCTTAAGATTATATTCTTGAGAATTCAAATGTCTATGGGTCTCAGATTCCACTTACCATCAGGTGGCCTGAGTGCTCGCGTGCCTTCTCCTTAACATAGAAAAAAGACTACGTAAAGGCAGGCCCAGCAATATGTGACGAACAGTTTGCGAAGTTTCGCGAAGCTTATATTCTGCAAGAACCTAAAGATCTTGAAGCTAATTTATCTAAAAGAACAGTGGACGGGATGGAGGAACCGATAAGAGGTATGGTCATATGTGTTAAGGTCAAAGGACATTGTTAACGTACATTTTATAGTCTTTTTTCGTTAAGGCATACCATTTCGCAAAGCATGGAAATGCATTTTTAGGGTTCCGTAGTCGAACTAGGAACCCTTATAGTTTCGCCATGTCCGCCGTCCGTCCGTAGCGCAGAGAGTCTTAGTACTAGAAAGCTGTAATTTGGCATGAATATGCATATTTGTCACGCCAACAAAAGAATTTAATAAAATGTAAAAAAAAAAAAAAGGGTACCTCCCCTACACGTAACGTGGAGATATATTTTTTTTACTCGTCTACCCTATAGTGTGGTTGGATAGGTCTTCCAAAAACATTATGGGTTTGTGAAAAAAAAATTCGATTAAGTAATCCGTTTTATAAAATATTAAGCTTTAAAACGCAAATTTTTGTTAGACTCATGTGTAATAAAAACTTGTCTAAAAATACTATTTTGTACAGTTTATTTTCTCGTAACACTTCCCACTTCACTAATTAAAACTGCAAATGAAATTCGTATTCAACTCGCATTTAAAAATGCTAACGACATTTTGCAGGTGTCGGAAATTCGCAAAGTAGCCGAATTTAATTAGAGCCAGTGTCATGCGGTTGCGCCGAAGAGCGGATAGTTGCTGGAGAAATGTGCCGTCGCTTTCGTTGGTGTTATTTACTCTCTAAAATAACATTCAGTGCCAAAATAATGAAAGGACCTTGATTTAGTGGTGGAACTTTATGTATTGTCCGTCCACTGCCCGTAGCGTAGTCGCCTTTATCGATATTAATAAACGTGGATAACACATCTGTCAGTTTCTGACCAGGGCTGGAATTCTAAAAGATAATAACGATATCGTTTTTGACCTGTTTCCGTATTGTCAACGTTTTGATAACTCTTATGTCATTTACAATAATGGCGACTGTGACATAAACGATTCTTATACGTGTCAAACACGATATCGTTTTAACGCACCTGAATAGAGGCCCAGTACGTCAGTGCGAGAATGACAAATATATAAAATTGCCATTGTCCACAAAGTATATAAATCATTTGTAGGTCAATGCATTATTTCCTATAATGAATTACCCGACGCAGTTTTACTCGTAAAGATACCATTTTCAGCACTTAAAAATTACTTAAAAAGTCGTTAATGTCGAGAATTATCTAACAGAGAAAAATGCTTGGCCTAAGATACCTAACGTAACAGCTTAGTACCTATCTAGTCTAGGGGACACGGTTTCTGTGGAAGAACGTATCGAAACTTTTTTTTATTTCATTTAGTTTTGCACCGTCATGGGTAGATATAAATATTATTATTGTTTTATTTATTTGATCTTGTGTTTATTAGAAGTTTCGACACGTTTTCCTGCTTAACTGCGCACGATTTATATATATTTTTAAATTTAATTTATTGTTTTATATAATGCTAGGTTCAGTTCTATCATAGTCATAAGCAATATTTAAAAAAACACTGACTGTTGAGATTCTTGTGGTGCTTTTTCTCAGCAGTGGTCTCCTCTGAATAATTCTGAAACTGAATAAACGATGTGTGGATGCCGGGTTAGAATAGTGCCACTCCATGTCTTCCCGTGGATGTCGTAAGAGGCGACTAAGGGAATAAGGGCTTGTAGTACTGTTAGGCGATGGGCTTGCAACCTGTCACTAATACACTAGTAAATTTCTTGGCCTGATTGTGCAAAATGTGATTCCAGAATTATCAATAAGTCTTTTTAGAGTTATTGGTATTTTGTAGCTCTGCCTACCCCACTCTGGGAATAAAGGCGTGATGTTATGTATGTATGTATGTATGAATAAACGACTTTTATCTTTTCCTATCTTTATCTACAATGCGTTCAGAACCCGTTGGCAATTACCAGCATTGGCAGCATTACAACACTCAATTCTGTTATCTGCGGTGTTGTTCTGACGGCTGTAAAGTAATGTTTTTATAACGATGTCAAAAAGGTAAAGTTATGAGTTTCAATTTGGTAACATCTTCCAAACCAACTCAAATTAAATACGACTCAATCCTAGTATCAATTGAAATTAAAATTTAGTCAAAACCAAACAAATAATATACCCTACCGGCAACTGAACCTAAGAAGGCTAGCTTCGGTAAGCAAGGTCACTTTCAACTACGCTAGCGTCTTCAGATAATTATCTCAACTCGTTATTTCACGTCAAAATGAATCTCGCAATTAAACAAAGGGTGTTCGTAAAGAAACAGAAGCTCCAATTACGGAGAAGCGGTTAATCGTAATCAAAAGTAACCCCATTAGCGAGTCATTAGCAAATAATTCAGGTTTGAGAATTATACTATCGGGCTGGGCGAGTGGAGCGAGTGAAAAGAGGTCGCCTTCGTCTACTAAAATACACCAAGACAATAAAGACGCCAAAAAAAAAAAAATGTTACAATTAGACGCATAGAAAACAGAAACGTTAATAGGGTCATTCTTCTTTTTTACCGACAATTGCCTGTCCTCATTTTACCATACGTTATCAGTTAGAGTATTGATTATTAATGTTTTAGTGTTTGAATATACGTCCAAACATTAATTCATGTATTAGTACTAAATAATCTTTCACTTTCTCTATCCAGTGTTTTTTTTTATAATTTTGTTTTTCATAGAATCGCGTGACAGAGTGGTAACTCTGTCACATTATATTCTGAAAAACCACCATAAAGAAAAAAAAAATATCGCCACCGAAATAATCATTAATAAGTCCAAATAAAAATTCACGCAACGTATTGTAAAATCAAAAATCAAAACCATAATTATCAATAGTTGAAAAACGCAAAATATAGAAAAATGACGATGTATTGTCGGTAAAAAAGTAGAACGACCCAATAGCGTTTGCATCTTGTCTCGGCCTACTAGTCACACTCACCACGTCTTGTATGAATGGATACTACACAACGAAAACTATTCTGATAATTATAGTTTTTCAACGTTTTGTAAACATTTGTATTATTTAATATTATGTGAAACGTCTATCTAATAAATATCAGGGGACAATCTCATACAAATTGACCTAGTTCAAACTAAGCTCTAGGCTTGTACTATGGGTACTAAACAACGATACACAATGTAATGATTTTGGTTGTCAATTGGATGTAATTCGTGAAAAAGCAAAAAGAGAAACCCCATTTGATTGTTCAAGATGTTTGCTTATTGAGCGAAACGTTTCCTGACAAATCGACTGTCAGTCAATTAATCAACCAATCAGTCAGTCTGTCAGTCAATGTAGTATGCGGTTGTAATCATGGCTTTCAGTTTACTGTTACGTAGACAAATGCATAGAATATTATCCAAGACTTTGACCGGGACCGAACCCGAAACCACTAGCTTCATACACATTTTCACTACCAGAAAAGCTAACTGCATTGCCAAATGATCTTAAGTTCTATTTATATATTTAGTATTTTTTTTATTTTTCTTTATTTGTTGTACGTGTAGTTATCGGCTGTTGTATTAGTATTTAAATGCTCAAAGGTTGACTGGAATAGATCCCTTAAAGCCTTTGTACCTTTTGTGTTTTTGTCTCGCTTTTACTTCGGTATTTTTATACTTTTTTCTGATATCATTTCCAATATTTTTCCATACAACAATTAATTTATCAAAACAAAAGCTCAGGTTACAAAAGTAAATGAGTTTCTCGCAATATTTAATTTCTCTAGAAAGCGTGCAATTTTTTTTAATTGAATAATAAAAAATTGAGTACAGCAATATTTTGTACCACCAATATCTCCAAACTTGCACCCCGCGGTCCTGCGGGAAATTACCGCTTTCACCAATTAGATCCACCTCGAATAAATTCTGAGCTACACCCAGAGATATTTTTTAATTATATGCCGTAACTCTGTTCCCATTCGGATTCATTTCATCTATTATTCATTCTGTGTATTGTGTTAGATTAGATTTTGATGATATGGATGATATTTAAAGTATTATTTTTATTTTATTTTATTTTTTATGTTAAGGAGAAGGCACACGAGCACTCAGGCCACCTGATGTTAAGTGGAATCTGAGACCCATAGACATTTGAAATCTCAAGAAAATCATCCTAAAACCTCAAATGCGTTGCCAACCCTGAGGACTAAGATGGAATGCCTCTATGCTAGTGATTTCACCGGTTGTCTTATCCCCACACCGGAACACAAAAATGCGAACACTGTTGCTTGGCGGGTGGTTAATGGATAAGATGGTGGTAGCGATCCGGACGGACTCTGCACAGGGTCCTACCACCACTATGATGACATGATGATGGCATGATGTTTGATGACACGTTGGCCTAGTGGTAGTGACCCTGCCTTCGAAACTAGCGGTCCTAGGTTCAAATCCCAGTAAGGGCAGTTTATGTGATGAGCGCACGAGTATTTGTTGTTCCTGAGTCTTGGTTTTTTATGTACTTAAGTATGCATTTCTCTATATAAGTAAGTTTATCGTTGTTTAGTACCCATAGTACAAACCTAGAGCTTAGTTTGGGACTGAGTCAATTTGTGTGAGATTGTCCCATGATATTTATTTATTTACTTATTTCAAATCAATTCTTAAACAATTGCTGACTTAACTTGTTATCATTTGAAAAAGAGATAATTTTGGAGGCGGTTCACATTATTTTTTTACTTTTTAATGATCCTAACACGAGCATGATGTTATGTAGTAAGTTACACTCTTCCAAACTTAAATCGACTCTTGTTTAAGAATTGATTTGAAATAATAAATAACATAAAATGTCAATGTTGGTGGTTGGAGCAATTAGCAGTTATAAAATATTTTTTTGAATTAATAAAAAGTTCAAAATAAATACTGGTTTTATTTCTGAAGCCGAAAACTTTTTAGGATTTTTTAAATCGCCATTGTTATATAACCCATTAGGTTAGGTAAGGTTTTGTTTTATAATAATAGTAAAAAGTTTAGTTTCACTATAAGAACCATAATAATATTATGACTATTATGTATTTTAAACTTTATACATATAATATTATGACACGTACCCCTATTCTTCAACTCTTAAGCGTCAACTATTAATATCAAGCTGTCACGTCACTACATAAAACCAAAGCCAAGTACCGTCGCAATATTAACCAAAATATACAGCAAATAACATCGTGCTATAGCCAAACAAACTAAGGGAAACTTCACAAAGCTTGTTTCGCGACTTAAGCCAATTTTCCGTCCATAAACTCGGAAACACACGAACGCTCTCCGCCGAGGCATAAAACATTTCTGTGTTTACCTGCCTAGGTATTATGAGAACGTTTTTCGGCAGCAGACTTCATTTTATTTTTAGTGGAGACACTGGGATAAGGATTTGTATGTTTGTATTAATGTTAGTATTACGATAAATTAGTATGCAAAAATGTTAAGTTTTACTTGGTTTTCATTTCTAAAACTGATTGTAAAAAAGAGACGAGTCATTGAAGGTTGTAAGGTAAGAAATTATACGTTTAAGCTTGATGATGATTGTTTTTTTAAATCACGGACTGTCATTCCGTTTTTTGAGATCGACCAAAAATATTACAAAAGTTATGACAGGGGTTACTTTTTTAACATAATAATATATTATTCTAAAAAGACAACCATATTATAAAAAAATCTGTCGGGTTTTTAAAGCTTGCCTATAATTATTGTTTTAGGCTTGTTTACATTGTCATATTATTTTTACATATAGTAAGAAACTTGTTGCGAACCGGCTTCTATGCGTCCGGGAGGAGACGCGCGGGACGACGACACGGCACGTGACGTCATCGCGAGCAAGCGCGGCGCGGCGCGGCCACTCGCCTCAGCAACAGTTACGAAGACGGACGAGCTTTCGATTGTTTTAAATTAATAACTGTTTGACCGGGACATAATATGTTTAGACGGGATTATACCAGCCCCTATTTTTATACAGTCCACTTGTTTTATTTTTACGTCCAGTAGGACCCTAACATTGGTCCTTCGAACCGGATAGTCGCCGAGTTAAAGACAATGAAGGGAACCATACGTAGGGCTTTTAATAACATCTGCCCCCTTCCAGATCTTTGAAGTCTTCAATACACTTCAACCCGGGGAGCATGTTGCGAACCGGCTTCTATGCGTCCGGGAGGAGACGCGCGGGACGACGACACGGCACGTGACGTCATCGCGAGCAAGCGCGGCGCGGCGCGGCCACTCGCCTCAGCAACAGTTACGAAGACGGACGAGCTTTCGATTGTTTTAAATTAATAACTGTTTGACCGGGACATAATATGTTTAGACGGGATTATACCAGCCCCTATTTTTATACAGTCCACTTGTTTTATTTTTACGTCCAGTAGGACCCTAACAAAACTATTACTTCCCTTATATGTTTTAAAATTGAGTATTTTGTAAGTAAGTGTTGTTGTAACTGTAGTTGCCGGGTTAGAATAGTACCACTCCATGTCTTCCCTTGGATGTCATTAGAGGCGACTACTAGGAGGCCGCTTGTAGTATTGTTAGGCGATACGCTTGCAACCTGTTACTAATAATCCACTGGTTAACATCTTAGCCTGGTTGTAAAAAAAGTGTTTTTATAGAATAACCATCAATTTTCTGTTGAGTTTCTTGCGGCGTGGTAAACGCAAGCGTATTGACGAGTAAAGTTTTTTTACTAGCTAAATACATACATACCTACATACCTTCACGCCTGTCTCCCAACAGGGTAGGCAGAGACCATGGAACGCCACCGGTCTAAACATACATTTTTCGCTTCCTCTACATTCATCAACTTCTTCATGCACGTACAAGTTCCTGCGTCGATTTCGGGTGCTTTTAATTTGGCCTTTATTCAGGTCTTCTATTTGACAAACACACCGCAACGCAGCAAATATAATCATAAATTTTGTCAGAAAACACCAAAAGTTAAAAGACTAGACCATGGAGATAATGATCTATACAAAGAGCGAAATTAAAGACGTTGCATTGTATCTTGAGGTCAAAAAGACTCGGCTCAGCATGGGCTGCAGCTGGAATCATAGCGCTGGTTTAGGGGGCCAATTCACTTCATTAAATGTATCACTTCATTGAATTTCATTTTCAGCTGAAACCGGATTTTTTTTAGGGAATCTTAAATATTAATTACGTAGGTTAGGTTAGGTTAGATGTTTAAGATACCCTGTAAACATTATGAATTCAGCAGAAAATAGCGTTCGATGAAAATGAAATTTGATGAAACGATACATTCGATGAATACAAGACACCCATAAATAATATAGCTTGTGAAATGTATAATGGAGTAATCAAAAGTGGTATATTAACAATTACTTCTCTCTAACACTCATTCACTACTCTTTAATAAACTAGACTAAAGTCATTAGATAATAAAAGTGTTGCATAAACGCCGTAATAAAGACACCGTTCAAAAAATCTAGAGAAACGCAACAACACGAAGCTAAAACTGTATTCAGCGATGACATACGTTAGCAGGAGTAAACATAAATATTATTTGTAACAAGTCGGCGGTGAAAAGTGGCGAGAATACCATATTTTATGAACAGGTCTACATGGAAACCTACTAAACCGTATATATTCCGCATAAAGAGGCGTGCGATCTTTTATATGCTGCGATCTGGTTGGACAAAATTGGACTTGCTGTGAGGTTTTTTTTAAGACCTGGAGAATTCAAACGAGCATACAGGCCACCAGCGCCATATTTCACCATCTTAACAATGACACGTGACAGGTGATAATTTGATATACATGTAAAGTTAACACACTGATACATAGCTGGTTTTATATAAACAGCGCCATGTATACTGAAATATCACCTGTCATTGTCAAGATGGTGAAATAGAGGGTGTTATGTGGGATATAGACATTTGCATTCTCAAGACTAATACTACTTTTTAGGGTTCCATACCTCAAAAGGAATCAATTAAAACCTTATAGGATCGCTTTTTTATCTGTCCGTCCGTCTATCTATTGCTAACTTGAAGCTTCGTAATAATTCACGGTTTTTTTTTGTTCTCTTTTAGTTTCTTTATTTTGACGACAAAACTCATTATAAAACCAAAAACAGGGTATAATAATTATGTATCGTTTTCCTGCTTAACTACGCATGTTTTTTTTTAAATTTTATTAATTGTTTTTTATAATGCTAGGTTAAGTTCTATCATTGTCTTAAGCAATATTTAAAAAAAAATACTGTTGACTTTCTTGTGGCGCTTCTTCTCAGCAGTGGTCTCCTCTTAGAAAGCGCTGATAGAATTATGACGTGTAAAAGTGCGGCCAACTTTCAACTTTTACTTCAAAAAAGGCGTAAGCGATCAACCGCATAGTGTAAAAGAACCCGCTTGCCAGCCGGACACCAGAAAAGTGTCCGCAACGGATTTCTTATGGTAATATATATTTTGCACTCCCTATCCGTGTTATTTCCGCGAATGCGCCACGGTATAATAAAATACGCCTCATATCCATGGTTTTGGGGCTTCTGTACATTATTAATGACGTAGGTGTGGGGGTTTCTGAGATCGAATAGTAATCCCTCAGCTTTTTCAGCTTAAGGGTTTTTGAAAAGGTACCTCAGACAGTAATGTAAAAAAGAGGCAAAGTTCGATACAGTAGCGTCAATTATGTCGTATCAGCCAAAGCGGCCAAATAGTTCGTCGCGCCATACATAATATGTGATGTTACGAATTATTTGGTTATTGAGGGCTGTTAATTTGATGCTGCCTGTACAAGTGAAGTACAGGGGCCCGTTTCACGAAAGGTACAAAGGTACAGCAAATGCAATAATAAAACGGGGCAAGAGCATGTCGGACCATGCTCAGTGTAGGGTTCCGAAGCCGTTAAGTACTACAAACATAGAAGACCGTGTAATACGAGCAACAATACTCTTTTACTGCCTAAAAACCAATCATAGAGCGCAGTAGCTTGCATTCCCTTGAGTATATCAAAACATTTTCCAAGTTTTACTTTTCGTTAACAAAACCCTACAAGTATAGGAAACAGCAAGGGTTTTTTTAATAAATTATACATCTTGGCCTCTTTTCGACAAAGTTAAAACGATATCGTCGTCTTACTTACTCAAACTCATATCTGCATATTTTTTTGCGGTTGGTAATTTCATTTTCGTTTAGAAATACTTAGAGGCAATAAGTTTACCAACGGCAAACAAAATATGCAGATATGAGTTTGAGTAAATAATACGACGATATTACGTTTGACGTGTTTCAGTATCGTTTTTAACTCGGCCGTCACTAATGTCAAGTATGTAAGAGTTATCAAAACGTTGGCAATACGGAAACACTTCAAAGACGATATCGTTATTATCATGTGAAATCTCTGTATTGGTAAAAAACTTAAGTAAATAAAGGCCTCCATTCTACTGCGTTATAACGATATCACGTTTGACGTACGGTAACACGTCAAATAAGATATTATTATTACCGTGTAGAATCCCTGCCCTGTTGTATGTAACTAGTAACACATCTCTATAGACCGTTTGACGTTTGTAAGCTCCATATTACTTTTCTACACATCTACATACAACAGGGCCTCTATTCTACAGCGTTATAACGATATCGCATTTGTCGTGTTCTAGATTTTTTTATGTCACAGTCGCCATGTTATTGTAAATGACATAAGAGTTATCAAAACGTTGACAATACAGAAACGTTGCAACGCAGTAGAATAGAGGCCCAGGTCATTTACTGTTAGCCTCATAAGTAGCTGCATACTTTAATGCCTTGTCACTTTAACGTCACGTTTGAACTAATCACTAAAGATAAGGTACAAAAAAGTGCAGCTATTTATAATGCCGACTGTCTACCTTACAGGGTTAGTGTTTGTCATTGATACTAATCGCTTAGTACTAACCTCTACAGTGTCAAGTGAGAAGTAACCGTTTACACGTTGGTTAAGTAGAAAGGTATTTTATTTTTAACCAACTTCATGTATGTTCTCCCCACACTGGTAAACATGTTAGCCTGATTGTGCAAAAGGTGGTTACAGAATTACTTTTTTGAGTTGTTGGTATTTCTGTAGCTCTGCCTACCGCACTCAGGGAATGAAGGCGTGATTTTATGTATGTACGTATGTCCCCCGATTTCACAAAGACCGCTTTGGGTTTACTTTTTAGTTGGTCCCATTTCCATCTAGGAGAAATCGAGGGAACTCTACAAATATTATAGGAATAAATATACGTGGACCACATAACAGTCTAATTATGACGACTAAAAGATATGAAATAAAAATAATGTTTGAAAGAATAAATAACCACTTTCAAATCCGCAAAAATTTACTTCTTTTAAGATCTTTCTTAGGTGCGAGTAATAGGTCAGTCCAACTCAAATCGGCGTCCCACCATATTTTTTACCGTAAGCCGACTAGGTAATATTTACTGTTGGATCTCCGCCTATAATCTAAGCTATTATTTTTTATGAAATAGGCCCCAGATATTCGAAATGGAACAACTTGTGACTTGTCGCTAAGTATATACCGGGTGTCGCCTGTAACAGAAGCAATAAATTGAGGGATTGTTTCCACACCAAAAACGTAACAACATTTATTCTACAACTTTTGAAAATAACTTTTTGTTAACTAAATATTAATGAATTTAGATTTTCTAAGCAACCAATGTATTGCGAAAACTATGAAGTTGCTAGGCTGACAATAGATGGCAACTAGACTATTGGATGGAGTACATTGAAAATACTATTTAGTTTGTTCGAAAATATCCCAAATAATAAATTACATATTTTTTTCAAGTTGTAGGACAAAATGTTGTTACGTTTATAGAGTAGAAGCGATCCCTCAATTTATTGCAACTATTACAGGCAACACCCGGTATAATCGAATTCTATTCACTTGTACTGTTCACAAACACTAATACTAAGCACTAATCAGCACGTTTACACATTGGGTATTAGTGTAAGTGACAAGTACTAAACATTAGTTACTAAGCCCGTGTAAACCCAGCATTTATGCAATTTTTCAATTGTCACCTAACCTATTTAATAGTTAGTTGATGACAAGCAGGGTCGAACTTTTGGTGCCAATGACGTTAACATGGTTTGTTCCTGGTTCGTCATACTTCTAATTAGTCATATTCCTAACTCCTAACTCGTCATACTATGTATATTTGACCGCACAAAGTTATTATAGAAATCCTCTGTGGTAAATGATAAGAACCTCCTTAGATAATTAATAAACGAGTGTTATCATGAAGTTAGTGTAGGCTATGTAAAGTATTTTTAAATGAATTATTGTCTACGAAGCCTTGGTTATTTGAATGCGAAGAATATGTTTGCCTTTAATATTAAGTACAGTTTAATGTTAAAAAATATTTTAACAAGAAATAAATATCAGTATAATTATAATATTATTTGTGGTTTATCTTGCACCAAGCTGCAGCTTACATTTCTTTTTGCTAGATCATTTCATCTAAATCGGTGCAGCAGTTTATCATTGAAAGCGTAACAAACAGACGGGCAGGCAGAGTTACTTTTAATGCGAAAGTTTGGATGGATGGATGTTTGTTACTCAATCACGCAAGAACGGCTGTACTGATCTAGATTAAATTTGGCACTAAGAATTATATTATAGTCTGGAATAGGATAGGTATAAGTTAGGTACTTTTTATTCCGAAAAATTGGACGTTTCCTGAGGGAATAGCGACGAATGACTTCTACGCGGACGGAGTCGCGAAAAACTACTATCTGAAGATAAAGTAAAAGCCACAAGGTAAAATTTATGAATTCATCTTAGAATATGTTAAAATATGTGTTAAAAATAATGACAGAAAATTATGTTACTAACGAAGTAATTTCAAACGTGGCAGATTACAAACAAGATAAAAAAATCTTTGATAAGGATTAACTAAAACAGCGAATTATCTACAAGGGGTTTCTGGGTATATCTGTGATATAAAAAATCGCATCTTTATCAATTACTAACTGTAATTAGTGATAAGAACACTTTAGAATAAGATTTTTACCAACATGTTGCGTTTTATATTTCTGTTTGTGTTTATAAATGTTTCGTTTAGTGAAGAAGACTCTAAAGTGGTTATTTTGGATGAAGGAGGAGTCAAAGGTATTAAGTACTGGAATGGAGATTTCTACGAATTTTATGGGGTGCCGTACGCCACTGTGCCAAAGGGAAGAGAAAGATTTCAGGTAAGTTTACGTGTAAACGACGAGTCCGACGACGCTCTAGCCTAGTTGGTAGTGACCCCGCCTTCGAAGCTAGGGAACTCAGGACGAGTTCAAATCCTGGTAAGGGCAGATATTTGTGTGATGAGCACGAGTATTTGTTCCTGAGTCTTGGATGTTTTCTATATATTTCAGTCTATATTTCTCTATATGAGTAAGTTCTTCGCTGTCTAGTACCCATAGTACAAGCCTTGAGGCTTAGTTTGGGACTAGGTCAATTTGTGTGACAATTTTGTGAGATAATATTTATTAAATTAATTATTAACTTAATTTTCTTTGAAACCTTACTCTAATTTAGGCATTTTTGAACGACACTAATTCAAAAAAATAGGGATCTATAGTACGGGAATGAATTTCGAGTTACAAATCAATTACAATCGCCATCAATAAACACATTCATTGTCTTTACATGTATTTAACTGTTGACATTGTACAAAAAAACCTCAATAAGTTTAAATTGAACTCTCAGTTAATTTATTTGCTTAGAGATAACTTGTCACAGAAATTGCGCGAAAAAAATATTTCAAAAAAAAACTGAAATATTGTATCAATTTTCAGGGTCCTTTGCCTCCTGAAGCATGGGACGGAGTAATATCTGCGAATATCAGAAGCGACAGATGCTATCAATCATTCTTAACAGCAGACAGCGAGGATGCTGTAGTCGACGGCATAGAAGAATGTTTGGTCATGAACCTGCTGGTCCCTAAAGTAGCTAATGATAAGAACTTAGTCCCAGTTCTAGTCTACGTGCACAGTGGATCGTTTTCCAACGGCAATGGTAATATGGCTCAGTTCCACTACTTAGCTAGACATGATATCCTAGTCATCAGCTTCAACTACAGATTAGGAGCCATAGGATTCGCTTGCCTCGGCAACAAAGAAATACCAGGAAATGCTGCCATGAAGGACCAAGTAGCTGCATTGAAATGGATCAACAAAAACATTGCTAAGTTTGGAGGTAACCCTAAGAAAGTGACCGTTGCAGGATTTAGTGTTGGAGCTGCAATGGCAGAGTTACTAGGACTATCAAAAACAACTGATGGTTTGATTGATAAAATCATTCTTGAAAGTGGCTCTGCACTGTCTCCATTTACTATAAATAGAGATCCTGTCAATACAGCAAGGAATATAGCTATAGCTGTTGGTTATAATGATACTGGCAGTTTAAGAGATTTGACTGAATTTTATTTAAATTCCACGCTTGAAGCTCTTGCGTCGAAAAGCCAGAATTTCTTTTTACCTAATAGCACATTTGGATTTGCGCCGTGCATTGAGAATGTTCATGATGGCATAGAAACATTTCTTACGGAGTCTCCTTTAGAGATCATCAAAGAGGGAAGAAATAAAAAAGTCGCAATGTTAACAGGATTTGCAAACATGGAAGGTTTAAGCAGATCTATTAAATTTTATGAATGGAGTGAAATGATGAGTGAGAAATTTGATGATTTTCTGCCTGCTGACTTGAAATTTGATGATGAAAAATCAAAAGAAAATGTTATTGATAGAGTCAAAAAGCTATACTTTACAAATGCATTCGACGATATACAAGGTTATATTGATTACTTCTCTGATTCTATGTTTAAATATTCTATAATTAAATCAGCTAAGGAGCACGCAGATAACAGTAAGAGGCCGGTTTATTTATATGAGTTTGCATACGTTGGAGACCTGAGCATGAAACATATGTTCATGGATAAGATAACAGGGGCCAGTCATAGAGACCAGAGTGCTTATCTTTTGGATTTCTTCAGTTTTACTCATAAACACAGTGACTTGAATATGAGGGATAGGATGACGTTGATGTGGTCTGATTTTGTGAAATATGAGTGAGTATTCTCTTTCAAACGATGTAATCCAACTCTTTTTTGTAAAAGGCTAGAAATCTCTTCTTTACTTACATTTAACTATCATATAGTAAAGTACCTACTTTCTTTACTTTCGCCATCACGCTCGAAATCTAGCGCACATTTCAATTGTATAAATTTGAACAGTTTTCGTAAATCGTTTACATTAGCGCTAAGCATCTTGTCTAGGGCTCCAGCTTCCTATAATTTAGAAAGCAATCTACAACGTTTAAATTTGTAGTATTCTCTAAAATAAATTGGCAATGTACTTCTTATATAATGACATAAAGATTTAATAGTAAATTAATTTACCAATTCAACTATGGACAGTCTAAATATCTAATATGGTTATTCTGTACACTACAAAAAGACATATCCACTTTTGGATCTTATTACATACATACATAAAATCACGCCTTCATTCCTAGGGTAGGCATAGCTCCAGAAATACCAACAACTTAGACGACTTGTTGATAATTCTGTAACCATATTTACAAGTAGGCTAACATGTTTAACAGCGTATTAGTGACAGATTGCAAGCCCATCGCCTAACAGTACTACAAGCCTTTATTCCCTTACGACATCCACGGGAAGACATAGAATGGCACTATTCTAACCCAGTAACCACACGGGCCAACTATGTAGGTACAATGTAATAAGGTGAAAAATTAGATACATCTCTTTCTAGTCAACGTACCTACCACCACAAACTCTCAAAATATTAAAAGACCTTTACTACGGTAATACAGTCTAAGTATTCATATTTTTGCATCTCAGTCCACATTGATTTTATTGCATGACATTTCTATTTCAAGGTATTTTTATAATAAACTTAAACCAAAACGATATTTTAGTTTAACAATATGTTGTGCAATGGGACTGTCAGGTACCGGAAAAAGCATAAGTGAATTCATTCTCAATATTTTCTGGTACAATGATCAAACTGGTACTTTTGTTGCTCATACGCATGGATGCTTTTCAAAGAGGCTGTTCAATTGGAAGCCTGCGTTCAGCCGGCGATGCAGTCACAAAACTGTATTTATTCATATTCTTTTAATATTTAGCTGTTATGGTTCTTATTTAAAAGAGTAACTAGGCATTCATGGCCACAGTTAATCTAGAATTTCATAATGTGATGGACTAGTGTCACAGTTCATATTATTCATATTAATTTATTCCGTGCAACGATGGTATTTACAAGATGTCGTTTTTGTATATAATCAGTACAAGACATGCAACCTACCTACAAGGGTGAAGCAACAAAACCTTTTACCTAAACAGTTAAGTTCGCTAGCTGATATTAAAATATAATCTTTTCTTGATCATAAAAAACATAAACGTAATAATGTTAATACGAGTAGGCCGGTAATAATTAACATGCATGAAAAACAGAATTGAGTTACATTGATACGATTTAGGTGTATAGAAAAAAAGCAATTAAAATGCAATACAATAAGTTTTGACCCGTTTATTAAGATTCTATATAAAATCAAAACTTGTTGAAATTTTAAATCTCATCTTTGGTTTAGATTGTTGTTTTCGGCATCCTAATTTTATTTACGTAATATTATAATTCAATGATTTTAGCTTCAACATTTATAAGTAATTTCTGAAATAAATGCCAATTTATTCATACGGTCCGTATATTTTAAACAAGAAACAACAGCTGTGACGTCATTCCTGTCGTAGATTTTTATAGAGTATTTTTACAGGGGGTCTGACCTATGACTTCTTTAACCTTCATATCTTATGAAAAAATAACACTACGATTGTTTCGTGTATACATACATTTTCCTCTCTTTCATAGCACTTTCCAGAGAGCGTACGATGAAAAATATGCTACTTCCTTGTTGGATATGATTAGCCTTATTTTTTTATTTTCAGGGATCCTACAGCATTTGAAAGTTCTTTAGTAGAATATAAATGGATTCCGTACACGAACAAAGAACCAAACTACTTAGAAATCGGCGACAAAGTAAAGATGGGTAAGGATATCTTTGAAGATCGATACAAATTTTGGAATCAAATATATGGAAATCATCATTGGGATCCTGAAGCACCTAAAATAGTGCTAGAAAACCCTAAAAAAGAAAAAAAAGTTAATGAAAAACATGATAAAACACAAAAACTTCCAACTGAAGAATTGAAGAGAGAAGAAGATAAGAAAACGATAAATGCAAATGATCAAAAACCGACAGTGGAAAAAGAAAACGTTCCTACTCCTAAGTTTAAAGATGAGCCGGTGAAACCTAATAACGAAAGAAAAAAAACAGAACTATGAACTTTGCTTTAAAATAAAGGCTTTATCATGGTGTTGTATTTACCCAGAATTAAGTAGTATATATGAAAAAAATGCAACTGAAATGAAAATAGCTATGGCCTTAACTTTCGAACCTCATCGTTATCGAAATGTATACATACGATTGACTTCAAATCAGCTGTCGGATGGTCGGATCGAGTGCGTATGTAAATTCTATACATCTGAGCCCGTAGCATGGTCACCTTAAACGATGTGGATAAACATGGATAACACATGTCACTTTCTGACCAGTCAGTGCGAGAGTGACAGATGTGTTATCCACATCGAAAAAGGCGACCATGCTACGGGCCTTGGGGTCGGGTATAAGTCGAATTAATTCGTAATAAAAAGGCGTACACAAACATAAACGGAGTATACTAGACGTAACCTTTTTCCACTTGATCTTTAGAAGACTTATACCCTTTTTCACTAGGACTCCAGACATTAGGACAGTTTTCGAAAGTTGTTTTCATTTGCATTAAACTTGTCTAGGGCTGATGGGCTGTTTTTGTTAAGTCAAATAATAAATGAAACACTTATACGCCTACACATCTACAGCATGTGTACTAACATATATTTATCTACGTTTTTGCAACTACGGGGTGTAAATCGTTTACGTGCATCATTTGTCCCTGAAAGATATTTGGAAAGAGGGGCCTTCTTGTTTGGAAGTGTCATTCACAGTGCAGGAGTTCGGTGTGAGTAACAAGAGATTTACAATACTGAAGGTTTTTTATCATTCAGTAAAGACATAACATAACTGCAGATGGTCTCCTAATGTAGGTAGGTTTCACAATTAGCCGTCTCAAAAAAGTTGAAAGGTTCCGCACAACATATGGTGTTCGTCCATCCTATCTTTAGAGAGCTATATCTTTTGAACAAGAAATAATCGAAACCGGCCGAGTGTAAACCGAGCGGTACGAAACCTCTAAGTGCATTGGTCCAACTCGTTCTTGACAAATTTTCTATACATAACAAGTCATCATTTTAGTGGTGGTAGGACCCTGTGCAGGGTCCGTCCGGATCGCTACCACCATCTTATCCATTAACCACCCGCCAAGCAACAGTGTTTGCATTGTTGTGTTCCGGTGTGGGGATAAGACAACCGGTGAAATTACTAGCATAGAGGCATTCCATCTTAGTCCTCAGGGTTGGCGACGCATTTGAGATCTTAGGATTATAGTCTTGAGAATTCAAATGTTTATGGGTCTCAGATTCCACTTACCATCAGGTGGTCTGAGTGCTCGTGTGCTTTCTCCTTAACATAAAAAAAACACGTTTATTTTTGTAAATAAATAGTATTTAGGAATTCAAATAGCGCTTCAAATAGGGAAGAAAATGGAAAAAGATTTTGTCTTTTACTAACGCCTCTAGCGTTGACTTTGGACTACAAGTAAACTTGAGCAATTCAAGGGTTAGTATATAGAATCGGGTAGTATATAGTACATAGAATCGGGGTTTTGAATTTTTCAATAAGGGATATTGATCTTTAGGGGAGAGTCAAAACGTTCAATAACCAGGGGTGGAAAAAGTGCAATATTTTTTTGCGTTGGGGCGTGATTTATGTTAAGTTTTTCTTTTGCAAATTCTTGCTACGTATTTTTTTATTAAATTAATATAAGAACTGCGTTGATACCGGTGTAATAATATCCAAACGTATCTTTTCTCCACCAGCTTTTTTATCTTTCTTTGCGTTAAACATTACTTTCCTAGTCTTTCTCTTAGTCTATTTCCTTATCAGGTTTACCTTAATCTAAATTGATATAATTCGTCAAGCCTTCCCACATCACATTAATAGTCACCATTAACAACACATAAACTAAGTCAATCATTTTCTACCCAAAATATGTTAATGCTACAGACTCTGATTTTGAATCTGAAGAGTCTTCGCAGTTATAATGTACAATACAATACAATTTTACTCATTTATTTTAGGAAATCCTACTTTGAACACTTAAAAAAGTAGTCAGTAAGTTCTAACATAAAAAATCGGGCCGGAGCATGTCAGACCAAGCTCAGTGTAGGGTTCCGAAGCCGTTAAGTACTACAAACATAAAATCAACAAGTAATAACTAATGTTCGATTTAAAGTCATTTGATGCCGTCTTAAATGATTTTAATCGGTATAAACACGTTAATCGCCTGTATCTCAAGAACCGATCGTTATATGTTTTTTCATTGAAAGTTTTTCTTAGATTTTTAGTATTTGTAGTTTTGGCTGTAGGGGGGGGGATACTTGAGTCTAACAAAAATTAGCGCTTAATCGAAAAACTGACTAATATGCATATTCATACCAAATTACAGCTTTTTAGTACTAAGGGTCTCTGCGCTAGGCTGCGGATGGACGGACGACGGACGGACATGGCGAAACTATAAGGGTTCCTAGTTAGACTACGGAACCCTAAAAAATGATAAATAGATATCGAACATACTAAATAACCTAGTCCCAAACTAAGCTCATGACTTAAACTAAGGGTACAAGACAATGATAAACACACTTAGATAAATACATACTTAAATCCATAGAAAAACATCTAAGACTGAGGATAGGGACACATGCATGAAAATCAGAATTTAATTTTACTAATTAATACAATTTAGGAGAAAATGTAAAAAATAATATAACAAAAAAAAAATATATATATGCCGAATATGCGTAATCCATACCTTTAAATAAAATTGGCCGTCACTTGAAGCGATCCAACAGGAAACCGTTGTGTTGTTCTGGTGTTGCCACACAAATCGTCAGTTTTTTAAGTGTGTACTGTCCACTTGTGTCAAATTGCCGTTAGTGTTTGTTATGTTACCTGTTGCCTGTTTACTGTTACTTGTTTATTCTGTTAATTAAGGTTAGTTTTTTAAGTCAGGGTCCCTCTGAAAATCAGCGCCGCGGTTTGACTGCGGCACAATGCTGAGAGGGATCCTGTTCAACGCAGTGATTTCTGGTTTTCATATGTTTATTTTTTGTTGTGTTGTGTAGTGTGCGTTGAATAAATATTTTCTATTTCTATTTCTATTTCTAAAAAGTTTAAAAAAAAAATATATATATATATATAGAATCAAAACTTGTTAATTTTTTTAAACTTCTTTTAACATTTCGATTGTGTTTTTGGCATTCTCATTTTATTTACGTAATATTTTAATTCCACTATATTGACTTAACCCTTAACTTGCAGTGTGCACCACAGGATACCTACCATAATGTTATGTTAAACATAGTAATTAACGAAATAAATGCAAATTTCTTAATAAACTTCTTATATTTTAAGCATGGAACAACGCTGTGACGTCATTCATGTTGTCGATTTTGTATGTTTTTGCAGGGGGTCGGAATTCTGACTTTTTAAAGCTTCATACCTTATGAAAAAATGACACGACAATTATTTCGCGAATACAGTTATTCCTCTCTTTCATAGCACTTTCTAGAGAGCGTAAGAAAAAAATGCATGTTCCCTATTCGATTACTTTTTAAGAAGAAAAAATCCTAAGTATATATTATTCAATCTAAATTTCATACATACACAGGGTGACTTATTATGTTGAAAATTCTGCCAACTGAATGGCACGTAATGATTATTGTTATATCATATTATTAAGCACATTTATTATTATAAAAATATGATCTAGTGGTGTTTCCTTTTTAACAACCTTCCGAATAATTTACCTATAAAACTCAAAGGGTTAAGGAAACCTCTAGAGACCGCTTGACTTGACAGATGATCATCACAAAATATTGTCCCTCCATTGAAGGGTTAAAATTTTGATGCGAATACAGTCTCTATTAACACTTATTCTACCAACAATGACTGGTAAAACACCAGTTTAAAAAGACCTCTGCATCTATAATTTTGAGCTGACGTTTCTGGGATTCAGAGTGTCAAGTTACACTGGGTGTTTCGGTTTATAAGGTTCAGAATGTTTCGTTGTGTCAAGAGATGGTGTATAATGTATCCGACACCAGCACAGGTGACAACGCAGATAAACGAAGCCTATTTATAAGTGTCAAAGTCACAACTTGCGGGAAGAAAAATGGGATGTTGTGACGCTTATAATGAAGGGGAACATCCTATATAGACTTATATAGGGTGTTTATCTTTGAGTAGCTGAGTGATTCTAAAAGGTGGGTCTTGGATGTTTCGGATGAATTACATTTTGTTACTTTATAGGTAACTCGTAAAATGTAGACATTTATGTTTTATTACTCCACTCCACTTGGTAAGGCGTAATTTTTAACATACATTTCATGACACGACTAAATAATTAAACTAACTAAGGTGAAAGCACAATGCCCCACTGATGAAGGTTAACGTTTTTTAAATGAAAACTTGGGGAACCGAACATTTCATTCTGATTATTAATCTAATTGTATTGCTAAAAGCATATCCACCTCGGAAGCTTAAATTTATGGGATTGTTAATAACTTGAGTACTATTCATAATAGGAGCTTTTACTTTATCAACCTACCAACATTTTGCTGTGCCTTAAAAATTAACATTTCATTTCCGTTATTAACAGTTGAAATTTAATTAAAAATAATGACTGCTCTTTTTTTGATTTAACTGTTAATATATACAGGACGTAGACATCTATATTAAGTAATTAACAGTGTCTCGAACAACCCTGTGTATCGGAATGTTCGGCACTCCAGCCACGTTGTCATCCGAACGGTAGGTATCCGATACCATACAGGCTGATTCAAATAGTTCACGTACTTCGAATATCCGTTCCCGTATAATTTTAGCAAGGTATTTGAGGGGTTGATTTTAGAAGTATATGTACTTATTGAGTGTGTGGATTGACTGTCAATGGGTAAGGGGTTGCAATTAAGCGGTCCCTTCAAATAGTTTACTGAAGGTGATCAATTTTGGGTATTAATTAATAAGGAAATCCTCCCACGTGTAGAAATTTCGAGTTACTTAGGTTAGCCCAATTCTCTGAAATTGAGGGCAGGACTGACCACAGTAAAGACAAGTGTACGGTATTACCTTATTCTTAACTAAACAATAAATACAGTAGGTCATCGTGCTGTTAGAAATAAATAGCAATGACATGAAGTGACATGGAGTGAGTGTCTTTTTTAGGTATTTTAGTCGTGTAATGTGTAATTAAAGTACAAGAAAGAAAGAAAGAAAGAAAGAAAGAAAGAAACATTTATTCGGCTAAAATACAATTACAATTAAATAATTAATTACAAAAAACTATACTATGCACTAGGTACACAATTATAAAACAACAACAAAGAAACAAATATTAGGTACTAAAGCCGAAAAGGCTCACCAGCTCAGCTTGTAGCTGGGCAGGGCCTCAGCGCTGATTTTCAGCTGGGGCCTGAGATGGAGGTAGAAGACTCAGAACAAAAAATAACAAAAACAATAATTAAAAACAGCAAAAAAATATTATAATAATAACAGCTTAAAGTGTGTACAGTGTGCTCTTGTATAAAAAATTAGTCTTTTTTTTATATATATTTTCTCTTGTCAACTTTGCCCGTGAACTTATACAAAACAACAAGAGAAAAGAAAAACATAAATAATACAAAAAAATATCAAAAATTGTGGAAGTTAATGCCGTCTATTTGTCGTACTAGGGTAATTTCTTTTATTTTTTTACGGAATACATAAGTAGAAGTGGCATTACGAATAGGAGGTGGAATGTCATTCCATATTTTTGCTGCGGCGTACTTAAAGCTTCCCTGAAATGCTGCAGTTCTATGAGACTGGACACACAGCAGGCCAAGGCGAGTTCGTAATGACCAGGTTAATGTT